>CM075859.1:94678276-95278276 GCA_037975125.1 Latrodectus hesperus | reverse complement strand
GATCTTGTGAAAACAACTGACTGTTGAACCAAAAGATATGATTTTAACAGCTCTATTTCTTAATTTTGAATTTCAGATTTAAGTAGATAGCTTACATTAAAAGTAGAATGAATTGATTGAAAATGACATTCAACATTATGTTTTTTCAGCACAGCAACATTATTTCCACGTAACAAACACATTTATCTTTTGAATTGACAAAGCAATGTGATTCCTCCCATTCCTCATTTTAGTGTAAACTTAGAAAATATTTAAAAATAATAAAGAAGTAAATGCTGTTTAAAAAAATGAAAACAGAAAGTCATGAAATGAAAAAGAAGTAGACAAATTTTATCAACATTATTTCAATGCGATTTTCCCAAGACGGATTTTGGAAGAATGCCATCACATAGTATGCTAACCATAAAAATAAACCAATTAATTTTATTTTATATGTGGGAAGCTAATGGTGCAAAGGGGGAAAATAGATAAGCTATATTTTGCTTTGTGCTTTTATCTGTAGGGATGGAAAATTTGGTTTTCCAGACAATTTCTATTTTGGTTGCATTTATCATTAATATTGAAAAAGCATAAAATTTTGCCTGGTATTTTATGGGAAAATAGAAAACTGAAATATTTTATCAATGGACACAAGCAGCAGGTGTACCTAGACTGACCGACCGGCGCCAGTGTGCTGGCAGGCATAGGATTGGGGGGGGGCTGACTGATGATTGCAAATATTATTCATTGTCTAAAACAATAAATACTTTAAATAAATTAGCTTAATAATTGAAAGAAATTTGGATTGGCATTCAACTGGACTTGTTGTGTGCATGTATGTTTAAATTCTACTAGCCATTATGGGTGCCAAACCTATGGATTACTGCATCAAAATGGAATCTTATGACTTTATGATGTAATGTGATGTGTGCATGTGGAAAATTAGTTATCCTTGAAGCTTTTGCTATTTTTCTTTCTTTCATTTATGATTGAAATTTAAGTGTTTAAAGTTATATTTTGTTTTGAAAGTATCTCAGATTGAAATTTTAGTATTTTAAATTTATGTGTAGCAAGTAAAAGGTATAGTGATTACTTGAATTTGCTTGTTTTTTTTTAAATTCTGTAAGTAATAATTAACTTATTACTTTTACTTTATGAGTTTTTTGATTAAAATTGCTATTGTGTTTAGTAATTATGTAATTTATTATGTATTGTGTAGAATTATTGGATATATGAATGCTTCGATTGCTAAATCGTTTAATTCCATAAAATAAGATGTTGAGATAAATGATACAATAATATATAATTTTTGATAAAATTAATGTTATTCATTTTATTTATATATTTTTTGTGTTAGTTCTTAGTGTAAGAGAACTTTGTTTAAATATATACGTTTAAATATTATGTACACATTTTAGTATAAAAATTTAATAACATTCAGAAATTAGAATTGATCGATTTTGCAAATGAGACATTCATGTGTGTATTTAGGCTTATTGTGAATTATAATTGTTATTAGACTGTGCTTGTTAAGTAGAAACTCGAGTTTCCATAAATGCATGTGATTTGTGTTATTGATTTAGCTTTTAACTTTATTGCCTCGTGGCAGATTCCATTTATACTAATGTTTTTATGGTGGTTACTGCCAAGAAATTTAAAATCAGAGTTTTCCTATGAATGTGTTATTTATATTTAGATTTATATTGCAGTTGTTAATACTTGCATAGTATTGTTATATGTAGTGTATTTGTAAAGTGTTTGTATTCTTTTGACTAATTGAAAAAACAATGTTATAAAATTTGATTATGTATATTTTATTGGCCGAATAGGAATTGTTGTGTTATAGGAATTTGAAATTTTGATATTCGAAAATGAAAATAACATGAGATTGCAATATTCAAAGTTTCAGTTTAAGCATGATCAGGATTTTGAAAACTGGATATTGCAAGAAATGACGCAATTTAAGTTGGTGAAACAAGTGTAGTGCTTGCCGCAAAATTTCACAATCGCTCCAATTTCATAACAGCTTGTAGGATTTTACCGCTTATATTGATATTCCATAAATTTTTCTAATTTTCTATATTTAACATTATGTAAAAATAGTAAACTTGTGATTATCTGTACCAATTAATTTATATATGTACTGAAAATCTCACTAAAGAAATTATTACTTATATTATGTGTTACAAATGCTCTTAATTTGTTTTAAGAAAGTGAAATAATAAAATGTGTTTGCAAATTTTGTTACTATTAAAAACATTAAGCTCTGTTGTTTACAGATTATTTTAATATTTTTTGTACAGTTCAGTGTACAATCATTATTTAAATTAATTATAGCATCGCTCTAATACAGTAAATATAGAGAATTTAGTGTAATTAATAGTTCTATTATGTAAGTTTTACATTAAAGTGATATAACTTTTTTTATGTAAACTGATATCATTTTAGTATATATTAGGAAAAAAGGGGTGATTGTAAATAATCTTTTTTAAAAGAATTATTTCATTTTTTTACAATGACTTTAAAAAATGAAAATTTTTAGTCTTTAGAATTCGAACATGAATTTTGATGCTGTATAATGTCCAATATTTTCACATTGTTTTGTAATAATTGAATTACATTTTTTATAACTTATCAATTATTTTAACTTCCATTTATACATATGAATAATTTATTTTAAATTTGTTCTACTTTTATAGTCAAAAGCTGGATCATGTTACTTTTACATACGAGATCTAAATACTGAACCATCACTTCTACCATGCTCTACCAATATTTATATAAATGGAGGAACTTTGGCATATGCAATTATTATGGCCATATACCATGGATATGGTACTTTGGTTGCCTCGAGAGAAAGTCATATTGGGTAACAATTTTAGCTATTTTGATGACACTTATGCTGTAATATAAAAGATGAACCTGGACTTCTTTATTTATTAACTTTAGGTAACTAAATTGAAAACATTTTCTAAATCTGAAGGTATAATGAGCAGCAATAATGTTTAAAAAAGATTTCATAACTAGTCATGTTCTTACCTTTTTGAACCACGTGTAAATTCTCTCTGTCAAGTTGATGCGAAAACTGGCTGCCCGAAAATGGATGAATTCAGTTAAATAGCTTTCTCTGACCGAGATGCTCAGGTAGCAATGAGTTTCATTTGCAGCACTATATATGCATACTGTATTAATATAAACCACCTAAAAGGACCTTGACATGTAAAAATTTTGCATTTTCATTTAATTGATTAAAAATTCTGTAAAAACTGTATAGTTTTCTCCCAATTTCAGCATGCAATAATAAATTAAAATAGACATTTTTTAAAATCCTATTTACATCTCTTACATCAAGTTATTTTACATCAACTTATTTTTTATTTAGTTTTTCTTTTCATTGGAATTAAGATAAAAGCAGTGAATATGAATTTATGGTACTTGCAAAAAATGTTGATATGATATTGGAGAATATCTGTTTATGTAAGAAATAGTAAAAGTATGCTTTTTTTCTTATGATTGGCTGATACATCATTAGTTCCACAAAATAGTTTATCTTTGTCTCCTTTGTGAAAAAAATGGTTGCTGAGATAACTGAAATTATGTACTTTACACAAAATACTTTTTATGCCAAAATATTTATTACAGGAAATAAGAAACTCAAGAACATTTTTAGACAGTAACATAACAGTAGATATCAGCTTTAGAAGAACAAAAATGAACATTTAGTTCTCAATTCCTTCTTTTGTAATAAGGTCTAATTTAGAGTAAAATCAAAAAAGTCAAATCTTTTGTCTCAGCTTCTAGTTACACTGCATTTATACTACTTTATCTTTTAAGATTAAATATTTTTATTCTGATTGTATGGAAATCACTTTCCATAGGTATCTAACACTCCAGTACTGTTTCCATACAATTTTTATTAAAAAAATATTATATTGACATTTTTATGATACTTTTGCAACCTCAGCAAATTTTGAAGTAATTTAACTCAACATAGCCAAGCAGATCTTTGTACAGTTTGATATTTTCATACCACATGATCAATATGTGTACCAAATTTAAATAAATTCCAAATTGATTATGCTGCAAACTTTTAATTTTTTAATTGATTTAGTATAGTATGTTGAATGATATATCCTGACATTTCTGTATTTTTAAATATAAATTTTTGAATTGTCTGGAAGATCTGTATGTAAAATAAACTCCCCATATTTAGAAAACAGAAAAATTTACATAGGAAATATTTCTATTAGTATTTCTTGATTTAATCAAATTCAAGTGTCAAAGCGATGGCACAATCCAAATTTCAGCAAAATATGTAAGTAAAGCCTGCCACACACGATAGGATTTTTCTGTGGAAAACTGGTATTTTGGACAAATTGTACAGTGTGTGGGGAAGTTGGACAGGATCAAGGAAATCCAAACAAGCTCTGATTTTTCTTCCAACATGGTTTAGTTACAGGAAGTAAGCAATTGCTTCAAGTTGTCACATGTCTGTCTCAGTGGGTTGCAAATTATTTCTTAGCGATACTTGGGAAAATTAATATTTGAAATTTCTCATTTCTACTAAAACATAGATTCACATTTTACAAAATGTCACGAACATTAGATCCCTTTTTTAAAAATGTCCATGAATCAAATATTGCAGGAATTTATTGAAGTCTATAAAAATGAGCCTTGTTTGTGGCAAATAATGAGTGTCGATTACACAAATAAAATAAAAAAGTCAGCTTACAAAAAATTATTAGAAATTTATAAGAAGATAGACGAAAAGGCTTCAATTAATGAAGTAAAGGAAAAAATTAATGCCCTCCATATAACCTATAAAAGATAAAAATCAATGAATCAAAAAAAAGTGGTGTAAGCACAAGGATGCACATGTGGGCTGACATTATGGTACTTTGAATATATATCAATTCTGGACGAAACTGCAATTCCATCTGCTGAAGTATCTTCCATGAATTCGGACACAAGTTTTGTTAAGAAGGTGATGAAATAAGTTAAATAATTTATTTTGTAAAATTATTCTCTATCTGAATGAATATATATAATTACACATTTAACGTAAAACTTAACTACGAAATTTTATAATAAGCTTTATTAGAAAACAATATTTTTTTATTTCAGAATGCTTACAAATCTTCAAAATGAACATTTTAAAATTTTCATTTTCTATATTTTTAAATATGAATAAGTTTAAATAATATAAGGAGGTATTATTTGAAATTATTCTGTTTTCTTTAAATATTCTTTATACAATTAAACAATAATGGAATTAGATAATTAAAAATAATAAATTGATTAATAATAACAAAAGAAAATTATTCATCTTTAAGTGAAATTGAAATTAAATGCACTTTCAGTCATGATTTATCATTTGGTAAATGTTAATTTGTTTCCCTTTTATTTAAAAATCATTTAAGAAAATATTATAAAATCTAAAAATACTTGGATAAAAGATAACAAATTAATAATTGATTTTATGTATACTAATAAATCATAATAATTAATACTCGATATATAAACTTTTTGATGTACTAATGTGGCTCTTTAATTAATACCACCTGACAGAAAGCGCTAATTTGCACTTAATGGTTCATGAGAACTTAAATATGAGCGCATGGATGTATCTTTTCTTATAATGAAAGGTGTTACCTTATCTAACAACGTTGCATACAATTTTTCATTCATCCTCATGTAATTAAAGAAATCTTTATCTTCCGACTGTATTTCTGTAATCAAATTTAGATGTGAGAGAGTTTCACGCTGGAGCAACCAATTTTTTGCCCATTTCTTTTTTTATTGTTTGTTTTCTTTTCATTATCATCACAGTCCAAAGCAACAGCCAATAATACTTCTGTGCCTAATTTACTCATGTTACTTAACTTACTATGATAACATTTAATGGCAGACGTTACAAGCAGACAAATGAGTACAACAATAAAAACTAAAAAGACACATAAATACGTCAAATCATAAAAGTGACAAAAAAACTCTTTTAAATGATTTAAATTTTTGGTGATTTTCGTTTTCCATTTACAAGGCATACATTTTAAGCCAAAAGCAATAAATGTTGAAAAATGGCACCCTTAAAAATAACTTCCCACTCCAGATGTGCCAAAGCAACAGCCTACTGTGGTCAGCAGAATTTGAGGGAAGTGTGTGCTTAATTACTTTCTACCCCTTCAACAAATCCTAAGGAAAAATCCTATCGTGTGTGGCGGCCTTTATAATGTCACAAACACTGTCTTACTATAACTAGTGAAATTTGCTGAAAGACTGTCCATTCTTACAGCATTTGAAAGAGTATAATAAATCAAGTCATTGCTCAGTTCATGGGCAAATTGACTATTTGTTATTTTGTTCATTTAAATAATATTTTAAACTTACAGACTTTTCATTATTACATTGAATGAGAAAAAAACCATAGAAAGAAAGTTCTTGTTTTATATTTTAGAGCTTTTAATGTTTAGGCTAGAGTTATTGACAGTTGGTTGTGTGATAGACCCACATGTATTTTCACACACACACAAGCATCACTTAAAAACAATACTTATTTGGAATTTCTGGAGTATGACTTTACAGGATTACTTGGTATTATCCTTTTATGGATGGATATCATTTCCAAACAGGATGAATTTCCTTCATATTCCTTAAAACTGTTGGGGGACATATTGTATAATAAAGGACTAATTCCATGGCCACATAGTTTACTAAATGTAACTTCAATTACATTCATTTTATTGACTTCTAAACTTATTAGAAATGCTATTTTTCTGATTCTTCATCAAAACATTTGTTTTTTATTTTCTCAGTACAGCCTGATGAAGACATTGAAAATTTAAATTAAAAATGTATTTCGAAAATCTCTTTGCATAACAAACTTTATTTTTGTGAAGTTTTGCAAACAAAAAACTGAATTTCTTTTAAACTAGCACATCAATGATTTTTATTTAAAATTGTTTAATTGTTAAGTTTTTTAAATGTTTTGATTTGTGAAAGGTATTACTAAATTTATCTTTTTGATTTTTTGATAATTATTTAAAATTTGCAAACATTTCAGCACTTGTAACTTACTAGCAATCCAGGTATCTTGAAAGTGTTGTCACCTTCTATTTTAATGCTCTTTTCAAATAATGCTTATTTTCCCACTAGATCTTAAGAGACTTTATAAATTTAATTTTGCTAATTCAAAAGAAACTTTATTTTCTTTGTGGACACAATAGCTCAAAATTGGAAGAAAATTGCTATATTTTTTTATATTCTCCATGACATCTTCAAAACCTCTTTCCTTTCATTAAATTATATGCACTATATAATCTTTATCTATTTCTTAATATTATCCATTTTATTGATAAATATTTCATATTTGAATTTATTAGTTTTTACTCTAATAAAGTTTTTATTTTTCATGTTGATGATGATAAAGTTGTTTAAATTTAGGAGAACAATGTGGGTAATGCCATGGCTTCTTCTGAATGCACTTGCAATGACTGCACTGTTTATTTGTGCTTGTGTATATTCCATTGGTATTTACATTACATGCTCAAATTTTTCAAGAGTTTCTGTGATAACAGAAAGGTATTGAGAAATTACATTTTTGTCTAGTTTATTATTATTTTTAATTTTTTTGTAATTTTTAACTTTATATTTTAGTTGCAGTATGAAAAACAATATCTTCAGAGCTATGTTTATTGCACAGGTATTTATTTAGAAATATATATATATTCATTCTTGTGTGAAACTGCATGTAATATTATAAATGATTTTTCAAGTAAGCAGTGCTCTTAATTTTATATATACCGACATTGCAGAAATAACATAGGTATATTGTTCTTTTCATAAACATGTTAAATGCAGAAGTTATATTGAAATATAATACAAATTTCAATGTTATATGCATCATAAGACTCATTTTACAAGGTACATATTTAAATATTAATCTAATATTTCTGCAGGAAATTGTTAAATGTATGTATGAAATCTATATAGTGTGGATTTGTGATTTATGCTTAAAATTTTTGTTTTATTTTGTCTAGTTGTTTTGATACTGCTGCAATAAAAATATTGGGATTATAAAAAGATATACAAATTGAGTACAAATGAGGGGTGTCAATGAACTGACAAAAGGGCCATAGCTAGAAATAATAAGTAGAAGTGGTAGAAATTGTTGCTAAAAAGCTTTTATAACCCTTTATTGAATGATTGTTTATAAATTTGATTTGTAATATAAATAAATTTGTTAAATACATTTAATATTTTTTCAAAATGGTATGAACATTAGCACTAGCAATTAAATAATTATTTCATTATTTATGGCTAATTTTAAAAGCAAATTTTGGAAACAGAAATTTTCTTTGTACTCAAGAAATTCATTAAAAATGATTTTGTTCTTTGATCCTAAACTAAAAAAATTTTTCTCTAAAAATATTCAATAAATAAAAAAATAGAAAGTCAACCAATAACCTTCTTTTAGATTGTAGATGTTATGTATAAATATATGTTACTATGAGAAGAGAAACTTTCTTGTATACATGTAAATGTAGCTGGATTTTAGTCCTATCATATGAGAAGAGAAAGAGAAAAACTTTCTTAATTTGTTGTAATATAATAATAGGATTGTAATCTCTAATGTAACTGCTGTCATCAATTGGCATCTTATGACTATGAGGTAAATGTAGTCTTTGGATCTTAAAAAATTATTTTGTATGCTGTGTAGTTTTAAACCACAGCTAATGCTGCATATGGCAGATATCACATTACTAATGTTATTAGGTCATTCATTTTTACCAAATATCTTGAGTTCAAAATTTGGCTTGTATTTAAGATAACAAGTAAGTATTTGCTTTGTCAGTCCATAAAGGAGTATTACACCACAAGCATCCATCATTGAGGCATTAATGATATTGCAGTAAAAGATCTATTCAACTGCATTAGTGTTACAAATGATATTAGTATTGTGTATTTTCAAACAAGCTATAGTCGATTCAACATTCTGTTCTTGTTGAATGTATTCATAGGTGAAGACGCATGATATGATGGCATGAAGGGTCATTGATTGCTCATTCTAGTTATGCTTAATTCACATAGCTATAATGTAGAAAAATTAATATTACATTACTGACTTTTTAAAATGACTTCTCTTACCTCTGACTTCTGCAAAACATCATTATCACTTGCTAATTTGCCTGATTTATAGACACTGACATACAGTTGAATTTTCATGGTATGAAGTACCTTTTCATCTGGTGTACCTTTGCCAAGACTTAGGTTCAACTCAATTTATATATTATCTGTTAATTACCATTATTACTTCTATAAATTGTTACCTTGTGTTCTGCATTTTCTATACCTCAAATTACTTGTAAATTTAATTATCCTTCCATTATTCTCATTGTGTAGTGTTGATTCAATTTTCCATTTTCTTTCCTCCCTGGTCTAGAATTTTATCTTTAGCATTAAATTTTTGTGCTAGTACTTGTTGCTATTAAATCTTAAGGATTATTCACTATAGCATCATACCATTTTTTTAAGTCCCAAGTTAGTTATTTAAATTTTTTGTAACTGATTTCATTTTAATAAAGTTTCAGATATTGTACCATTTTTTAAACTCTTCATTTAATCATACATTAACTTTGAGAAACTCTCTAAATTTCATTAAAAAATCTGTTAGTTAAATATTTCTCACATTTCAATTGTAGAAAATCTATTTAAAATTAAGATTAATATATTTTAAGTAAAGATAAAGATTATATATGTTTTTTACATTAGTCATTTTATTAAAATATTAATATTTCACAGGTATCAGTATGGTTGAATGTATTTTTTTGGTGTTGTTTGATTGCTATTGAAGCCATAAGATTACAAAGAAATAGAAGAGCAATTGCACGAGAAATTTATGAAGAATCTAATGCTTCTGATGCTGTGAAATTTGGAGATGTGAATCCAACAGCTTGATTCAATGGAATCAATATATAATCGTTTTTTTTTTCTATTAAAGTTCCTTCATGAGTTACAGAAGATTAGTGTCTTCGAAAAATGTGCTTATGTAGAGTTTATTAAGCAACGAATTTTTTTGACTAAGTTTATTAAGTAATGTTAGTTTTAAAACTTAAAATTTGTAAGTGTGAATAAGGATGTGTTTATTATGTATATTGTTTGTATAAAATGATTTTTTAAAATATAAATTTAATATTATTTCACAAAACTGATTAATTATCCCTTTAAAATTTTAGCCTGCTGTTAAGCTTTAATTCCTTAGATTATTAATGTTAAAGCATTTACAATACAAAATATCTTTTCTTAAATAAATGTTTAAATATTTTAATTTATACGTTTTTTTAAAATCTAAAATATTTTATTTTGATAAGTTTATACTCTGGTTAAATTTCATATTAATTGTGAATTATGTAATATAGAAATGGTTAAAGACAATTTTTAAATAATATATAAAAACTGAAAATACTATTACTTTTTATGTGTTTGGATATGTTGATCAGTGTTGCATTCCTTTTATGCATTTTAAGTATAAAAAATATTTATTGTAAAACTAAAAGCAAATTATTAATTTCATAGAAATAAAAATTATAAGTAAAAAACTTGCCATTATTTAGTTTAATATTTACATTTTTTATTTATGTACTTTTTGATAGAGGTGATGAAAATTATAAATGAATGATTTACTTAAAAATGCTTTTCATTTTTTATAATAAGCAAATCAAAATTATCCATGTATTAATGTTAAATTTAAATTTTTTATAAATGAAACTTGTTTAACTTCAAAAATAAAACATGAAAAACACTGTAAAATATTGATTTGCTTATTATAAAAAACAAAATATTTACTCAACAATTAATGATAAACATTAAAAATTACTATCATAGATTTAAAATGACGTTTAATTTCCTTGCTTATTGTGAAAGATAAAAGAAAACGCTTATGTCTATATTATACACATTTTCCATCAATGACTATTCTAGGAAAGAATGATTATTCATTGTATTTTAGTAACAATACCTGGCTTCTTTATATGTTCAGAAATCTTTAAAATAATGCTTCATTTATTTTTCATGTTAGGAGTAATGCCTGCTACAAGAAATGCTTCTTTATATTGCTGGAAGCTTTGCATTTTATAATTATTGTGTCATGTCCAGTGAAAAATAAAAAAACTCCAGGGAGGATTCAGATTTGGAAAAGAGAGAAGAGGTTGATGAAAAATGGGGAAG
This sequence comes from Latrodectus hesperus, assembly GCA_037975125.1. NCBI lineage: Eukaryota > Metazoa > Arthropoda > Arachnida > Araneae > Theridiidae > Latrodectus > Latrodectus hesperus. The sequence goes on along the minus strand of CM075859.1, from coordinate 95,267,074 downwards.
AGCTGCATTAGCTCGCTATAAATGAAACTCATACTCTTATATTTCCTTATTAATATTTTTCCATGGTTTAACTCCTTTTTAAAATTGTGTTCTTTTAACAATGCTTTTGATTTTCATTTCTTAATTAGTTAAATATCGCTTTCAAGTCTTATAAAGGAAAGGATTAAAAGTTTCATACTTTGCTCAAAGTTAGTGATACTATTGTTTTGAACTACATATCTTGTAAATGTGTAAATAACGAAAATATCTTAATTCTTTCATATAAAATGTCTGAAATATTAGAGTAGTCAGTTCATATAAAATACACCTTATTTTATTTTGTGATTACACCAAGATTCACAGTGCCCTTTATGAGTCCTATTTGTTATACAGGTTGTCTAAGCCAAGTTATATACTAAGAAAGTGATAATATTATTAACACAGCAAATAAGTTTGTTTTACTCAAAATAATAAAAAAAAAACTTTTTAATGAATATTATTTCCACTGGAAACCTCTGGATGTAACAATTATTTAAAAATTCAAAACGTAAAAAATTTTTTCCAAATTTTAATGTTTTGAAATATTATTTAACGTGCTACTTTTTCATAAGATATTAAATCATTTTATTTAACAAGCAGTATTTCATTAATATTTTTAATTTTCTCCTATTATAAAGCAATGTGAAAATTTAATCTTATTTTGACTATAATAACGTAATAAAAAATTATTCGCTAAAAAAGAAAATTTCATGTAATTTAAATATTATTATTAGAAACTTGTAAGGATTTAAATGTGCAAATAATAACAAAAAAGTCAGATTTTACTTAAGCTATCAAGAAGTGATATAGAAAGCTCAGTTTCAGTTGTTATTGAGACTTTGTGAAATTATATTATCCATTGCCCCAAAATAAAAATAAAAACCTTGTATTTTTTTTTTATCTCAGACTTTACTGTAGCCTTACACTCGTGAGAAAATTCCTGCTGAAACGTGTTTCATATTAGAGGCTCTCTTTGTCCAAAATATTGTGTCCGGCATCTGACTGACCTTCAAAGAAAGGGGGGTAATTTTTCATAAAATAGCTCTACAGTATGCCGCGTAGGGAATTGTATTCCTGGAATCGAAATGGAGGGGTTCGAGAACTAATTAACTCCAAATTCTAGAAAAACACAAGCTTTCTTTCCTTTTCATTGTTCACACGCAGAGGCATAGCGACGGGAATGAGGTTATCACGCCCCGGGTGCAGCTTGCAGAGGGACACCAAATCATTTCAAAGCTATTTAATTTTATCATAATATCAATTTTATTCGGAGAAATAAACTTTGCATTTTATAATTATTGTGTCATGTCCAGTGAAAAATAAAAACTCCAGGGAGGAATCAGATTTGGAAAAGAGAAGAAGTTGTTGAAAAATGAGGATGAGCTGCAGGAAGTTGCCATAAACGAAACTCTTACTCTTATATTTCTTTATTAATAATTTTGCGTGGTTATAAGTTTCTTTTAAAAATCGTGTTCTTTTAACCATGCTTTCGATTTTCATTTCTTAATTAGTTAGATTATCGGTTTTCATTCTTTCAATCCTTTCCTTTTTGAGTTTCATATTTTGCTCTAAGTCTGTGATACTATTGTTTTGTACTACAAATCTTGTAAATGTGTAGATATCTAAATTATCTTAATTTATTTTTTTCATACAAAATTTCTGGAATATTAGATTGGTCAGTTCCACTTTAATGCATATGAGAGATTTTCATTTTAGCATAAAGTTATTTACCAAATTATTTGTGTTAATGTTATATGGTGATTTTTGGATCTATTAACTTAGGGAGATAGCAGAAGAGTAAGCTCATGAAAGACACCTATTTAATTTTGTGAATACGCCAAGATTCACAGTGTCTTTTATGATTCAATTGTTTTACAGGTTATCTAAGTCAAGTTACATTCTAAAAACAAAAAAAAAGTCATAATTTTAACAAAACAAATAAGTTTGTTTTATTCAATATTGAAAAAATAAACGTTCGATGAATATTATTTTCTCTGGACCCTTCTGGATGTTATAACTATTCCAAAATTCAAAACTTAAAAGATTTAGAAATTTCAGTGTTTTTTGAAATCTTATTTGACATGCTATTTTTAATTTCTCATAACGGATTAAATCATTTTATTTAACAAGGAGTACTTCACTAATATTTTTGATATCCTTTTATGATAAAAATATGAAAAATTAATCTTATTTTGATTATAATAACGTAATAAATAGTTATGCGCAAATAAAAAAGAAAATTTCATATAACTGAAATATTACTATTGGAAACTTGTAAGAATTTAAATGTACTAATAATAACAGAAGTCAGATTTTATTTAAATTATCAAGAAGCGATATAAAAAGATCAGTTGCAGTAGTTATTGAAACTTTGTGAATTTGTATTATTCATTGTCCCAAAATAAAAATGAAAATCTTGTATATTTTTTATCTCAAGCTTTTACTGTTGTAGCCATTCAGTCTAGTGTCGCGTTACACTCGTGAGAAAATTCCTGCTGAAACGTGTGTCATATTAGCGGCTCCCTTTGTCAAAAATATTGTGTCCGGCACCAGACTGACCTTCAAAGAAAGGGGGGGAATTTTTATAAAATAGCACTACAGTATGCCGCCTAGCGAATTGTCTTCCTGGAATTGAAATGGAGGGGATCGAGAACTAATTACCTCCAAATTCTAGTAAAAAACATACTTTCCTTCCTTTTTACTGTTCACATGGTTAGTATTTCGTTTCTTCCAAAACATCGCTTCATCGGAAACAAATGTAAACTTTTGAAAATCTGGAGTTTTGACATTTTAAAATATTATTACCGTAAGTTCTGTCTACTATGTATTCTTTCGATTTGAATATTTATTTCTTATATTTGCTGGTATAAATAGTTACTAACATCTGCTTGAAGATTTTTGAAATTTAAATATTAAATTACTTATTAGTTAAAACTATTAATTTAAAAGTAATCTTTTAAATGTTTTTGTTTGGGGAAATGATTTTTATTTGACTCGTAATTTTATTGGCTTTATATTATAGCTCCTTATATTGAAAAATTCCTTTCTTCAAATGGTAGAAGTTAAAAATCTAAATAATTTTTCTTTTTTTTAAATGTTTTTTTTTTCTTTTTTGTATGTTTAAATATACAGAATGTATTTCTTTATTAATTAGTTCAATTTATATAAAAACAAACTTTTTAACTTGAAAAATGCGTTCAAGTAATTTAATAGAAATCGTACATATTTCTCATTCTACATTGTAAAATTTTAAGATCGTCTTTGATATAAATTTATTGAATGAGAAAACTTTATGCCTTTGCTTGAACAGCACTTCCAAAATGATTCTAAATAGAAATAAATTTTGATTTAATAAAAAATTAGCCCTTATTTTAATAATAAAATGTATTGTAATATCTTAAGAAAAACCGTTTTATTTAATGCCTTAAAAATACGAAGAAAATTTTCACTACTATGATAACTTATTGAGAAAATTTCTTTAAATAAAATTAGGTGATATAATAGTTAAAATATATTTTTTTTATCACAGCACTTGTAATTCTTGATAATAATTTGAATCAATGAAGAACTTGAAAGAATAATATAGACTGCATCTATTTAGCGAAAAAAATTATTTTTAATAATATATATATTGTTTGGCTGAAAATTTCTGACTATATAAGATTACCTAATTTTGCTTGAATTTATATATATTTTAAGAAATTTGCGAGATATTTTTTTGTCTGTATTAGCGTTCCTTTGCTTATCTGAAATTTGCATTGATTATGGTATGGCATAATTTAATTTTAAAAAATGAAATCAGACAAAGACTTATTAACAAAGATCTAATTTTGGAATAAAAAAAAATTGGTTTTATGGTATAAAAATGAAACATTATAAATTATCAATATTACGTTTTGTGATTTAAGTTCTTTACAGTAAAAATAATTTTGGTTTACATTAATGGTCTGAATGATATAATTTAAACACTATTTTTAAGACGAAATTTCCCATAAAGTTGTTTTTCACTGGAATTTTTTTGAAATAAAGAATGAAATAAAATTTTCAATTTAATCTGTGGTAAAGGAAATGTTTAAAAAGATATCACTGAAAAATCAGGTGAGTAGATCCTAAATTAAGGGTGTAAAGTCTTACCCAATTACTATTTTACAATAAATAGCTAAAGTTTGTGAAGTTAGTAATATAGAAATTTTGAAAATTTGTTAAGATAAGTTATATCATACGTTCAACACCTAATGATCAACAATTTGTAGATCAACAATAAGATAATGCACAATTAGCAGAGAATAAAAATGTGTGATTGCTTTAATTGGTTAACAAGCTGGAAAAAATACATTTAAAATTTTTTAAGACATTGTTATGGAAATGCTAAATCACTAAAATCAATTTTCTTAAAAGTTAAAAATTAATTTATAAATAAATATCCAGACTTCACAAAATTGTAATATTCGGATCAAGGCCTACAGTGCCCATATCTATTTTCCTAATTGAGGGCCCAGGGGTCCAGGTTAGGTGATCAGCCCAAAGCGAAATCCCAGGTGTTTAGTTCCCAAGCATTATTGGTACTCAGTTAATCGACCCAGTGATAGGTTGAGTTGACCTAGCCTTAGAATCGAACCTCGGACATGTGCGTTGGGAGCACTAAGTCAGCGTGCTTAACAAATGTATAAGTTTGGGTGAATTTTGTCTTACAGATTTCCATGGAACAGAAGTCTATAAAGAAATGTGGGACTGAAAGATGTTACTTAGCAATAGAAAAGAAATTAAACCTAAAACTCCATTAGAACTTCCTTATCTCATACGGTGAAGATAAAGAGAAGAAGAGGTTGCCATTCAAATACTTTTGACAATTTCTGCATCAATTGCAAGCTGTAAACGTTCCTTCAGAAAAATACAATTAATTTTGACTTATTTATGATCCACCATGAGTCAAAGCTGTCTAAGTGTTTTAACAATCTTAAGCATAGAAAAAGAAAAATTTGAAATGATCAACTTTTTGTTAAAGTAATTAATCAATTCGCATTAGCAAAGGCAAGAAAAATATGAATGGTGTAGTATATATTGGATTGCATGCTTATATCTTTGATACGTAACGAATTATTTCATATTTAAAAATTTTTATGTTTTTTAAAATAATTGTATTTGCATATAAAATCAATTATATCTTTTTATAATTAATTCTAAATTACATAAGTCCGGTTATTCTAATAACATTTTTCTGAATTCAATATAACTGTTTTTTTTTTAATTAGAATTGAATTTTGTTTAAATTTAAGCTGAGCTTGATACTTTAAATTAATATATTTTCGATTATTTTATAGTAGGTACAACATTCTGTTATTATTTATATTGTATTCTTATTACAATTATACTCTATTTATTATAATGTATTATACATCGTTATATTATTTTATATATCTAATTACTTAATACATTTTTTATTCCCATATTTATATTGTATTACTATATTTTCAAGGGGGAGCCAAAAAAGGTATCGTACCCGGGTGCCAATTATGTTCACTACGCCACTGGTTTAGAGTTATCAAGAACAGATGTAAAAACATTATAATGTATCATAATCGTTTATTCTATCAATTATAATCATAAATATGAAAATATAATTTGGAAACTGGTAATCAAATATTGCTATAAAATTATAGTACACTTAATTAATGACAAGCACCAATTTTGCGATTTCTATCGCTTTTATTATTTATATTAATGTAAGTTTGGTGGAGTTGATTCTTATATTTTGTCGCTAAGCTGATAGCCAAATTATTAGTGCTCTAGCGTTCAGTTCACCACTTCAGTCGGCCGGATTCTACCCTCGGCTTTGGATGTTTATCCAAAGCCGAGAGTGGAATCAGGCCGACTAAGTGGATTCAGAATCATTATAAAAAACATAATGATTCTGAATCCACTTTAAGATATAGATTCCAGAGTCTAATTAATCCTTATGTGCAAAAACCATATATGATCGAACAAATCAACCAACCAATCTCGTATATATATTTTATTATCTGTATAAAATATATAGCAATTTTATTATACATGGTGAAACAATATTGAAAAGAAACATTTTTACAAAATTATCTTTCTCTAAAACCTATGTATTGTTATTATTGCATTTCTTAAACACAGGATCATATTGAAGAAATCTAAATTATACAGACTTCTAAAATATTCATAAAATTATAAAAACCTATTAGATGTTGTTGTTCATAATATTTAGTTTATTAGGTTGCGTAAAGAACTCAACAAGTTTCAGCATCTAATGGATATTTTATTAGCGTACAGCATGGATATTATCAGAGAGTCAAAACATGGCGCTCAAAAAATTATAACATGTTTTTTTTTTTTTACAGTTCGGTTTCCAGTTAACAATGACATAAACAGTTAAAAGATATAAAAGTAAAATTACATAAAACTGAAATATAAATTACTACAATTATTACAAAAATTAACAATAATTACTTACTTTTGAATAAAATAAACTTAACATTTATTACTTAAGGAAATAGAATTAATTTGTTTTCTTCATAACCCTGTCAGACATCATTCAATCAATTTGAGAAAGCTGTTTGACAGGTACATCCATCTAGTGGCAAAAATAACAATAACTGTTGTCCTTACATTACTCCCTCACCAGTAACTGAGTTACGATAATCAGATAATCATGGTAGAAGAGAAGTTAAATTATAGATATATATTCAATACAATGTTAAGTTCAATATGTATCCTACTATAGACACTGTACTAAAATGATAAATACTACACAGTCCAGTCACATTAATGTGACCATCTGTCAAAAGCCAGAATAACCACCATTCGCAGAGCGGACTGCTGCGAGACGCGCAGGAAGAGAGTCACTTAGGTCCCTGAAGGTGTTCTCTGGGATGTTGAGCCATGCCGACTCTAATGCCGTGGCCAGCTGCGCTAAATTACGCGGTTGAGGATCCATGGCGCGAACAACTCGATCGAGATGGTCCCACAGATGCTCGATTGGGTTTAAGTCAGGTGAGTTTGCTGGCCAGGGGAGGACGGTAAACTCATCCTGGTGCTCTTCGAACCACGCACGTACACTGGCAGCTGTATGGCACCTCGCATTGTCCTGCTGGAAGATGCCATCATCCTGAGGAAAAACAATGCGCATGTAGGGGTGGACATGGTCCGCAAGGACAGATGCGTACTTGTATTGATCCATCGTGTCTTCCACAATGATCAGTGAACCCAGAGAATGCCAGGAAAACATTCCCCAGACCATAATGCTCCCGCCTCCAGCTTGGACCGTTCCGGCAATGATTGCAGGGTGGTTCCTTTCATAGGTTTCACGCCTTATACGCCAAAGTCCAACTGTCCGATGGAGCATAAAACGCGATTCATCTGAAAACGCAACCTGTCGCCACTCAGTGGACGTCCAGCTGCTGTACTGGCGTGCAAATTCCAGCCTTCGTTGTCGATGAACAGCAGTCAGCATAGGTGCATGAACCAGGCGTCTGCTTCGGAGGCCCAGACGCAGCAATGTTCGCTGAATAGTAGTTTGGGAGACACTTTTGGTAGCCCCTTGGTTCATTTTGGTGGTCAGTTGCTCAACAGTAGCCCGTCTATCTGCCCGAATGCATCTCCGCAACCGTCGTTCGCCTCTGTCATCTATGGCCCGTGGTGCACCACATTTGCCACGTCGCTGATTTTGGACAGTCCCATTTTGCCATGCACGGTACACTTTTACCACGGCGGCACGCGAACAGTTCACAAACTCAGCCGTTTCGGAAATGCTTCCACCCTTGGCCCGAAAGCCAAAGATCATGCCCTTTTGGACGTCGGATAAATCGCTTCGTTTCTGCATTACGCCAACGATTGAAATGTTTTCCGAAGCCCTCACACACCCTTTATATACGCTCAACTGCACTGTGCTGCCACCTGCCTTCTGTGATTGGTTATTTAACTCTGACGTGGAAAGTACGTGGTGGTCACATTAATGTGACTGGACTGTGTATAAATGAAACATTATAATTTAGTAAATAAGAATTAAATCAAAAATATCCTTGCACATATATATATATTAAGCAAAAAATAATTTATATAATACAAAAAATGAAATTATAATGAATCTTATTCTCATATCAAGTATTACTAATATGCAAAAATTTTCAGGATCTATTAATTAACAAGATATATGAATATATTCACACAAGGTATCTTAATTAAAGATCAGGACATATTACTTAAATCTGATGCTGAAAAAAATAATATATATATAATTGAAATACTATACACACAAAATGTGTCATAATTCCATACATACAATATCTTCTTGTTAATAATTACATAGTCAATGTGTTATGCTTTCAATGACATGAAATAAAGAACACCAATGATTCTGTAATCAATAATGTTGTGACATGTATAATGCATTAGATAATAAAATTGGATAAATGTTAATATTTGATACTGTTATATGAGAGAGAGAATACCCAAAATTACACAATTAAATATAATTCCTACATAGAGAAATGTATCATGACAAAATAATTTGTATATCAGAAGAATAATTTCAAAGAGAAATATAATATAATAAGAATAATTTGTATCATAAAATAATTATATAAGCATACTAAATTCAGAAGATAAAGTACATATGTTGATACGGGAGAAATTATACGAAAATTAATATATTGATGTAAATAATGCAAAATAAAAAAAATTCAAACAATAAAAAAGCATATTCATGTACTATAAAGGAATAATTTTTTTTACAAGAAATAATAATTAAGGCAAAATTTAAAGGTAACCAATATAATATGGTGAAATTATTTATGTATGTATATATCCACAACATAATTACACACTGAATAACTTTTGATGCAGACTATAATTGAGGAAAAGGTATAAACACATAAAATTTTTAATCTCTAAACCTTACTGGTTGTTTTATTTTTCGACCACACCTGGAAGTTGTTTGATTATTAATTGGAAGGTGTGGATTTCTGTGATCTGAATTCTTATTTGTTTCTTTAGCTGTTGCTTGCTCGTTAACTTTGTCCATGACCAACAAATAGGCAGGTTTTAGACGGTCAATTGATATGTTCACATTTTTTTCTTTCATTGACAATGTGAAAAATTTATCAAAACGTTCAACTACCTTATATGGTCCTTGATAAGGTGGTTCAAGGGCCTTTTTCACTCTGTCTATTCTTACAAAAACATGAGAACAAGACCTTAGATCTTTATGTACAAATATTCTTTGCTGCTTGAAACTACCTGATAGTACTAGTTTCAGATGTTCCATGAACTTCTGTAACTGTGAGACAAAGGTTTCTTGGTCCATTTTGATGGTAGGTGGGTCGGAGAATTCTCCTGGTAACTTGATGCTTGAACCATACACCATTTGTGCAATTGAGTGGTTTGTGTCTGGTCTAATGGCAGCTCTCAAACCAAGTAGTACTGTAGGTAGGGATTCTGTCCACCTTATGTTGTTATGTGCTTTTATAGCACCTTTCAGGATCCTATGTTGTCTCTCTATTTTTCCGTTACATTGAGGGTGATATGAGGTAGTATGCAATACTTTAGCACCACATATAGCAGCAAGACATCTGAATAATTCGGATTCAAATTGTCTTCCTCTATCAGTTATAATTTGAGCAGGGACACCAAACCTGCTAATCCAGTTGTTGTAGAAAGCCCTACTAACTATTTCAGCTCTTATGTCAAGTAAAGGAATTGCTTCTATCCAGGAAGAATACCGATCAATGCAAGTTAGGCAGTATTCCATGCCTTCCGAAGGTGGTAGTGGGCCAATCAAATCTATATGTACTACACTAAATCTTGAATCTGGAACTTGGTATTCTCCAAATTTTGACTTGGTGTGTCTGTTTACTTTGCATTTCTGACATCTGATACATTTCTTTGCCCATGCTGCTACTTGCTTCTTCATATCTGGCCAAATGAATTTTTCAGTCATCTGTTTGATGGTGCTTTTAACTCCAGGATGAGAAAAACCATGTATTTGTTGAAACATATCCATTCGAAATGCCTCTGGAATGTAAGGCCTAATATTTGGTGTTGAGATATCACACCATAGTGTCTTTCCTGATGGTAACGTTGATGGTTTAATGTAAAGAGGGGCTTTCCTGCATTAATTGTTGTAACTCTTTATCATGCACCTGCTTTTCTGCTATGGCATCATAGTCAATGATCGAGACAGATTCAATTCGCGATAAAGCATCAGCAACTACATTATCTTTGCCTTCAATATGTTGAATACTAGTGGAAAATTCAGAAATATATTGAAGTTGTCGTAGCTGCCTTGGTGATGCTTTTTCATTTTTCTGTCGAAATGCAAACGTGAGAGGCTTGTGATCAGTATAGATGGTGAAATCGTTGCCTTCTAACAGATGTTTGAAGTGTTTTACAGAAAGGTATATTCCCAATAGTTCTCTGTCATAGGTACTATACTTTCTCTGTGTATCATTCAGTTTTTTGGAGTAGAAAGCTATTGGCTTCCAGCTCTTATTTTCATACTGTTGAAGTACTGAGCCAACTGCAAAATCTGATGCATCAGTGCAAAGTGATAAAGGCAATCCAGATCTTGGAAATGATAGAAGAGCAGCTTCAGCAAGATCAGCTTTACATTTTTCAAAGCTCCTTATTGTGTCATCAGTCCAAGGCACTTTTCTGCGGTCCTTCTTTTTTGCTCCTTTCAGCAGTTCATGCAAAGGTGCTTGGGTCTTTGCTGCATCCTTCAGGTATCTTCTATAGAAATTTATCATACCAAGAAATGATCGCAAGTCATGAATAGTTGATGGTAATTTGTAGTTTGTAATGGCTTCAATTTTATCTGGTAATGGGCGAGAACCTTCTGCAGTGATTAGATATCCCAAATATTCAACTTGGTCAGCTCCTATCACTGATTTGGAAATATTAATTCGAAGTCCATATTGCTGAAATCTTTCAAACACCATTTTTAGATGCTTCTTATGCTCTTCTTCTGAAGAGGAAGCCACAAGTACATCATCAAGATAAGGAAATACAAAATCCAGTCCAAATAGTACTTCCGTAATGAAACGCTGAAAGGTTGAAGGTGCATTTCTTAGACCAAAACTCATTACATTGAACTCATATAGCCCAAATGGAGTGGTTATGGCAGTTTTTTGTTTATCATTCTCAGCAATAGGTATCTGATAGTATGCCTTTACTAAATCTATCTTAGAAAAAATTATTTTATCTTTCAGGATATAGTGGAAATCCTCGATTCTAGGAATTGGATACCTATCTGGCACTGTTTGTGCATTTAATCGCCGATAATCGCCACATGGTCTTAATGTGCCATCCTTCTTATTTACTAGGTGTAGTGGACTAGCCCACTGAGATTTAGAGGGTCTGATAATGTCATTGTCCAGCATAAACTGAAATTCTTGCTTTGCCAGCTTCAATTTATCAGGTGCCAGCTGTCTCGCCTTTGAATAAACTGGTTGGCCAGTTGTAATGATATGGTGCTCTACACCATGCTTCACAACTCTGTTTACCAAGTTAGGTTTGGTTAAGTCAGGGTAAGATTTAAGCAAGTTGAAATATTTGGAGGTTTTGTTGACAGTACTGAGATCATAATTTCCTTCGATAGAAGCAACTTCCCCTTTTGTTGAAAGGTTTGTTACCCCATCAATTAATTTCCTGTTGTGTATATCTATTAATAATTTAAACTTTTGGAGAAAATCAGCACCTATGATTCCTTGGTTAACCTTGGCAACAATGAATGGCCACTGAAATGGGCGTCTTAGGCCTAGGTCCAGTGTTAGCATTTTCACACCATATGTTAATATCTCTGTGCCATTTGCAGCATATAATTTATATTTAGAGACTTGGCACTCACCTTTTGTTTTAGTCCAAGGGAGAATTGAAACATCGGCTCCACTATCAACAAGAAATTTGCAACCAGTTTCTCTATCCCTGACAAATAAGCGGTATTTGCGGCCCAACATTTCAGCAGCAGGACTCGCCGCAGCGTCTACTGCTGGGACTGGTTTCCCGACTCATTTCAACTACATGGCTGTATGCACTTTTCGGGGAGGCATTTCTTCCCGAATTTGAAGTGGTAATAGCAGAATTTCCCTTGTGGATTATAGCGGCGTCTCGATCTGCTACGACTCCTACTCCTCTGATGGTGATGAGGGCTACGGCTCCGGGACTTTTGCTGCAGCTTCATTGAGGCAATTTGGCATTCAAGAGAAGCAATTTTAGCCAGGAGTTGGTCCACTCCCACAGAGTCCTTCTGTACTGCCGCAACATCCATTGTTCTCGGTCCCATCTCAATGATCTTATCAGCCATAGTCGCCAGTTTATCGAGGTTCTCTTCACTAACGATGATGACCCCCTTGACTGAATCAGGCATCTTATCTAGCCACAGCGTGCGCAATGCTTTGTCTGAGACGTCAGTACCAGCGAGGGCACGCATTTTTCTGAGGAGTTGACTTGGTAGCAAGTCCCCTAACTCAAGTCCTGTTAGAAGCCGTTTTATTTTTTTATTTTCGCTTTCTACGAAAATTTGCAGCAGTCGTTCCTTTGCTGCCGAATATTTGTTCGGAGAAGGATCCTTCACAATGTCCCAAATATCATCAAGAATTTTTGGTTCTAACTGAGCGACGAGGTGGCTAAACATGGTCTCCTCCGAGGTAATTCTACAGATTTTGAACTGCGCTTCAACCTGGTAAAACCATATTTCAGGTTTGTCGAACCAGAACGGCGGTATTTTTATACTCACGCCACTTGCTTCGAATGTTTCCGTGTCGGGCATTTTGAATTATTACGCAGATTGAAGTCACACGTCCTAGTCACCAATTATTAGATGTTGTTGTTCATAATATTTAGTTTATTAGGTTGCGTAAAGAACTCAACAAGTTTCAGCATCTAATGGATATTTTATTAGCGTACAGCATGGATATTATCAGAGAGTCAAAACATGGCGCTCAAAAAATTATAACATGTTTTTTTTTTTACAGTTCGGTTTCCAGTTAACAATGACATAAACAGTTAAAAGATATAAAAGTAAAATTACATAAAACTGAAATATAAATTACTACAATTATTACAAAAATTAACAATAATTACTTACTTTTGAATAAAATAAACTTAACATTTATTACTTAAGGAAATAGAATTAATTTGTTTTCTTCATAACCCTGTCAGACATCATTCAATCAATTTGAGAAAGCTGTTTCACAGGTACATCCATCTAGTGGCAAAAATAACAATAACTGTTGTCCTTACAAACCCCAATGGAGAAATTGTTTCAGTAAAATGGAAAACAAACGAAGAACAATGAGGAAATTTTGTTGAGGAATTATTAAACAGTACACTTTTGTTACAAATTACAGTTTTAGAAATCTAAAATTGCATACATTTCTTACTATAATTTTGCATTGCATATTTTTAGATCATAGCAATAGCTTGCACTAATCTCATCATTTTAAATTTTGATACATTAACTATTATTTCTTGATGGAAATTATAGCATTGTTAGGATTGGGTAATTGAGAGCAGAGAACTCAACCATAAATTTGGATTTTACAAAAAGGTACGTAAAAGTTATTTTTTGTTAACTACCTTAAGTATTTTGAATAATATTATTATAAAGCATTTTCACATCAGTATAAAATTAAGATGATTTGCTTGAAATCCAGTTAAACAAATAAGATCGTAATGTAACAAAATATTTTTAAAAGGGAAAAAAATTTCTATGTTAATTTTTTTATTAATGCAAAAATCTCAGTTTATTGATTGATGTTTACTGTAGTGATAGAAAACCTCTTTCCATTTGGCAGTTAGTGACTGATATTTTTTGGGGCATTTTTTTTATTCTCTCTCTCTCTACATATATATATATATATATATATATATATATATATATATATATATATATATATATATATATATATATATATATATATATATATATTATAATAAACTATAAGTAACTAAAATATCCCTTTTATATTTATGCTGGAAAACGTGTGTGTTTGTGTCCTGCATTTTAAAAACCTAATGGTATTGTAATTGCAAAAAATGAAAATTATTGAAATCTCCAAACAAAAGATCTGCAAATAGTATTGGAGAATTTATTATTATATTAAAAGTTATTTTCAATGAGAGAGATTTTTGACGGCATTAATTCAAAACAATCTCTATTAATAGATGCCTTATTTTTAGGATATAAAGTTCTTTTCTGGTCCTTATTATGGTGGCGTGATTTTGTATGTGTATATGTGCGTAATATAAACATATTCAATCAATTATTTTACCCTTTGAAAAGTTGTTTTTCTCTTTAGATTGAATACATCATTACTACATGGTATAGCTGTTTGTTTCGAAACAAAATAATAATTATTTCAAAAATATTAGACCAAATTTAAATGTAAGTTAACTTCAGATTGTTTTTATTAAGTGCTATAGTTTTCTTTTGTTTTGGTTCATTCTGAGTTTGGCAACATCCATCTATTTCTATACCAAGAAATTTCTAGAACAATTTTTGATACTATAAAAAAGGGAAATCTTTAAATCATGAGTCACGGATCGTCGTGCCCTAGCTGGTGATTCGCTGGATTCAGAATGAAAAGACCCTTACTTTATCACAACCGCTGCCGAACAAGTGTTGCACTTCTACCTTCCATTCACGACTGTCATGGTAGGTACTTAAAGTTTTCCAGATTTCCTCCCTTGCAACAAGTGAGTACGCTTATTAATTATGTTAAGTCCTCTTGAAAGGCAGTTAATGTTATGGATTAAAATACCTCCCAATAATCCACAAAACTGTTTTGAAGTCTAGTTATCATACCGTGATTAATTTTTAGGACAATACTTTACAGGGAAGAAGATCTCGAGTTCGTTCCCAGCCATTGTTCAACAACGGAAGACGAATGTTGTGCTTATTCACATCTGTTGTAGATTGTGCTTGGAAGTTTTCCAGATTCCCTTCCTAGCCTAATCTCTGAAAAAGTCTGGAAAGTAATATACGCTGCGGATTTTAAAATACCTTAAAACAGAGGTTTATACGAGGGTAAGTTGAAAAATAAGTTTCCCCTGTCGACTGTGGTCAGAGTTGTGTATAAAAGTCAAAAAATAGAATGAGACATTAAAGATATGACATACCTTTATTTTTCCGCATAAGTACCAAGTACATAGAGACATTTGTCATATCGCTTAATAAGCTTCAAAAAGCCCTCCAGGAAAAAATCAGGGCTTTGCATATGGAAGAAGCGTTGAACAGCTTGTTTCACTTCAGTATTGCTTCCAAAGCGCCCTCCCCCGAGATTTTTCTTCCAAACCGGAAACAGATGGAAGTCGCTTGGTGCGAGATTAGAAATGTATGGCGGATGGTGTTGGCGCTCCCAACCAAGAGTTGCAATATGGTTTTGCGTTGCCGTCGCCGAATGTGCTCTGGCATTGTCATCCAACAGCAGAACGCCAGATGTGAGAAAGCCAGGCCGCTTTTTCCGAATCGCCTCTTTCAATTTCGACAGGGTGTCACAGTAGCGCATAATATTGATGGTTCCAACCTCCAAAAAGTCCAGCAACAAAATTCCTTGGGCGTCCCAGAAAACTGCGAGGAGCACTTTGCCTGCAGAGGGAGTTGTCTTGAACTTCTTTCGGACAGGTGATGACGGATGTTTCCACTCCATTGATGCGGCCTTCGATTCTGGCGTGAAGTGGTGGACCCACGTTTTATCCCCCGTCACAATCCGAAACAGAAAGTCTGGAACATCTCGTGCGTTACCATCTTCATGGTAACGCACGAGATGTTCCAGGCTGACCGCCATGCTTGTTCCTTGTGTGTTCCATATGCAAAGCCCTGATTTTTTCCTGGAGGGCTTTTTGAAGCTTATTAAGCGATAAGACAAATGTCTCAATGTACTTGGTACCTATGTGGAAAAATAAAGGTATGTCATATCTTTAATGTCTCATTCTATTTTTTGACTTTTATACACAACTCTGACCACAGTCAACAGGGGAAACTTATTTTTCAACTTACCCTCGTACTATCCACTACGACGTGTCAAAATCAGCTGCTGAAAAAGTCATTTGCTACCTAACATGGCTAGCGCGCTTTCGGTTCAACAGTCCGTAGAATCAGTTCTTATTTTGGACTTGAATGTTTGTAATTGTTTGGAATTTACTTTTAACTATAGTCTAATTTGCTGTTGTCTAAAAAAATGACCGTTTGCGAATTCGATAAAAAAAAAAGCATTTATTTCCGTTGAGTTGATAAACGTATGTTAAGGGCTGTCATGTCAGGGGTCTGAATAGAAGGCTGAGTCTGTAGTAGGAGACCGTCATAAAAATCTTATGAGGACATACCTCAAGAGAAACGGCACAATTATTTAAATCGTCATGCTTACCTTATATTTACCCTCCTGTGTGTGATTCTTCTGAATTAGTACCTTCAATTTTATTTCAAGAAAGTATGGAATTCCTCTTACCCAACATCTTCACCCTTAAGGAATTTTAGAATTAATATAAATGTTACATTTTTTTTCTCGGCTTTTTCTTTCATCATAGTTGTTAATATTTCTTTCCTTCGAGGTAGAATAATTTTCTTCCTGTGAACTTTTTGTTATTACGAAAAGTATTAGTTGATAATTTTCTTCAAAATTTTTCTTACTCAATCACATTGTTTTCTCTTTGTTAAGCCTAGTTGGAACAATCTGAATTGTTCTTCGTACAAAATAAATAATCCTCGTTTTATGTTAATATTTCTTCATTGACTTACTTTATATATATATATATATATATATATATATATATATATATATATATATATATATATATATATATATATACAAACTGGACAATTGCTAAGGACGGATCGCAAATTTCAATGTAGCATAACTTTAAGCGAGACATGAGGCCTAGTAGGATAAAATATAGTTGCCACTGTTCTGACATTAGAATAAAGAATATTTATTGTTCTGGAAAGTACAAAAGCTGTGAAACATCTGAAAGAAAAAAAAATGTTCATTTGATGCTGCATACAGAAAAATGGAACAATGCATCTAAAAGTCCGCAGGCACCTTGAAGAAAGGTATCAGTACGGGATGTGTCCACCATGGAGTGTGATGCCACATTCCACACGTCGTATCATACTTTGCACAACATTATCCAGCAGCTTTTGAGGCAATTTATCCCATTCCTCTCGAAGTGCAAGGATGAGGGTGTTCTTGTTTGTCGGAGGATAGTTTCGATCAGCAACTTGCCTCCACAAAGCATCCCACACATTTTCAATGGGGCTTAGATCTGGAGAACGTGATGGCCATACGAGGCGTTGAATACCTTCGTTGTCTAGACAATTGTGAACAGCGGTTGTTTGATGACATGTTGCGTTGTAGTTCATAAAAACAAATTTATCACCGACAGCACCACGGAAAAGACGAACATGAGGAAGTAGAACTTCATTAATGTGTCGTTGGCCCGTCATAGTCCCATTCGCAACCATATGTAGGGGCGTGTAGCCATTAATCATGATGCCGGCCCACACCATGACACTGCATGTCGGATATCGGACCCTTTCCTGGATATTTTCTGGACGATAAGCAGTACCACTCTCACACCAGATCAGTTGGCGTCTACAATCCGATGACAGACTGAACCTACTCTCATCTGAGAATAGTACGCAAGCTCAGTCTAATTGCGATGCTCACGACACCATTGCAAACGAGCAGTACGGTGCTGTCTGGTCAATGGGACACACACAACAGGTCTGCGGGCGTATAGTCCTCCTCCCCTCAAACGGCTGGCAACAGTTTTTCGGGAGATCATCTTTCCTGAGGCAGCAAGAAACTGATTTGCCACCTGCTGAGCGGTGGTGCGCCTGTTCCTTTTTGCTGATAGGACGATATATCTTTTTTCTGCAGGCGTCGTACTTCTAACACCACCTCCCTCGTGCCGCCTACTACACATTCCAGTAGTTTTAAATGTATTCCACAGCCGTGAAACAACGTTGTGAGCAATGTCAAACTCCCTGGACACATCTGTTATTTTTCGTCCTTGTTAGATCTTTCCAATGATTCGACTTCGCATAAAATCTTCTAAGTGATGTCGGGAAGACATGCCAAAAATTTCAAGTTCGTCTAATAAATCTTTCCTGTAAAACTTTGACTTGAAACTACAACTGTCCACACGCGTCAAAACCTTTGAAGCTCTTATGAACGCTATCACGTGATGAACAGACGTGGAAAAAAAAATTTGCATACGCATACTTCTTTTTACTATATCCTGCACTTATTCTAATTTTCCACATTTTGCTTCCTTTTATTTTGTGGTTGCTCTGGATGATAGTATTATCCGTCCTTAGCAATTGTCCAGCAGAGTATATATAATGTCCCTTTTTATTAATAAAATTTGCTTTTTTCTTATTATGAAATGCCTCTTTTGTGAACATTGCTTATATCAATACTCACTACTCCCAGCAACACAATGTCTTGAAGATTTTATGTAAAACTTAATTTTTTAAATATCTTTTGAAAAATATTTTCCAAATAATTATGTTCAGCTTTTTATTACATTAAACTTGGTTTGTTCTAGTATTCCTAATTTTGTGATCAGCTTTATATATATCAGTTGTAAAGATAAACTTTCTAATGTGTAAAAGAATTTCTATTTCTATTTTATTAGAAATTGATTCCTTAGATAATAGATATTTTTTTAAATGTCTTGTCAAATTAAATTTGTTCCTATAACAGTAATTTTAGTACTTTAATTCTCATAGAAATCTTTTTCTATGGTTGCTGATGCTAATCTAGATGTCTGATATATCTTTCAAAGGAAATTGTAATCCTAGCCAGAATTTTAAATTTCGGCTTCCCATATGATTTGAATGATAAATGGTTAATATCACTTGCAAAACTTTTTAAGGTTTTAGGGATTATTTCACTAATAGTCAATTTAAAAAAAAATTAGAAAAATTTCGCTTTCTATATAAATTGCTAACACTTAAGTTTGGTTACTCAATTATATAGCGTTGTAAATTAAAATGTTAACACATTTAGAGAAATTTTGAAAAAAATTAAAGTAATTTTAAGACAGCCAATTTTTTCTGTAAAAAAAAATACACAAAATTTTTGTATATATGCACTACAAAAAAAATAAGAATTTAAATATTTCTGAAAAACTCTTTCTCAATATGAATTCCTGTGTAACTTCTCAAATCAAGTGAAAAATAAAAATGCAAAGTTTCATCAAAATAAAAATAAAAAATGCATCCCCTACAGTGATATTCATTTAAACTGTGTCTACGTTCTTATATGTTTTGCGCAGTAGATAAGCGAAATGTGAACTTCTTTTACGCAAGAAAAAATAGCTATTTTAATCAGTGTGTTGTTACAGAAAAAGGTGGTACAGTACTGATTCAGTAGAGAGAGTACAGCTATGTTTTTCCATAAACTCAGCACATGCTCGAAAATCTAAAAACATGTCGAAATCATCCATTCATAAAGAAAAATCCAAAATTTTCTTCATTTGAAATAGGTCACTGAAGAATTTGACAAAGTTGTTCATCATAAAAAGAGGTTTGTAGAGTCTATATATATATTATAATAAACTATAAGTAACTAAAATTTATATTTATGCTGGAAAACGTGTGTGTGTGTGCCCTGCATTTTAAAAAGCTAAAATCATAAAAATATAGAGTTGCCAGAAAAAAGTAAACAATATTTTCCACCTCAGATGTAGATGTTTATAGTTATACAGAAAATATATATGTTTATAGTTATACAGTTATTTTAAATGATGTGCCTCAGTTGAACTAGTTTCTCAGAAGATTTATTTTACCATAGTTGAGGATTTTTTCAGAAGATTAGTCTACCATAAACTGAATTAATTTAACATAATTAAATAATTCACTACAAAAGAAAAATTTAGTTTAGAGAAAACCTTATACAGAGATCAAGAAAAAGTTCATACCGCAGTAAAGATGGGATTCTTGGTATGATGATTTATACAGAGAAAATTTATATACGGATTATTCACTAAGGACAAAATATGAAGAATATTCACAAAAAATCATCAGAAAAATAGATTGATAAGGTTTTGGTCATAAACTTCGCTTTCAGACAGATATATAGCATATATAGCTCATGTTTCTTGTCTATAGAAATTAAACATATACTTTATTTTGAAATATCAATTTCCCCTGATTTGTAATGCCTGGGTTTGATTCCTCTCTCGAATTGATGCTTGTAGTGTTTCGTAATCTATTTTAAAATTTATGATCTGGTTGAAACATTTTTCATGCACAAACAGTGACTGTAACGCAATACAAAAAATTCAGATAGCCTAAACATTGAAGTAATTCAAGAAAAGTCCGAAACTTTCTGCAAATGAAATCATATACTCTTATGAAAAAACTTAATTGGCTTGCCTAATTCTAAATATATAATATAATATATTTTTAAAGTAAGTTAAAAATAATAGTTGCAAAGATAATTGTTTTCCTTGGAATTTTATTTGATTACTTTTTCTGTAACCGTGCATAATGTGTGAGAGTTTGTTAAACAATTCTAACAGTATACTATAGTACGATATATGTTAGATAAGATAGAAAGAAATGAGTTTGCCGTCACTAACCAACATTTAGCATTTCATCATTTTGATGTATAACTCAGACTGTCCAGAAAAGCAAGGGAAACTAAGGTACTATTATATATATATATATATATATATATATATATATATATATATATACTATCATATATATATATATATATATATATATATATATATATATATATATATATATATATATATATATATATATATATATATATATAATAGTCCCATGATTTCACTTGGTATATTTTTCTGCTCTAAAGATTTAAAAAATTAAACAATCTCTTAAAAATCACAAGATATTTATTCGTAACAAATTTAACTAAATATAGGAAATTCCTGCTATAGAAATTACAGTTACACAGCTCCAAAAAGCAGCTAATACTACAGGAAACAGCTTCCAATCCCAGAAGCCTCTAATACTTCAGACAGCCCACAGCTTCTATGCTCTGGACTAGAATTGCCTTCCTTGACTCTTCTTCCATAATGGGTATTTATATCCGGCTTCTTCTTCTTCTTCAAGTTGGGTTTGTATGTCATTGAGCACCTCTGCTTTTATCAGCATTTTGTACTGCTTGTGTACAGCATTTTGTACTGTTTATCAGCATTATATCCGGCTTGGTGTGAAAATCTACGATTTTCACCAAATATCTCGAAGGCTTTCTCACTCAATATTAATCCTAGAGCAGTGATGGCGAAATTATAACCCGTGGGTCTGAAACTAACCCACTCAAGCTTTTTGACTGACCCACAATTGATGTGCAACCATTTGTTTGCTTATACGGATATATATTTAGATTTTCTAATTTGTGCGAATAATTTACATTCTATTTTATTTTTTCAAGCACTGCATTCACATAGAAGTAATTTAAATGCTGCCTTGAACATTTGGTTTGATCATTACAGCTCTAAAGTGACGCAAATGATAAATGCGTTTGTAGAATTTGAAATAAAACAACAGTGTTAAAATATCAAATAAAGTATATTTTACTCATATTTTGATAAAAAGTGGACAAACTAAAACAAATAACCTTATTTAGCTTTTTCTTCAGATAAAATGCACTTTTGTAAGGTTATGTTTGTAGAAAAAGACTTCCATAGCACTTGTATCGACCGTTTTCTGCTTCATCTTGCCATATGCAGGTCTCTTATTCTCGATACTTATACTAGAGCTGGAACTGGTAGAATCGATAATGTACCAGCTCTCATATTACCGAGAACGCGGAACACTAAGGATTCTTAGAAACAACAGTTTCCTCACGTGCGAACAGCCAGAGGAGAATTTCACACACTCACAGGTACGTTATCGGTTCCCACGAACGAATCTAATGAAAGCTATACATCTTCATTCACCTATAAGATATCTAGCAACTTTTGGATCGCAATTTAAAGTATGCTTGTACAATGCTGAACTTAGTGGCTTCCGTTTCGAAAGCATTTCTAAAGTAATGTGTATTGATGTGCTTATATATTAGGAATGTTAATAAAAAAATTATTGCATTCACAAAATTTAATTTTTTTAAATTGTAATCTTATGCAATGTTAACGATTAAAAAAATTAAAAACAACTATACTAGTTACAGGCCATATCAAGCTGAATGGTTTGATAAATATGGTATGATTGAGAGGAATAAAATGATTATATGTGTAATTTGTAATGAAAAAGTGACTTTACATGAATATAATGTAATTAAACATTTTGAAACGCTGGAATTCTCTAATCTCGCCATGTCAAAATATGAAGAAGGAAAATCGTATTTTTTACCAAAGAAAAATGATATAATTTTTCTCAAAGAAGTGTATTAAAAAGTTTTTTGATTCCAAAAAATATCATTTCAGCTGTTAATTTCCAAGTTGCCCATTGCATTGCTCGCTACGGAAAATTTCTTTCAGAATAAAAAATTAAGAATGTAGTTCAACAGGATATACTGATTTTAAAGAAAATGATTCGAGTACAAATGAGTTGCCTGTAAGTCACAGAATAAATAAAAATCAAATAATAGAATAAAAATTTTTTTGGCAAATATTTAAATTATGCAGAAATGTATTCAATTGTTTTAGATGATGTAAGTAATTATACACAATTAGTAGTTTTTGCTCGGTATAAGTTAGAAATATAATGAAAGAAGAGAGTTAATAAAACTAATAACATTGAAAGGGAAGTGTTCCAGTCTTGATATTTTTAAGGAATCTGATATTGCATTTAAAGAAATGGATATGATCCTTCAGATAATTATTTCTGTAACAGGCGATGAACTTAGTCTGGCAGGGAAAATTTTGGGATTTATTCAGTGTCTTAAGCAAAATATTTCACATTCTCTGATTCAATTCCGTTATATAATACACCAATAAGTTTTATGTGCTAAGCATGGTTTAACACATTTTCCAGTGTAATGTCAGATGTAATAAAAGTAATCAACTTTATAAACGTAAAATATCTTAATAAACGGCAGTTTGCACAACTCTTAGAGGAAATTGAAGACCAATATTTAGGAATTTTGACATACAATAACATGCGGTGGCTTAGTTTCGGTCAAGTTTTTTAATTGCTTTGTAACGTTATTAGAAGAAACTAAGCTCCTTTTAATTGTAAAACACAATAGTTTGATGAATTATCCAATATACATGGCTTAAATGAATTTAATGTTTTTATTCGACCACACTTAGCATTTTAATGAACTGAATAAAAAACTTCAATGGCATGGACTAATTGTTTTAATGTTGTTTGAAAATATTAAAATATTTATGATTTTTACTAAGGATTTAGAAATGAAAATCATGAAATATTTTCCTAAGTTACAAAAACATTTTCAAACGACAATAATTTTTGCAAACTCGGTGAGCGTTTCAGAAAATCTAATTAAAAAACATTAAATAATCCTGCAGGAAATAAAACAAGAGCTTTTGAGGAGACATTCAATAAATTTAAAAACAAATAAAATACATTTCACTTTATTTTACAAGCATTCAAAATAGAATTTGAAATAACGGAATTAGTTGAATTCATGTGACTAGATATCGATAATTAAGAAATGGAATGAGTTGAATTTCGAAATAGCGTAGTGTGAAAAATAAAATTTGAATACTTTATTTGAGGCCAGGGGCAAACGGGGAAGAATTCGCGAGAAAACTCTCGCCGGTAAAGCGCTGGCGAACGAGCGACGTCAGAAAACGTCACCAAATAGGCATCCCGAGCGATAAAGCAAATCATTTGCCTTTTTTTCTTTTTTCTCCCATCGAAATAATGGCTGCAATTAATTTTTATCAATTTTTTATGATGGATATTCTAATTCAGAAAGAATCATCACGAAAGACATTAAAATAATTTTTGAGTAATAAATACGAGGGCTACTCTGAAATTTTTGAGATACGCGCAGACGAGAATTTACAAAATAAAAATAACGGTTTAATTTTTAAAGTACAAAGTATTTTAACACAGAAGACAATTTTTTACTGACTTACTTCAACTCGCTTAGCGTGGAATAAATTTTAAACAGAAGAGAACAGAAAAAACAACGCGCACTGAAAAAAAGTGATGTACGCCGTTTTCTTCAGAAGTACGGGATTGGTCAAAGCCATCAAGCTGGAAGAGCAGAAGACAGTAACAGCAAACTGGTATACCACTAAATGTCTTCCAGAAATTCTACAAGAACTGAATGTTAGGGGACTAATGCTTCACCATGACAATGCATCTTCACATACAGCCGGATTAACAGTTGAGTTTCTTAAACAAAAACAAATTAAAGTGATTGAACATCCGCCGTATTCAACTGATGTAGCTATGTGCGACTTTTGGTTATTCTTTAATTTAAAAAAAAACTTACGTGGACGTCGTTTTCATTCAGAAGAAGAGATTGATGTGGCTATAAATGCACTTTTTCATCTATTCGAAGAAATGAATGGCTTGAGGCATTTAATCTGTGGAAAATTCGTCTACAAAAGTGCATTGATGCTGGAGGAGACTACTTTGAACACACCTAAAATTTTGTGTGGTGGGTTATAATTTGCATTAATTCCAAACATGGATTTTTTATAAGAAATAAATAAATTGAAATTCAAAATTTTATTTTCTTAAATTTAAATATATATTAATTTAGATATAATACACAGAAAAACATATTCTACATTTAAATATATTTTATTTAATTTTATTGAAAACATCGATTCATGTGTTTAATATATATAACTGAAATATTATAATTTTACCACATATTTTATGTTGCTCAGGTTGCTTAGGTGTCAGAAAGTTTTAATAAAATAGTTTCGATAGAGTAAATTTTAAAATTAAAAAAAAACTAGAATTAATTAAAGTAATATTTATTAAGAATTCATGTTTATATTGCTGCGCCAAATTAACTTCAAATATAATGATACAATAAAGTAAATATTTTTATTGAGGATTCTGGTCTTAGAAAGCATTTATTGAAGTATATATATATATATATATATATATATATATATATATATATATATATATATATATATATATATATATATATATATATATATATATAAAGAAATTTAGTAAAAATTAATTATAGTTACAGAACTATTTCAGTGAGAGAGAGAGAATTTCGGGAATTCCTTATTGTATTTTTTGTTTTTCATAAAATAATATACATGAAAAATATTTTAATAAAATTTTAATTGTGTTGAAAATTTGCTTGCCACTTTTTACCTGTAGTATTTTTATTTAAAAATTTATAGTTATTATAAAAATTATAGCAACTATATTTATTTTAAAAATATATTATATTGAAAGCAATGACGAAATTCAATGTGTCTGAGTTTGATTATATTTAAAATATAATACTAGTTTACTATACACTAGTTTTTTGTTGAATAATGATAGTTTTCAATATTTTGAAAAAATTATCAAAATGTAAAAATAAATGTCAAGAAATTACACATTTTGTGTTTCAATATAAATAAATAAATAAATATATGTATAAAGGTAGTCCCGAAAGGTCATGTCGAAAGAGCACACATGGTTGCGTGGGTCATGAGGAAGCAGAATTACATAGGAAAGGGGGTGCGGTAACGCGATCGCAATCTATTAGAGGGCGATAAGTACTGACCGAGGCAAGCGCGGGCAGTCGGATCATTCGTAGCTTGGACGTGGCAGAGAATGAATGAACCAGTACAGCAATGCAGAATTGGCAGACATGTATTACGTATATGGCACTGTAGATGGCAATGGACAAGCAGCGGTACGCATGGATCGACAACGGTTTCCGAACCGACGTGTATCCGACAATAGACTGCTCAGACAATTACATCGCCGATTGCAAGGCAGGATCGTTCAGAATTAGCAGTCACATCATCCGGCAACGTACAACAAACACCGAACATCGAGAACGCTGTATTAGACACAATTACACGGAATCCACGTACAAGTATCCGCTTTTGGAACGTGACCTAGGTGTCGGTCTCTCCTCCATTATGCGAATATTGAGGGAAAATCACCAACATCCGCCGCACCACATGCAACGGGTGTAGGCGCTAAGTGATGTGGATTATCCCCGATGATTCGCAAGTTGGTATTTACAGGCAAAGATCTCAGATCCACAATTTCCATCACGGATACTGTTTACCGATGAAGCTACTTTTTCCCGAAATCGTGTCCTCAACCAGCACAATATGCATGTGTGGTCGGGTGTAAATCCCCATATCACATGGTCTCTTATCCACCAACACTGTTTCGCCGTTAAAATATGGGCTAGAATTATTGCTGATATGCTGATTGGTTCATACTTAATGCCTGGACGCCTATACGGGGTTTCGTTCGCCATTTTCTGGAGGACGTGTTGCCTACGTTGTTAGTGGATGTTCCCGCAATGACATGCTTCAACATGTGGTTCCAGCATGATGGATCTCCTGCACATTTCCACAGGAATGTACGGCAGTTCCTGGACTTGACGTACCCAAATCGCTGGATTGGCACAGGTGACCCTGTACCATGACAGTACCTTCTGATAGTAGAAAGCCTGACTACCACGTGACCAAAAGGATTGTGACGCTGCTTCCGGAGGCTGATGCTTTCTTCTAAGTGACGCTTTAACCGAGATTGTTGTTACTGTATTGTTTACAATTAAACAATCATTCGTTTTCGATATATTTTATTATATTTTTATTCTGTACAGTAATCAAAAACATGCCTTTTAAATGTTGCGTAACTGCCTGTAAAGGCAATTATGACACTGGACCCAAGGTTTCTCTCTTTCGATTCCCACGTGAAGAAGATTTAAGGCCTGTTTACACGGTCCGAGTTTCTCGTCCGAATTTGCAATATGACGTCATCAAGACCGAGAAACGAGTTTCTCATCCGATCGATCCGAGAGTGGTGTTTACACGTTCCGATTTCTCTGATTCGATATTTGAACGTTTATCGTAGTTTCGCTTTTAGTTTTCATTTGTTGCTGTTTTATTTCGCTTCCTTTGTTGTTGTTCAATTTAGTTAATCTCTATTTTTAATATGAATGAGGAATTAAGAATCGTAACAATAATGACGGTAGTGGCTATTGCTTCATTATTATCGAAAAAAAAAATAAAAGTAATAATAGATCAGTGTGGACTGAACCTTGGCTGTCAAATCAGCACAATAGATTGTCAAAACAATTTTTGTGATAGGAATTTGTTGATATTTTAACTTATAGTATTGTAGATCAAGGCAAAAAAAAAAATTCAAAAAGAGATCTTTCTTATTGAGTGACATTTTAAACATATTTAAGCAAATATGGATACTAAAAATTCTAATGTAAATTATAAGATATTTTAAAAAGATTAGGTTTCATTTAGAAACATGTTTTTATTGAATTATGGCTAAAATCTATATTAACCATTTTTGCCATCATGTGTCTATATTAATAATTTTTGCAATTAAAACTGTAAACACTTTTACAATGAGAGCTCATCATTCCACTAAACTGCATTTATTTTTGAATAAATCTGAAATACAGAAATCAGTTTGTCTGCAATTTCAACAGAATATGAAAAATAAATTTAAAAAATGTATCTACATAAATGTTATTTTTTTAATTACACATGAAACACTTTAATAAAATCAGACATTAATTTAAAAACTTAATAAAATAGGCTTAAAAGTTTCATGAAATGTATAGATTATATATGTATATATATATAAAGAAACTATCTATACATAATTTTTCCTTTCTTTTACATCGAGTATCTACTTTAATAAATAGTAGAGAACATTAAAAATCTTGAAACTAAAACTTGCTTTAATTAAAGTAAAATATTAACATTTTCAGTACACTTATAAAATGTTTCAATTCCTTCACAGTTGTATTTTTATACAAAATATAATCAAAAGAATACTATAAATGCTTAAATAAAAATACACAATATATTATAATTTGCCCACTTATAATAAAAACATTTATATTGATAAGTTTTCAATATTATGGAAAATGATATGATGTAAGAAAGTAACTCATGCAATTATAGGAAGAATACATTAAGAATTTTGATTTTGCTGTTAATTGAAAAATATCTAGCTGATTATACAAAATCTAGATTTTTAACATCTTAAAAGAAATTACTTGTGTTATAACAGTGAGGAAACTACTGGATATAAGACTGGTTTTATAAGAGATTTTAGAAACTATTTTCAGCTAATAGAAAATTAATTTGCTTATATGAAAATGATTAATAATTTGTCACAAAAACACTAGTCAATTTTTACAAAGATATAAAAAAATATTTCAGTGAGGCCATTTGATTCATAATAATGTATGTATTACTAAATTAAGCAATATTTTTCTCCATTAAATTAAATTGAACAAAAAAGTTATGCCTTTATATTAAACTTAATTAAATAATAATATTTTGTTAACAAAATTGATAAAGCCAA
Source organism: Latrodectus hesperus (assembly GCA_037975125.1). Taxonomy (NCBI): domain Eukaryota; kingdom Metazoa; phylum Arthropoda; class Arachnida; order Araneae; family Theridiidae; genus Latrodectus; species Latrodectus hesperus. Next base: position 95,238,591 of record CM075859.1, on the reverse strand, counting down.
TAAGTTGTTCTTAATGTATTTAGTTTTTTTCAATTATATTTGCATGGAACAATTGCTGCTTATAAAAAAAATTTGATTAGAATAAGGGAAAATTTTTATTAGACTCGTCGATTTTTTAATATTTAATTATTCTAATAAACATGATTTATTAGTTTAAGAAAGAAACAAAAAATTCATAGAAATGACAATAATTTGCAAATAAAAGATTTTCATTAGTTTTCAAATCATAACTTTTTTCTAGAAAGTTCTTGTTAATGCTTTGATAAAAACTATTTTAAAGCCAAATATTTTTTTATCAAATCATTGGAATAATGTGATTCACTATATTCATTTTTATTTTTATTTTCATTAACCTGTTTAAAAGCTTTAAGATTCAAGTTATTTACATCATTTTGAATTCCTTAAAATGTATAGGAATAGAAAAGTGTTAATTAAAGTCATCTCATCAGAAAATGCAAATTAATTACAATAATTTAAATCTTATTTATTAATTTTTAATAGAAGAAAATATTTTTGTTCACATAAGAATAGGGTTCATAATTTTTTTTTTTTTTTTTTTTTTTTTAAATTTCGTTTGATGATATATTTAATACAGCAGACAGCTCTACGTATCCTTTGCTTCTGAAATTCTTGTGATAATCAACAGAATTTACTTTCCATAAATACGTCTACCCTTTATATTCTTCAATTAGAATTTCGATTTGTTCTTTTGCCCAATTCATTTTGTCAATGTCCCACAAAGGAAACAACTGTTTGACGAAGAAAATACTTCGAGTGAAAAATTCGATTTTCGTGTTCTTCGATGACGTCACTCTTCCATAAAGCTGATTGGCTGTGGACGAAAATCTCGGATGGAAAAGTAAACATGTTTTACTGCTTTCCGAGATCGGAGCTCGACATCCGAGAACGTGTTTACACACTCCGATTTCGCGATGGCAACGGGTTCTGAGGAAGTTCGGACGAGAAACTCGGAACGTGTAAACAGGCCTTTAAAACGGCAATGGATTCGAGCAATTCCGAGGGAAAACATGGAAGTAACCAAACATTCCAGGGTAAGTAAATCAATTTTATTTATTGTTTTATTCGCATCATTTTTATCTTCATATTTTATTTTTGAATTTTTTTTGATAACATTAACTGTAATAAAAAAATGAAATCAAAAGTGAATTCATATGGAATATTTTAAAATTTGTTACGCATAAAATCATATCGTTCAAATACAAATTTTCATAGAAAAATAAAATAATCATTAATTATTTGATTTATTAATAACAATAAAATGTGTAGGAGTAAAAGAGAACTATAGTAATAGCTAAACTCTAAGAGAGAGGTATTTCGAAATTAATTTCAGAATGTTCTTAATGTTGTTTCTATGATCTATTATTATTAAAGAAAGACTGAGATTTCTTTGTTGCATATATATCAGTTATCTTATTAATTTTATTTATTGTTTCATATGAATGATTCTTTTCTAATTTTATTTTTGAATATTTTGATAACATTAATAATAATAAAAAACTTCAAATAAAAAGTGAATTCCTGTGGAATTTTCTTTAATTTGTTACAGCTAAAATCCTATTTTTCAAATTAAAATTTTTATAGAAAAATATACATTTGTTTTTCAATTTATCAATAATAAGAAAATGTTTGTTATTAAAAGAGAATGAGTAATATATTAATAGTTAAACTCATAGCTATTCGGAAATTAATTTTAAATATATCTTTATGATCATATTAAATAGAAAATGTATTAGTAAAGAAAGTCTTATTTCTTTGTTTCGTATATATTAGCTTTCTTATATTTAAATTTTACTTCTAGGTGTGTGAAATGCATTTCAAACAAAGTGATATTGTAAGAACTCGTGAAGCTTTTGATGAGAAAAATGGTAACAAAATCATCATGAACCTACAACATCCGAAATTACATCCTAATGCTGTACCTTCTATCTTTAATGGATGCCCAAAATATTTGTCAAATGAAGTATGTCATCGAGAGGATCCTTCAGCTAAACAGCAAAGACTTGAAAATAAGCAACTGTATGAAGCAATTGCTCAAAGTAAAAAGAGTGATTTAGAATATAAACAAAAATATTATTTTGCAAATTTAGATGAAATGGAAAAATGCTTAAAAAATATAGATATTCCAGATTTTTGGACTGTAGTCAATAGAAAAAGCAATTTTATGTTTTTGAATATTGATTGTAATCCATATCCAAATTTGTGTGCTTCTGTTGTCATTGATGAAAATTTAACTATAAATGGTTTCATTAAAAATGTGCCAATAAAGAAGGTAAGTAAGTATTCTTTACCATTTCAAATTAATAATGTTATTGACATTACTAATATACTACAAAATACTAAGCAAATTAAATTAAATGAAAATTATGAGGATAATGAAACAGATTTGTATAATTTAATTGATAGTATGTTATCCTGTTTGACAGAAAATACTGTAAATAAACTGCAGAGAGATGTTTTATGTTTTGTAAAGGAACAAATTTCTTTGTTAAAAGGTTATGTTACTCGTCGTCGTTATAGTCCTAATTTTTTAATTTTATGTACCTTATTACATTCTATTTCCCCTCATGCATACAGATTTTTATACAATTGTTCTTCTTTAATTTTACCACATCCAAATACAACTAAAAGATTATGTTCAAACTATAATTTAAATCCTCAAATTGAGCAAACAGATATAAATATGCTTTCCTATATTAAAGAAAAATATTTATTTTTGGAAGAAAAAGATAAAAAAGTTGTGTTATTAATGGATGAGATCCATATAAAGCCATATTTAGATTACAAAGGAGGACATTTATTAGGTACATCTCATAATTGTGATTTAGCAACAACTGCATATGTATTTATGGTGCAAAGTATTACTTCTAGGTATAAGGATGTGGTGCTTATTTTTCCTGTCAAAAAAATAACAGCTGAAATTTTATTTTCAATTTTAAAAAACTCATTATTGGCTTGGAAAAAATTGGCTTTATTGTGTTTTGCATATCTAGTGACAATAATGCGATTAATAGCCGAGCTGTATCTTTTTTCTCAAATTCCCCAAAACTCTCTATAGTCTACAAACACCCTTCTGATATAACAAGACCTTTATTCTTTATTTTTGATAGCGTACATTTATTTAAGTGTATACGTAATAATTGGTTAAACCAAAAAAATTCTGAAGTTTGTATGTACTATCCAAATTTTAATAGACCTGGTGACATAAGTCAGAAACTAAAACCTGCATCTTTAACATTATTGAGAAAAGTACATGAAGCTGAGTCAAATGAACTGGTAAAAACATGCCACACTTTAACTGCAAAATCTTTACGCCCTACAAACTTAGAGCGTCAGAATGTTCAGCTGGTTGTAAATATATTTAATCAGCATGTTGTAGAGGGACTAAAATTAGCAGCTTCTAAGTTCAATTTTCTAAACTTTGATACAACAGCTGAATATATAAAAATTATCACTAGTTGGTGGGACATCATGAATGTTCATTCTATTTATAAAGGTAGCCGCAAACTTAATTGGTATCAAGAACCATTGACATCATCTGCATCTGATAAAAAAATTGAATATTTGAATGCATTTTGGTGTTGGCTTGATACATGGGAAAAAATAGAAGCAGACACTGGTCATCTAACTAAGGAAACACACAAAGCCTTAAAATACACAACACATGCCATAATAGAAATAGCTTCATATTGTTTAAATGAGTTTAAACTTAATTATATATTAACTGGAAAATTTCAAACAGATTCCCTTGAAGAAAGGTTTGGTGTTTATAGACAACTTGCAGTTGGTCAATACAATATATCAATTACACAGGTTTTTGAGACAGAAAAGAAACTGAGAATTCGTAGTTTAATGCCTCATATTTTTACATCAGATAGCCATGATAAAATTTCTATGTCTTTAAATAAAAGTATTGATTTTTCTAATATTGAGGAACTTGAAACAGATGATAATTTGAAAATAAATATATCTGAAAAAGATGTCACTGATTTAAAAATTTCTGAAAGTAATCTTACATATATTGCTGGTTACTGCACACATTCTTGTATAAAACATTTTAAATGTCTTCATTGTAAGAATTATCTGGTTTTACATGATTCTATTGTTAATGCTGAAGAGATTCCAAATTCTTCTATTCTTATAAAAAATATGGACAGAGGTGTGGATGATTAAAATACCCTTCTGATCATGTTGTGACTATAATAAATTATTGCTATTTAGTTATAAGTAAACTGTTATCTGCGGAATATGAAAAGGAATTCCTTAAATATTCTAATCATAGAGCATATGCATTTTCAGTGATTAGAAGGATTCTAATTGAATCTGAAATTTACCTACCCTTTGAAAAATGTGAAAATGGACATACTGCTGAAGATATAGAATTGTTCATTTTAAAATCATGTACAAATATATTTCTTAAAAATTATTGCAAAAAAATCAATGACTCTATAGTGATTAATGCTCAATCTAAAAAAAGAAAAATTCAAACTTTTCATAATTCTTAAAAAAATTACTTTTTAATGCAATTTGAAACAAAAATTGCATCCAATATCATTATTTCTTTTTAAAACTAAATTTGTGTATTATTTTTAGAGGAAAAGTAAAAAAGTATGATTCTAATAAATTATTTCATATTTTGTTGTTCGTCTTTTCCACTTCAACCATACAAAATTATCACCCATTAAATGCATTTAATATTCTAAATCTATCATACACAGTGAATATATTTTGATAATAAATTAATCATGTGTATTACATTAAAAATTTTTTTAAAGAAATATTTAAAATTCATAATAGATTATGTTGCTAATTGTAAGTTATCCTTGTATAAATTTTTACATATAGCTGTTATTAATTTTTTAATATTCTTCATGAAGTATATATATATTTATTATAGTCATTGTATGTATAACATTTCAAAATGCCAAACTTACATTATTTTTTAAAAAAAATGTTTGTTCATATTTCTTTTTCAAACTAAATTTGTGTATTGTTTTTAGAAGAAATATAAAAAAGTATGATTCTAATAAATTATTTCATATTTTGCTGTTTGTCTTTTTCACTTCATCTATACAAAATTATCACCCATTAAATGCATTAAATATTCTAAATCTATCATACACAGTAAATATATTTTGACAATAAATTAATCATGTGTATTACATTTAAAAATTTTTTAAAGAAATATTTATAATTCATAATAGATTATGTTGCTAATTATTATTTTAGAACAAAACATAGCACACAAAATATTTTGCTTGAATTTAAAAAAAAATGCACAGGAATTATTAATTATATATACATACACTTTGCAAAAAAATAATTCTCTATAATGTAGATTTGGTACATTAATAATCACCACAGATATATGTTTCCCTTGAAAGTACACCAAGGAAAATTTCAAATACAATATTGATTAAAATTTCATTGTCTTGATCTTAATATGAGTAGAAAGTTTTTTATTCAAAATTGTAAGTTATCTTTGTATAAATTTTTACATATAGCTGTTATTATCAAAATATATAATTTTAAACTTAACTGTTTGAATGCAAAGAAATGATTAAAAAATACAGGAATTACTTTCAGGACTCAATATAATAATTTAAAAAAATTACCAGTAAATGAAATTTAAGGATTTTATATTCTATGTCAAAGTGTATATAAATATCAAAATTTATAGTAAATAATCTGAATGTAATGAAATATGAAATTTTAAGCTCCAGAGATACGTATATATATAAATATATAAATGAATAATAATAATTTTCAAAGTTTTTTGTTTAAACATATCATGGCTTAATCCTACAAGTTAGTATGAGTACCAAATGCACCAGACCTCTTGATTATTGAGCCAGAATGAATTCTGATTTTATAAAATAACCTAATGTGAGCCTCCATGAAATTTATTAGCAGTTATAATAACCTATACAGATTTTATCATATTTTACATTTATACTTTAAACATTTGTGTATAAAGCAATCATAATTTAACATTAGAAATTTTCATATTTAAAATTGAAAATAGCATGAATATTCGAAATTCAAGTTAGAACATGATCAGGATTTTGAAAACTGGATATTGTACAAAGTGATTTAATTTAAATTAGCGAGGTAACTGTGCAAAAATTAGAAATTACAATAAACCAGTAATCATTTAGATTTTACCTGTACCTTTAGTCCCATGTCTTTTTCATAATATTTTATTTAATAAATTGCATCTTAAAAATTTAATGTTTTCCAGATATTACATATTAACTACAGTAATAACATGCAATAAAATTTTATTTATATAATAAAATTTTGTTACATGATGCACGACAGCCAATTAAAAAGCTTTATATTTAACAGTTAAGAACTTACTAAGAAAAGCTAAATCAAACTTTTTGAAAAAGTTTGCTTTTGATTTTAATAAACATTTTAATATAAGTTGAAAATATGCTCTAAATTTAGAAAGAATCCAGCCAAATGTAAGAACTGAAAGAATATAAAAGTTGACAATTTAAGAATTAGAGTACAAATATATCGTAACATTCACTTACATTACAAACACTAATAAACATGCAAAATATAAATATATAAAAATATCACCACAAAAATTTTAGACTATTTAAATCACAATTTATAAAGAACATCAACAGCATGTATGCTTTTCAACTCATCATCATAACTCTTTTTACGCTTAAAAGTTAAGAAGCTAATATCAGCCATAAAAAATACCATAGGTGATAATAGCTTCATATATATAGTATATATAATAGATAATTTACATATATAGTAATAGAATGGTTATTTTAAAATTTTTAATATTTTTGACAGTTAATATTTTTTAATAAACATTTCAGATGTACTGCCAGTGTTTTAAAAATATAATAGATTATCAACAATGTGATTATTATTATACAGCAAATTAGAAGACCCTAACTTAAACATATAATGAATTTAGCTCAAACTCAGCAGCTGTACAAATTATTAGTACAAGTATCATACTCATAATACTTATCTTTATTATGAGATTCAAAACCTGCATATTTTATAAATAAAAAAATTGTAGAGAAAATAATGATCAATGTTAAATTAAGTTATTTAAAAAAATTAAGTAATGCAGATAAAAATAATAATTAAAAAAGAATAATCTAAAATGCATTATATTAACAGCATTTGCTTATATAAACCAATCATCTACAATACCTTACACTTCAGGCTTCTGTAGATTATATGCACAGCTTTTAGCTGAAGATTTCTGTTTCACTTAAATAAGCAGCAATAGCTAATTTAGTTAAGCTATTCTTATCAAGAAATTTTGATATGTGAATGATTGAATCATAATCTAAACGAATAGTTTTCACAGAATTTTGAGCAGAGGAAATTAGGTCAGCCTCTTGATCTGAAGTATTTTTGGAGCAAATTTTTATCTTCGCTACATACTCATAAAGTACTTTTTCTTTTAAGCAGCACAGTAGAAGATAGTAGCAATGTTTATATCTTTGACTATGAAGTCTGGAAAGAATTTCCTTCACAAAAGAATTTGAATCAGTATCTGCAAATGACTGGTTACTACATTGAGAATATACATAGTCAAGTAATGAAACTTCTTGAATAAATCCTTTATGTAATATATCCCTTTTCATGAGATATAATTCATCAACACATCTATCACGAAAGCTTGATAGACTTTCATCCATTTCCTCGTCATAGCTGTCAAAGCGCATTAATTCCATGTGTGAGTCCCTGTATTCGTCTCTATTCTTAAGAATATAAAGAAGTACATATTGAATGTACATTTCTGAAATTTGAGTATTGCTTGGGCAGTAAAAAATAGGTGATGAGCAACCAAATTTGGTATTCAATGGATTTGCTCCATTTTCAAGCAATAGTTGCACAATTTTAGGTGGTATAAAATCGAGTTCCAAAGCATAATGTAATGCTGACCTTCCATCTAAATCTTGTATGTTTAAATCCGCACCAAAGTATATCAAGGCATGACAAGTTTCTTCCATAAAACGAAAGTTTACAAGTGATTGCATTAAGGGCGTATGCCCACTTTTATTTAAACAATTAATGTCAGCTCCATGTCTTATGAGAGACTTTATAATAGGAAAAGGCTTGGAGCGTATTAAGTGAAGTGGACGATTTCCATAGTTATCACACTCATTAACACCTGCACCATTAGTTATAAGTGCTTCTATCACTTCAAAACTAGCACGGTAGAAAGCAGCAGTATGGAGAGGTGTTTCTCCATCAAAATTTTTAGTAGCAAGTAACAATGGGTGTTTTTTACACAGAATTTCAGCAATCTTCGCTTGATTTTTACTTGAGAGTTTATGAAGAACAGTATTTCCCATAAAATAACGAACAAAAACATCAATTTTATAATTTAAGAACTCTTCAACTAATTTTACACTAATGAAAGAAGGTAGTTCAGTAGCTAGAAAGAGTGGACAATCCTTCATTTTGTTCTGGATGTTAAGTTCAGCTCCATTACGTAGAAGACTCTTAATAATTTTTAAATGATCTTCACATTTTTCTTTTTCATTACAATTTCTAATAAACTGGAAAAGAGGAGTTTCATCCGAATTATTTCTTATGTTGACATTAGCACCATTATCAATTAATATTTTGACAAGGTTAAAATCACAGAGAGGATTGTGAGCACTTAAATGCAACGGTGTGTCACCAAATTCGTTTTGTAAATTAATATTGACGTTGAAATTTAAAAGCTCCTTAATAATTTCAGATTTGTAAGGAGCTACGACGGCCGCAACATGAAGACAATTATTGTGCCTTTCATCCACTTCCTCAATATGATCTATAGTCATTAAGCTTTTAATCAGACTGAGGCTTCGTTTTTCAATAATAGCAGTAATTAAAGGTTTTTTATAAGCATGCATATTAGTCTCAAATTGTTCATCTGATTCACGAAGTTTCCCATACTTACTTTCCTGATTAGGAAAGTAAAATCCTAAATTATAAAATATAGAATACATTTAAATTTCAATAAATTTAATTATTTGTATCCAAATTCAATTTATCCACAGAAAAGGAACTATTTAAAAAAATAGAAATTGTCAGAAGATTATAAGCAATAACTGAACTACTGAAACAGAAACATTTTGTTAAATGGCGACAACATTTCGAAATAGAAATCCGAAACTCAGAAAACGTCAGTACTCCCGTAGTCATAGCAACCGTGATGTTTTACATTCAACGTATTGCCACATAATAAAATAATGTTTCAGTGTTTATTTCATTGTTTTGTAAAAATGTAGATTTTATAATATGTGTGTGTGTGCCCGTTTTTGCATATCTTCATAGATGTATTTTGTACCTAATACAATGAATTGTAATAAGGAATACTCTATTCACTTTTATTAATATAATATGTGCTTTTATTCCCTTCAATTTTCTGGCTCTAATATTAATTGAAAATTAATAAATAAAATGAGACACATTTGAAATTTTATATTCGTGCTAACATCACATGTAATTTTCTTTTATAGCGGCGTAAGGATGAGCGTTAAATCTATCACTACCTCTTTTGAATTTAAATAAAAAATTTTGTTACTTTATCACCATCTCATTTTGATTTAAAAAAAATAAAAGAACATTCACAAATTAGTGCTTATTGCAATATATTTAATGCTTTCATTAATGAAGATTTCCATAATTGGTTCGATTTCTAAATTGGGTAAACTCGTTGGTCTCAAAGTGAACACCCAAGTAGCAAAATAACTTGACCCAATACAGGCTATCTTGCCAAGATAACCCCAATAATGGACCAATGATGGGTGTCGAGTTTTCACCAATATATAACATGCAATAATAAGTGCAATAATGGACCTATAATAGACGCCACCTTTTCCCCAATATTGGGCGTGCCAAAAGATAAGCCAAGGCTGGTCCTGTCATGGGAGCCAAAGATTTCCCACTGTAGGAAATGTAAAGATAAGCCAATATTTGACCAATAGGAAGGCTAAGGTTTCCCCAACCGGCCATGTTAAGCCATTATTGGTCTTAGAAATGTGGCCAAGTTACTACCAATCTTGGGCATGCCAAGATTTTGCCAAAATATGTGATCATCGCTAGTTAAATCCAATATGGCTACCTCGTTTTCTAATGTGTTTTATTGCGTTTTTGCTTATTAAGAATTTTTTTACGAAATTGAGATTAACGTTACTGAATTTCAATCATTTATAAACTTCGATTCTTGATGTTTAATCCCAACCATTTTATTAAATTATCAAATAGTTTTCAATAAGTCACCGAGTTGGTAAATTTGATTTTTCTTATATTTGTAATTTTGGCTACCACGAAAATTACGTATTTGAAGATGATACCCGAGTATTCGTGTTTGTACCGCCAAACACAGCATTCCATCGCCTTCATCACCAAATCTAAACGCTTACTGTCACAGCATGATGACCCAGCTAACGAAACGCGTCGTCATTTCCCAAACAGCAAATTAGCTTGGCCCTATACTAGCTAATTGTGGCTTTATCTAGGTCCATTATTGGCTGTTTATATTGTATCAATCCTGGATGGTCTACATTTCGTTATATAGGACTAATGTGAGCTGCCAAGATAGGCCCAATCTTGGCAACCTACATTATAACTATCTGGGCGGCCAAGATAGGACCAATCTTGGCTGCCAGAATTGGTCCACTTTAGGCAGTCAAGAAAGGACCAAGCTTGGCTACCGAAATTGGTCCTAATTAGGCAGCCAAGATAGGTCCTATCTGGGGTTATAGGTTTGTCTACATCATATGTTGCTCATAAAGGTAACAAAAGATTTTATTTTGAATTACTGAATTAGAAAGAAGCTATTTTAAGTTTTTGCAATAAATACGAATTTTTTTTTCATTTAAACCTGTATTGTTGCATGCTACGTGAGTAAAATAACTGTCATGCTTGAAAATTATTATTTTGTATTCCCTTTTGAAAAATAAACACAAGTGATAGATTTGTTATTCTTTTAAGCAATACTTAAATTTATAACAAAATTTACTAATTATTGTTATATGAGAAAAATAACATTAAGTTGAAATTAACATGCAAAAAGTAAGAGAAGTGAAGTAAAAATGTAAATATTTACTAGCTACCAATTAGAGATGGCAAACAGGTCTAAAGCATCACCGCTAATCGCTTGAGAGCGTAGGAGTGTGGGTTCGATTCCCGCCGTGGCCCTGGGTGTTTTTCTTCGTTATTCTTCTGTGGTTGTACATCTGTCATTGTGCTATCTGTCCTATTATCGACGAAGACTTACAAGCGGATCTCAAGAATCAAGCATACAAAAATGAATATATGTAATGTAATATAATAAATAAATAAATAGATGGCAAACGCACTTACTTTTGGATAACTAGTTATCAACGTTACGTTCCAAGGAAATGACATGTTCTAAAAAGCGTTATCAAATAACGGCTTTTTTGAAAAGTTATTCCAAGAAATCCGTTCCCGTTGGCCTTCTTGGAAATTCTATGGAGCGAGAGGAAGTTTTCGTTGGGTGACAAAACTGGTTTTTTGAGGAAATGAGGTGTAGGGTGAAATTTAGTGACTGAGCACTGAAAATCACTTAGTGAAAGAAATTTTAATGATTTTTGTTATATTCTTTAATCAATTTTTTAGGAATTTCCTACTTTTTACTATACGGAAGTTCAGCATTTAAGTCTAGACTGATTTTCATTTACTTATTTTTTAAAATGTTTGCAATGGATTAAATTAGATTTAAAATTTTTTTTACTGCCAATTGATTTTTCTCAGTTAAAAATTCTTAAGTAATGCGTATTTAAATAATTTGTTTCCCAATGATATTAACTGCTTATTAATATATTTTATTACTTTAATGTATAAAATGTACCTAAATTTGAATTTTTTAAAACCAAACATAATCCAGTCTCACAAAATGTATTTAATTTATTCCTCAATATAATTTCTATTATGAATTCTTACAAATAATAACTGATGTTTCTTTTACACTAAGGATTACTATTGAGTGTATTACTTATGCTCGAATAAATCTTAAAATATATCTTCTCGGAAAAAGTATTTCTCTAATTAGAGACACAATGTAATTAAAAAGTTTAATTTTGATCAAAATTTTCTAAATTTTACTATCTTATCAACTTATAAATATAACCATGCGATTTATAAATATCCAAGGAGCACCATCCATCATTGTTTGTGGTAACATTAGTACCGAGTCCACAGTTTTAAAAAAATAAAATCATATTAATGATAATTTAACCAGCGATATACACTAAACTAACTTATACTTAATAGTTAATTATATTTTACTATTTCATATAAATTTCTTTTTCAATATTTAACATTTTAATCGAATTTAATTTTCATATAAATCATCTGTGTAATAAGAGGAAAATTGGATATACTCAGATGCCATTTACTATAATATTACATATTTATGAACATAAATAGAAAATAATATTTTCTTTAAAAATAAAGAATTGTATAAGTAAACTAGAATATTTCGCACCTACGAGAAAATATTCGAATATAGGAATTTGCCTTTCTGATAAGTTATCGTATTTTACTTCATATTCATGATTTTACTGTTTTATATGCCTCAATTGTGTATTAATCTTAAATATTTTTACCAAATGAAATTACTCCTCACGGGGAAGTAAAAATAAGAGAGCTATGTGGTATTAATAAAATCAATTTAAAGTACAAACAATTTAACAGTATTTTTAAATAAAAATGTATGAAAATTGCTTCTGTAAAATAGATAAACACATTACTATAGTAAATAATTCAGATGCAGTTTATTATTGACACAATACATAAATTTACAGTTTTTAAAACTATTTGTATTTAAAAAAGTTTGTTGTAAATGAAGAATTTTATCATTTATTAAATTTTTTAATTTGTATTGTTCGATCTACAAGTATCTTTTGATATCATTGGAGCTCAAATAAATTAAATTAATAAACAGAATTAACATTTTTACTTTACATACTATAAAAACTGTTATTACTTGTCATTTCTTTTTATGATTGTCGAGGAATATATGTTATAAATTCCATAGTTATTTACTTATTATGGTCTTTCAAATTAATGTAATTCTAATTCGTTTGATTTTTAATTGAAGAAAAGTTACTTTAACATGTAAATGTTTAAAGTAATGTTTTTAATAAATAGACTGCAAATGTCTATGCAAGGGAGTAAACAAGGAAAACTCTCAGGCACTCATCTTGAAAGACATGCATGCTTAAAATAATGATATAATGTCATAAGTTATATATAGAGAAATAACATTAAAAATACAGAAAATATTATCCACATAAAGAATTAATATAGCTATAATTGTATATCTAGATAGAGAAATACTGTTAAAAATGTTCTGGAAAGATAATTTGAAATGTGCTAGTAAAATGCATATTGCGCAAATGTTTACTGTAAACTGTCCAGTTCACAATGGCCTTAAAAGTTAACTATGGCTATTGGAACAACAGCATTCTTCGGAGTGGAAGATTTTTGGTCTGGTCTAACATTTTCTGAAGAAAAGGGATAATTGAATCTAATTTGTCGACGCAGGTAGTAAAAGGTTTTCAAGTTACTATCTTATGATACATAAAACAGAGTCTCTGTTTACGAAGAAGCTCTCTCATATAGAACACATTATAGATATTTAAAGAAATGCTATACAACGGCTTAAAGTTGATGGACTTTATGATATAAATTGTCTGTATATTGTACTGCAAAGTTTCAATAATTTAACGCATGTTTTTTCTGGTACAAGATTTGTAAAAATACTAATTCAATTGAAACGATTGTGTAAAAAGTATCTTAGTTTACTTTTAAGAAAATCTTAAAAAGTTCTTAGAAATCATTGTTAAATACTTAAAATTCTAAAAATAAATTAATACTTATTTCGAGATAAAATTTATGAAAATTTCATTCAGTTCCCACCTGTATTTAACTAAGCAATTTTAAGACTCGGTTAAAATTTATTTATTAAAACTTTTTGAAAATACTGTTGTCTACATTTAAAAAATAAGTAAAATAATGCTTCTTATAATTACTATGGTGAAATATATCTTCAATTCCTACTAAGCCAACTTTTTCTTCAAATTTCTATAAAGAGCTTGAAGATAATTCAATATTACAAGCTGATACTTCCGAATGTTTTTCGAAAATACGCAGTTAAATATATGGTTATTTATTTTACAGTTATATAAAATTAAAAATGTTATGAGAAGAGCTAATTATATTTAAAGATTTATATTGAAATTAGACAGGAATAAAACTTCAAAAAAGATCTTTTTAGAACAATTTTTTTTCATCATAATTATAACTTAACCTGAAAGATAAATGATGAAAATTCAGAATTTGCAGCTGTAATACGTAGGATATTAATTTTATTGTGATTTTATTTTAAAATATTAAATAAATACAACTACATTTACAAATTTACAATAATTAATTTAATATATTTATACATTGCAACATTTATTATCATGATTCTTAATAACTTAACTTAACAACAATACTTTTTATTTCAACACAAATTTTATAAATGGTTTTCTACAAGAAATATGATGCAATTCTTTTATTCCAGTACATTAAATACATTTTTAGGAATGTAAAATTAGTACATTAAAAATATTATTTTAATATAATCAATTATATTATCACTTAAAATAATTAAAATTTAATTTACATAAATTAATTTTAATAAATTATGTTGATGCTTTCTCCATAAATAAAAAAATTATAAGTGTCAAAAATTATTTTTACAATGTATAAATTCTTAAAGTAAATTTCAAATTTAATTATATATATATATATATATATATATATATATATATATATATATATATATATATATATATATATATATATATATATATGTATATATATATATTATTAGTTTGATCCAAATTTTATTGAATGGTACGTTAGCTTCCTCTTTTAAACTTTTTAATTTATAAAAATTAACTTCCGAAATTTAATATTAAATTTAAAATATTTCACTCTTGCTTTGATATGCGAGCATAGTTTCGAATTTCTAAGAAAATGCATCAGCTTCATAAAAATTTTGCTAAAATTTATAAAAAAATAATAATAAAGGCTGAAGATAAATAAAATCCCCCACAATATTAACATAAAATGTATTTTTAAAAACTCCCATTTTTACAAATGTTTTAATCTTTTTAAAATGAAATATGTATATTCATCCGCTTTTCAATTGACTTTTTGGCATCTACTTGAGGAACCGAAAAGTATACATTTTTACTTGCTAAACAACGCAACGTGCCAAGCGAAAGCTTGGAATGTGTTCCCGAGAAAACTCGATGTCAATGCTAGAAGCCAAAACAACGTAATAACGACTTTAAAGTTCCGGAAGTTCTAAAATAGCGATAACTGCTTTAAAGTTACAAAACAAGGAGAACAGTTTTAATGTTCCGGAAGTTACAAAACAACGATAACGGCTTTAAAGTTACAAAACAACGAAAACAGCTTTAATGTACCAGAAGTTATAAAATAACGTATTGTAGAAACCTTCTGTAATACCGCAACGACTTTGAGAAGTTACCAATACAGGAACGATTTCAGCAGTTACGGGGGAAAAAACGTTATCTTAATAACATAATTTTTGAAGAACGCATTATTTATTAAACGGTTATTAGTTGATAACGGTTCTTAAATAACAGTTTCATTAAATAACGACCATCTCTACAACCAATTGTTAATACCTGGTCTATTTACCATATGTATACTAAAAGTAGATAACATTTCTGTACTGCTAAACACTTGCGTATTTAAATTTTCTTTTTCTGTGAATAAATGTGAATAATCACATTGTTATATTTTACAATATTTTTATCTAACTAAATTAATTTTTTCCATAAAGTGAATTCCAGTTAAATTAAAAATTGTTTTCTGCAAGAAACCAAGTTGAGAATTACCCAATTAAAATCTTTTTTCTTACGGCTCTCATGAAGAAGAAAAATTCTTAATTTTACTAATATTTCTGATTTATAGCTCTATCTCTAACAAAAAAGTATAAAAATTTGTATTACACTTACTTAAAAATATTCAGTTTGATATGAACTAGTAACTGATTCTCTAAATTTTTCAACATTAATTAACATCTCACTGTCAAAGTTTAAAATATTAGTTTTTTAAACATAAGAAATTACATAAATATGAACAAACTTGTGCAATATTTGCTCATTTTTTATTTACTATTTATTAAAGCTCAACATTAATTTTCAACAAAAGTTGCCCGGGTGCAGAAATATTATATCCTAAAAATATTAACCAGACAGTAGAAGAGTTTAGTCTAAAATACTTAATTTTAAAAAATGCAAATATTTTTGCAATTTAGATAATACACTTCCGTTTTAACATTCAGCTTTAAAATTTGCTCTTCACTGTAATCACAAAAGATGCCTCTTCACTATAATTGGTCAAGACTAAATCAGCACCTATAACTTTAACAATAAAAACTTATTATATATATATGAAAGTTATTAAATAGAAAATTATTAGTACAATAATACTTTTTAGACATCCATACGTTATATTTAAAACGTAATCAAGTTTTTTTTTCTAACTCTTTCAACTAGAAGCATTTGATCTTATAATAAAATAATTTACTATTTATTTATCTTAACTGTTCTCATTTTAAGAGTACTTGTAACTAAAAAATATTAAAATGAACTGCTGGAAAAAAACATCCTACGAGGAAAAATTTTAAGCAATTTAGCAGTATTCTGGAAATGGTCATAATTAATGAGTCACAAACTCCATGATGTGTAAAATGTGTGTCTCCATGATGTGTAAAATGTGTGTCTCCATGATGTGTAAACTGTGTGTCTCCATGACGTGTAGAGCCAACGTTTTTATATTGTGTAAATGAATATTAAAAAAAAATATAAATGGGCAATTTTTCATGTAAACAACTTTCAATAGGATATAACTTTGTGATATGTTACTAGCGAAACACAAAACTACCACTAGTGATACTTTAAGTAATAATTAATCATAATAATATAAATTATATAACTGATCTATTGATGTATTTTTATGCATAGAATACTGAAGCCCATGTCATAACAGAAACATTTCATACAGTTTGGAATAGAATAATAATTTACACCAGCTTCAAATTTCTGTTGAAAATGTAAAACACATGCTATTTCAATATTTGTTTGTAATTTTCTGCAAAAATAACAATTAAAAATTAGTGATAAATCTAGCTTCAGATATTTGATAGTTATCTTGAATATTTCAGAGTAATTTTTAGAAATCTCATAGTGATTTATAATATTGAAATTAGTAGTAGTTTAAATACTATAAACAAGTCTTATTAATTTATTCTTCACTAAATAGAAATAATATGTGCAATTCAAAGTTCAGTCAATACAAGATGGAAATAAACTAAAATTTATGTGACTCACTTAGGAGTTAAAATGTAAGTTACTTAGCACCATTATAGAAACAATTACTAATAAATACCCAACATAAATAGTGTTAGATTACTAAGAAAATATTGTACTTTGATTGAGTGAAAAGTGTTAAATGTGATGTATCTAGATTATACAAGGGTCACTCTGAAATTTTTGAGATACAACTAGATTTTTAAAGTTATACTTACAAAATTTTTGGTGTGTTCAAAGTAGTCTCCTCCAGCATCAATGTACTTTTGTAGACGAATTTTCCACAGATTAAATGCCTCAAGCCATTCATTTCTTCGAATAGATGAAAAAAATGCATTTATAGCCACATCAATCTCTTCTTCTGAATGAAAACGACGTCCACGTAAGTTCTTTTTTAGATTAAAGAATAACCAAGAGTCGCACATAGCTAGATCAGGTGAATACGGCGGATGCTCGATCACTTTAATATGTTTTTGTTTAAGAAATTCAACTGTTAATTCTGCTGTATGTGAAGATGCATTGTCATGGTGAAGCATTAGTCCCCTAACATCATAGGTTTTTAGTTTTGTACAAGGGTTTAGAGTGACGTCGTATGTTTGTGTGATCTTATACGAGGGTGTTATCACTAAGTAGATTGTGCGACGTCATATATAGTCTTGAATCATGCTGCCAGCTATTGAGAAATTTTCAAACTTTAATTTTGATACTGATGCTGCCCTCTATGGGAATAGTTTTGAACTGTATATTTTTATTTTAAAAATTGAATCTTACCAGCTGTGGGGACAGAACCTTGCACCTCAGCGGTTGCAATCCGTTATCTTATCCATTGAGCTACTCGGATTTCGGGGGTTTCATGATTTATTATCAGAGGTGTGATTAGGACTTGGAATTTTTTTTGTAATGATTTTTATGTTAAAGGGTTATAATGTACTTTAAAATGTATAATAATATGAATATATTTTTTAAAGTAATAGAATTTAATTTCAACTTGAATATATTTTTGTAATGGTCCCGCTGCCAAATGTAAACAAGCACCAACAAGGTAAACAACGCGGATGGATACAAGACACGCGGCGTAAGAATAAACTTTCTTACCAGACTGGTGTGATTAGGCAGAGACGCTTCTCACCAGTCTGCTCTCGGCCGTGGAATCGAGTAATCTTTCTGAAAGAGGATCTGGAAGAGCGTTAGCAGCGGAACACTCGCTGCTGCATTTTTGTGAATATTCGTCAAATCTTGTTAATTTTTCAATTTCCTACTTAGGCGATGTCTCATTTAAATTAATTGTATTTTATGAAGATTACTAATTAAATAGTTATGTCTGCATTTAACATCACTCGTTTTTATTTTTTATTCATCGACATTTACTATAAATGGTGACTTTGGACAATGTTTAACACGTGAATCATCTGATCATCGACATTTTGTTTTCGAATTGCATCCATGATGACATGCTTTTTCACGAACTTTTAAGTATTTTTCTACTGTTATTATCCTTTGTGCCTCTGAAATAACATATTATTTTTTGATTTTTACTTTAAATAACGACATGCCTAACGAAACTGAAAATCCACAGATTGCACGTGTCGCCGTCAAGCTACCGCCCTTTTGGAGAGCAAATCCGGAGATATGGTTTAAGCAGATGGAAAGCCAATTCACGCTTGCTGGAGTCACTACTGAATTGACAAAATTTCATCACGTGGTATCCGCTTAACCAGAGGAGTTAGCTGTGGTCGGTGACATCACCCTTAATACACCGGAAGTTAATCCTTTCACCGCGATTAAAAAACGACTGTGTGATCAATATGCAGATTCGGAATCGCAGCGACTAAGAGACTTAATATCTGGAATGCAACTTGGTGATCACCACCCTTCGCGACTTCTATTGGAAATGAGAAGCAAGGCTGGTGCGAAAATGAACGATGATATACTAAAATCTTTATTTTTACAAAGACTTCCGACCCATGTGCAACAAATTTTGGCGATTTCAAATGACAATTTAGATAAGCTTGCCGAAATGGCAGATGGAATTATGTCAACAACTACTAGTGTTTCCTCAGTTAACGCCGTCGCAGCTCCCGCAGTTGAGCCAGATTTGCGGGCAATGTTATGTGAAATAACTACCCGCCTCTCTCGTCTGGAATCAAGTTCACGCGGCCATTCAAGAAACCGCAGTCAACAGCGCTCTACAAGCCGAAATAAACAATCACCGAATCCAACACACTGCTGGTACCACAGGAGAGTTCCGCAAAGAGCAACTAAATGCCGAGAGCCCTGTTCCTTCCATGCGGAAAACTGCTAGAGCCGTCATCCAATCAAAAGGGAGATGGCGAGGCGATGATTCAACGTCTGTATTTGGTGGATAAAACATCTTCTTCACGATATCTCATCGATACTGGAGCAGATGTGTCCGTGGTTCCTCATACTGTTCATAAGCCAAGCAATCAAGCTGCTCGGATGCAACTTTTTGCTGCAAACGGGACAGTGATTCCAACTTTCGGTCAACGCCTGCTGAAATTAGATCTTGGTCTGAGAAGAGCATTCAACTGGCCCTTCATCATCGCTGCCATGTCTCAACCGATTATCGGTCAGATTTCTTACGCCATTTTGGACTTGTAGTAGACATCAAGAATGATGTTTTAATTGACCCTTTAACCTCCTTACAGTCTAAAGGAACTTTATATGCTAGAAATTACACTGTGGTTAAGACAATCATTGACGACTCTAATTTCCACAAATTGTTAGCAGAATATCTTATGCTCATTAAAGCAAATACTTTGCCAAATAAAATTGTTCACGAAGTGGAACATTGGATTCAAACAACTGGACCTCCAGTGTTCTCAAAACCCAGACGATTACTACTAGATAAACTGAAAGCTGCAAAACAAGAGTTTGAATTCCTTGTAGCTTCTGGAGTCTGTCAACCATCTAAAAGCTGTTGGGCAAGCCCACTCCACATGGTGCATAAGAAAAATGGGAACTGGCAACCCTGTGGTGATTTTCGTCGACTTAATAGTGTCACCGTTCCCGACAGATACCCTGTACCCCATATTCAAGACTGCTTACAAGTGTTGGAAGGGAAAACAGAATTTATACCTTAGATCTTGAAAAGGCATATTATCATATCTCTGTTCGCAAAGAGGATGTTCCTAAAACTGCAGTAACAACACCATTTGAACATTTCGAGTTCTTATTCATGCCATTTGGCTTGTCTAATGCTGCAGCAACATTCCAACGATTTATTCACAAAGTTTTGAGTGAATTCGACTTTTGTGTGCCTTACTTTGATGATGTGCTGGTTGCGTCAAAAGATGACGAGGAACACTTAGCACATTTGAAAAGGATCTTTCAGAGATTTTCAGAATATGGAGTGACCCTAAATGTAAATAAATGTGTTTTAGGACAAGCTTCAGTAGAATTTCTGGGACATCTGGTGACATCTAAAGGAATCACTCCCCTTCCCAAAAAAGTAGCAGCAATTACGAATTTTCCTAGCCTGTTACTGTTAAAGAATTACGTCGTTTCCTGGCCATTATAAATTTCTATCGGAGATTTATATCTCGAGCTGCACAAACTCAAGCAGTTCTAAATTAATACCGAAGGGGCGCCAAAAAGAACGACAAATCAACAATAAACTGGACAATTGAGGCTGAAACTGCCTTTGAAAAGTGTAAACAATACTTAGCAGAAGCAGCAACTCTTCATCACCCGGTGTTAAATGTACCATTGGCAATCGTTGTGGACGCTTCAGATACAGCTGTGGGGGCCGCCTTGCATCAACAAATCAACAAGGAGTGGCAATCACTTGGATTTTATTCTAAGAAGCTCTAACCATCCCAACGCAATTACAGGGCTTACAATAGTGAATTCTTAGCTGCATACATTGCAGTGAAATATTTCCGACAAATGGTGGAGGGTCGCCCATTTACCATATTTACTGACCACAAGCCGCTCACATTCGCTTTCAGACAGAAGGAGGACAAATGCTCGTCAAGACAACTACGCCACTTGGATTATATCAGTCAGTTTTCCACCGATATTCAGCATGTGAAGGGAATTGACAATGTGGTTGCAGACGCCCTCTCCCGGATAGACATTGCAACAATAGAAACTCCTTCAAAAATTGACTTCCAGGAAATGGCTAATAACCAAAAATGTGATAACGAACTGTCAGAATTATTGTTACATCCTGATAAATCCTCCCTAGTACTTCAATCTTTTGCAATAGGTGATCCTAAAGTTGAGCTGGTTTGTGACACATCCACCAAACACATTCGACCATTCGTGCCTGAAGTGGATAGAAAAAAGATATTCCACAGTCTGCATTCTATCTCACACCCGGGAATTAAAGCTACTGTCAGGCTAGTGGAGGAGAGATTTGTCTGGCTGAGAGTGAAGGCAGACGTAAGAGCATGGGCTCAGCAATGCCTGGCCTGTCAACGATCATAGGTTGTACGTCATACCCAAAGCAGACTTGGAACTTTCATTCAACCCAACTCCAGGTTCGAACATGTACATATTGATATAGTTGGCCCACTACCTCCATCTGAAGGGTGTCAATATTGCCTCACATGCGTCGACCGTTGTTCAAAGTGGCCAGAAGCCTACCCTATGGTCGACATCACAGTGAAGTCAGTGGCTACAACCTTCTATGCCGGATGGATTGCAAGATTCGGACCACCGCTACGGATTACAACAGACCAGGGCACGCAATTTGAAGCTTCGCTTTTCGATGCCCTGACCAAATTCTTGGGTACTGCTCGACATCGCACAAGTCCTTATCACCCAGCTGGCAATGGCCAAGTGGAAAAATTCCACAGGCAATTAAAGGCAGGCATCAGAGCTCACGGCACTATTCAATGGACCTCAACTCTCCCTACCATTCTGCTGGGGTTCAGAGCTGCTTGGAAGGAAGACCTGCAAGCAACTGCAGCGGAGATGCTATACAGAACGACTATCCGGCTACATGGAGAGTTTCTATGTCCATCATCTGAAACAGCGGATCCAGCCACCTTCGTTGGAAAGCTGAAGGACACCATGCTGAAATTGCTACCATCCAACCCACGACGACAGGAGCATCAAACAGTCTTTGTCAACAAAGATCTTTCAAACTGCTCTCATGAGTTACTACGGTCAAACACCTTAAAAAAGAGACTACAACCGCCCTATGAGGGCCCATTCCAGGTCATTGAAAGAGGAGATAAAATCTTCAAGCTACTCATTCGCGGATGGGAAAGTACTGTAAATATAGACCGTGTTAAACCCGCCTACATTGCAAAAGATGAAGATTATCCTGTGCCCCATTCCGAACAAGAGACGGAAGCGACAGAAGAGGAATCATCTACATCTGCAAGTGCCATTCCAACTACCGCAGTTACACGCTCAGGTCGCCGTTTGCATTTCAACAGGCGGTACCTGTAACTCTTGTAAAAATCTCGCTATCGCTGGGAGGGGGCAACTGTAGCGGTCCCGCTGCCAAATGTAAACAAGCACCAAAAAGGTAAACAACGCGGATGGATACAAGACACGCGGCGTAAGAATAAACTTTCTTACCAGACAGGTGTGATTAGGCAGAGTCGCTTCTACAAGATGATTTTTAGCATTATATAAATAATAGAGAATGTATTCATGAGAGAATGTTACTTTTTTTTGAGGCAAAGCCTAAAAAAATTATCATTAAAGTTTTTCAAAATAATTCATATAAATCACATCTCATTACTATTTCAAAGCATTTCCATACATAATAGAAATAAAAATTCACATCTTAAAAAAAATTTGAAAGCATCTTTTATTAATTAATTAACAGCTCATAAAATTCTACATGATGTGAATTTATTTGCTTATATATTCTGTTACACTGATTAATATTTCAGCTATAAATAAACACATCCACTGTCGCTTTTCCATTAGCGCATGCTTTAGTATAATAGTTTGATACTCCGTAAAGCTCTGGACATGCGCAAAATGTCTGAACGTTTTACCTAACTACGCATGCGTTGAATGATTTGTTTGTTTATGTTTCGCTCATTGATTGTTTGTTTATGTTTCGCTCAACGCTAGCTTTGTCACTAGACGCTTGTGTCGCTTCTCACCAGTCTGCCCTCGGCCGTGGAATCGAGCGTTAGCAGCGGAACACTCGCTGCTGCATTTTGTGAATATTCGTCAAATCTTGTTAATTTTTCAATTTCCTACTTAGGCGATGTCTCATTTAAATTAATTGTATTTTATGAAGATTACTAATTAAATAGTTATGTCTGGATTTAACATCACTCGTTTTTATTTTTTATCCATCGACATTTGCTGTAATTTTTCATGATTTAAAATTTACACATAGAGTTTTAGTTTAAAAGGAAATGAGAGAGAATCATTGATTCAATAACAATGCAAATTTAATCCCTTATTTTTTTAGAATGGTATTAAAATTCAATTATTGTGGAAGATATATCTTATTTTTAGAGTATAAATAGAATTTATGCATAATTTTAGAATATCAATTTATTTAGAAAGTTACTCTCTTTAGAATCAAATTCCTATTTTTTGAGGAATTTTCATCGACAATATCATTATTTTAAGCATTGTACGAAAAAGTTAACTCAAAATAAATAGTCATACTGTTTTTAAAAGAATATTTAAATTGACTAACCATTTAGTTTAATGCTTAAGATTCGATCATTGCAAATTTAATGTATTTTATTAAAATTCATTGATTTATGCTGTAAAATTTGTATTTCATATGTTAAAAAATTTATAATGTGCATTCTAACGTTTCAATTTAGCTAAATATTTTAAAAACTAGTATGGTAGCTTAATTGCATTTAATTAAAAAATATTGATTAATTTAATAAAAGAGAAAACATGAATGAAAATTTAACATAATGCAACAGAATGATTTTTGATGGTAAATTATAAATAATCTTTTTATGCTTTTGTTCCATGATTACAATAGCGACATTTATTAGCAATAACATTTTAAAGATTATAATAATTTTAAAGTATAAAATTTCTTTATTACTCTATAATTTTGTTATTAATATATAATATCTAAATACTTTATAATTGAATAACTATACATTACAGTATTAAAGTACCTACTTGAAACTGTAAACCAAACACGTCAAATAAAATGCAGCAAAAATGTTCTTATTTTACGTTTTGGTTTTCTGTGAACTTGTTTAGATAAAATGAAACATGAAAATTAAATACATTTTACATTGTAAATTATAAATAATTGTTTTATGATTTTGTTTGAGGATTTATTGTCCGTATTAGGGAAATTAATTTCTAGTAATATTTAAAAGAAAAATTCTCTTATATTTTTGGAGGATAAAATTATTTCCTTTATTAACTCTAAATTTTGCTGTTAATATACAATTTCTAAGCATTTTGCAATTTAAAAATTATACATTAAAATAACCTTCGCTTAATAGTAATTTCCATGATTTATCATCAGTAAGGTAATATTATTGACAAAGACTTCTAGATTATATATAGTTTAGAACTCGTCATTTTTTAAGTAAAATTATCAATACTTTTTTAATGATTCGAACTTTACACAAAGACCAATAAATTCCAATTCGACTAAATGAACGAATTAGAAATTCTACAAAATTCTAAATTTACAGCTTTTCATAGTTCTAAGTGAAACATACAACTTTTTTAGATAAAACTTATAATTATTTGCCAAACTTGATAAAAATTATGCGTCATATAAATATTTGAAGCTTATTTTCAATACAACATATTATCTATCCTATTACATTCACTGATTAAACTACTTATAGGAAATAATATATGTATAATTTATTGGTCTTTGTGTAAACTTTTTAATAAATGTAGAAATATATCAACTATTCTTATTGTCAGTTAGAAGTATTTTTGCATAGTTTTTTTATCTAAGAGATTTGTCATGAAGTTCATCTAAAGCCTTTACTACTGATTTGCCATCTTATGAATAAAAGTTAGTATAATTTTACTAAGTTAACCATAAAATTATAATAACTATTAGCCAAAATTTTTATTTCCAGAAAGTGTATGAAAAAGATGCATTTTTGTGATGTCAAATTCTACAAATAATAATCAATATTTAGTAACTTATTTAACGAGTCAAGTTACAAAAATCTTCTTAAGGAATTCTATAAAATATTTTTATCGCAATTACCTTTTTAAAAGATGTTTGCTAAATCGCATGTAATACAATATCTTATGATATTATATTAATGCTCAAAATGTGCTATTTGCTTAAATGATTCAATAATGTATTCAAGGTATATATTTTTACCCTAACTTTACATTTAATTAATGAATTTATTCTTAATATAACTGCTTTGCTCATAAAAATGCTTTATGAATAATCTGCAATTTTTAAGCAATATGAACAAACATGTTAATGTTTCTTTAAATTACAAAATTAAAAATTTTCTTGTTAATTTGAGTCTTAATTCTAATATTAGTATTTTCTCATATCGGGCTTGAATATTAGTAGTGATTCGGAATGCACTTTACATCCGTCCCTAGTTAGACCCCTTGTGCAAAACAAATGACCGATGAGTGCCAAAACAAACCAGAATTTTCCTAATAATGATTCTTAAACATGTGTTTAAAAACTATGTTTAAGTAACTTAACTGATTACTGATTTTTGTGTAATGAATTGAACTAGTTTCTAAGAAATTGAATTTGTCGAATATAATTTTAAAACGTAATTTTTATTTTAGAAAATAATTATCAAAATATATCGGAATTTTACAAATGAAACCTTTAAGTATTTTGAGTCAACCGATATTTCAATACCTATATTACTTCAAGGAATTTTATATACATATATATGAATGACAGCTAATTTTGACCTAAAAAAAATTTAGCCAGTTAACAAAATTTCATAACTTGTTAAAATATTTTGATGATTTTCTTATTTATGATTAAATACTAAAACTGTTTTTTGCTGCAAAAACTACCGAAAATATAACTAATTTTGACAGCTAATTATTGAAACTTATCTAATTTTTACAAATAAATCCTCTATAAGATAACCTACTACAATTAAATTTTTATATCAATTTACAAACTATTGACAGCTTATAGAAAATGCTTTTTTATTGTTATGAACTTAAAATTTGAGTCAAAATGTTAAAATTTCTTAGTATGATAAAAAACTAAATTCATCATTTTTTTATATGTGATGAAATGAAAAACTTTCCTTTCCTTTTTTTTCTGTAAAATCTAATACGGAAGCATTTAGGGAATGATATTTATTTTTTATTACACTAACAATATCATGGTTTTAAATATTAATGTTTTCATAAAAATAACAAATGATATGTGTTCTTACATTCAAAGAGTTGTTTTCCTGTTAAATACATTCTCTTTAAAACAAAGAAATGCGATTTTATACTGAAATCGAGATAATTATACTACGTGACTCTAGATTTGCGATTACTCTAATCAATGTAATTTATTGTTTTCCCTAAACATGCATCGTCACGTGATTGCTGTTCAACAATTCTTATCATAAAATGTGATAGCATTCTCATTATTTATATGCACCGATGAATGCACTAAAATAATTTCTAATTTACATTTCTATTTTTAAAAGAGTTCAATTATACAAAATTGCTACTGAATAACTATTTTAGCTTCAACAAGAATAAGCTAAATGCTTGACTTAAATGTAAAAAATAAATTGAAATATTATATTCGCCTAAACATTCTAACATTTATTTTAAATTATTCCATTATATTGAGTTCATCATCAAATACAATATGATATTTTTAAGTCCAAATTAAAATAGATTCATATTTGTAATCATCTCAAGATTTAGAGGCAGTGTTCGCTCATAAACATAAACTAATGTTCTACACTCAATCGTCAAAATTTTACATTTGTAATGAAAATTACTACTTAATTGTTAACTTTGGTCATTTTAAAATATTTAGTATGATAATCTTAAGGTATTTTTAATAAACAGGAGAAAAACTCCTGCAAATTGTGAAGCATTTGTTATTGTATACCGACAGTTTATATTTGAAGCCCATTGCAAGGCATTTGAACACCTACTTTTAGATACAATTTTTCTTATTCTTAAATATTTAAAAAATAATTAATCCATTTATTCAAAAATAATAATTATTTCAATAATTTATAAATAATTTCGTTTTTCTGATAAATTCAATTCTTCAGGTTACAAATTGCAAATACTTATTTAAATTGATATTGACTACTTTTAACAAATTTCGACATGAATGTACTTTACAGTATTTCTACTCACATCATTTAAATGTTTCTTAAATAGGAATGACAAAAGATTTTGGTCTTGAAAAATTTAGTCAGTTGCAAGAACTTCTTAACATGCCAAAAATGTTTAGATGATATTCTTACATATAATGAAACAGAAAAAATTTTTTATGCTGTAACTTTAAAAACTATTAAAGAAGTAATTTTACTACTAATTATAAAATCTTATCAAATTTTTAGAAATAAATTCCTTCAAATGCTTGTACAATATCTTCAAACTATTATAATATAATATTTAGAGCTGTATACAATTTTTACGGTAATTAAAATTGTTTTTATTGCTGTAAAGATTGTTTACAGCTGGTGATAAATCATGGAAATCACTATTAAGCAAAGGTTATTTTATTATTTTAATGTATAATTATTAAATTGTAAAATGCTGAAAAATTGTATATAAACAGCAAAATTTGTTGTTGTTGTTGCATGCTCCCGAGTTCAGCAGTACTAGACCAGGTCCATATGCGTATACACCTTTAAAAAGTCCAGTACCATAAGTGGATTCTTTATCAGATCTCTCCCGGAGAGACCAAGGCATTGAAGAATATGTTCGAAAGAGGCCTGTTCATTTAAGTACTTGGAGCAAATTTCGAATTTCTTCGTACCCTCGACGAATTTTAAGTTACTAAGATGGCTACTTCTGAAATGAGCAATAGCCATTTCTTTTTGTCTATTAAGACCAGTAGCCAACGAAGCACCTGGACGCTCGCAGCGGTACCAATGATGCTCAGGAGGGACAATCCAAGTGGTTTTATTCTCGTGTTTAATCTTTGAATGAATCTCCTGAAATGTGAGAGGTGCCGACGGCACACCGTCCTCAGACACACCAGCTTTGGCCAAAGTCTCCGCAATCTCATTCCCCTCGAGATCGACGTAGGAAGGAATCCACTGTAGGTAAATATGATGCGATACTGACAGTCGTTTTAACATTTGAAGAATTGAAACCCCAGTCCTGTCCCTAACTTGTTGCCATCCGGCCAAATACTGTATTTCAGTTTTACTATTAAGCAAAACCCAAATCCGAGCTCCATGTGGAAGTGAATTCAGAGAGTCCAGGGCTACCAGGGAGACTATGACAATAAGCTCACTACAGAACACCGAGCAATAATCGGGATTTCTCTTTTTCAGCCTTAAGACAATATATTGCTGTTTGATGTAAATTCCGCTGCCAATACGATTGAATTCATCTTTTCTGCCATTCGTATAAACCTGTATGGCATCGCTCGGTATTTCTCTAATTCTCTGAAGGGCCACCTGCCTCAGATAGTCGGGAATATTTGATCGTTTATTTACATGAACCGGCAAATCCGGATGGAAAAGGACACAATCTAGTTCACCCGATGCGTCAAGACATAACAGCAAAATTTTGAGCTTAACAAAGATATAATTTTATCCTCCAAAAATAAAAGAGAATTTTTCTTTTAAATATTACTAGAAATTAATTTCGCTATTAAGGACAATAAATCATCAAACAAAAGCATAAACAATTATTTATAATTTAGAATGTAAAATGTATTTAATTTTCATGTTTCATTTTATCTAAACAAGTTCACAGAAAACCAAAACGTAAAATAAGCACATTTTTGCTGCATTTTATTTGAGGCGTTTGGTTTACAGTTTCATGTAGGTACTTTAATACTGTAATGTATAGTTATTCAATTATAAAGTATTTAGATATTGTATATTAATAACAAAATTATAGAATAATAAAGAAATTTTATCCTTTAAAAGTATTATAGTCCGTAAAATGTTATTGCGAATAAATGTCGCTATTGTAATCGTGGAACAAAAGCATAAAAAGATTATTTATAATTTACCATCAAAAATCTTTCTGTTGCATTATGTTAAATTTTCATTCATGTTTTCTCTTTTATTAAATCAATCAATATTTTTTAATTAAATACATTTAAGCTACCATTCTAGTTTTTAAGATATTTAGCTAAATTGCTAAACGTTAGAATGCGCATTATAAATATTTTAACATTTAAAATAGAAATTTTACTGCATAAATCAACAAATTTTAATAAAATACATTAAAATTGCAATGATCGAATCTAAGTTGTTAGTCAATTTACATATTCTTTTGAAAACAGTATGACTATTTATTTTAAGTTAACTTTTTGGTGCAATGCTTAAAATAATGATATTGTCGATGAAAATTCCTCAAAAAAAATAGAAATTTGATCCTAAAGAGAGTAACTTTCTAAATAAATTGATATTCTAATATTAAATTCAATTAATACTCTAAAAATAAGATATATCTTTTCCAATAATTGAATTTTATTTCCATTCTAAAAAAATAAGTGACTAAATTTGCATTGTTATTGAATCGAGGATACATTTTCTTTAAAATTAAAACTCTATGTTTAAATTTTAAATCATGAAAAATATATTCGATTTGAAATTAAATTCCATTACTTTAAAAAGTAAATTCGTATTACTTGTATTATACACTTTAAAGTACATTATAATAATCAAACATTAAAATCATTACAAAAAAAATTCCAAGTCCTAATCATCCTTCTGTAATAAAACATAAAAACCTTTTCCTAAGCAAGGTCCGAGTAGCTCAATGGATAAGATAACGGATTATCACTGCTGAGGTGCGAGGTACTGTCACCACAGCTGCCAAAATTCAATTCTTAAAATAAAAATAAACAGTTCAAAATTATTCCCATTCAGGGCAGCATCAGTATCAAAGCTATAGTTTGAAAAATTCTCAATAGATGGTTTCACGTTTAAAGACTATTTATAACGTTGCACAATATGTTTAGAGTGATAACACCCTCGTATAAAATCACAAACATATGACGTCACTCTAAGCCCTCGTACAAGACTACAAACCTATGACGTTGCTCCTATTCAACAATGATAAGACTTGCTCCTTTCTTCGAGTGTTTGTGTGAACTCTTATTTTATATCTACTGGAGTGCTTCCAAGATGACGCGCGAAGTAATTTTCAGTTAGCCATTGCATCAGTATTAGTGAGGATCAGGTAGTTGGAAAACTGAAGATTATCTCAAGCTTCTTTGGCAATGATGTCAGCTTTCTCGTTGCAATCCATGTGGACATGCACTGGTATCCATTAAAAAGTACAGATGATATCTTGTGTGAGTTGGCCCTTTAAAGGGCTTGGAGGACAAATCTAGAATTCAAGAATAATAAAAGTCCA
Source organism: Latrodectus hesperus (assembly GCA_037975125.1). Lineage (NCBI taxonomy): Eukaryota > Metazoa > Arthropoda > Arachnida > Araneae > Theridiidae > Latrodectus > Latrodectus hesperus. The sequence continues at coordinate 95,207,713 of CM075859.1, read as the reverse complement.
TTGGAATTTTGGATCGCTTTGGAGTAGTAAAAGTTCAAAGCCTCCTTCAAAGCATATTAGCTTACAGGTGCAATTTGAGACAATTTTACTAACAGATATTCTGTGGGAATTTAAGTTTTCATTGCTGAAAAGGATGCTGACATCATCCAGTTCAAGGCTGGAATCTGAAGAGCCAATGGCACCTAAAACAACTTCTTAGAATTCCTATATATATATATATATATATATATATATATATATATATATATATATATATATATATATATATATATATATATATATATATATATAATACATTTAAAATGTGATATAACTATTGAAAAGATGATATTTCCCCAAAGGGGCAGATTATTTAAACTAATTTTCTTATTCAGGCACCTGGTGGTAATTGAAATACCATTTAACCTCATGATCAAGCTTAATGGTGAATACGGTGGTTAGAGGGTTTGCTGAATAAAAGTTCTGAAAAACTCAAATTCATGTTCCTGATGTGGCATGATTCTGAGCTATGTTGACCTCGTCTTTTAATCACTATCACATCAGTTTAAAAATGATTGTAAGCAACGCATTGATAAAATTACTGTTATCACCGTTGTAAATGTTATTCTAAAGTGATTGTATGAAAACAAATCATTTCGAAACTCGATATAACGGTTTTTCTAAGTGTTTGTAAATAAAAGTTGATAGAATATGCAATTCTGGTTATTTTTACATTTGAAAAGTCAGCTTATAAAATTAAATATTTGAATTCTTTGTTCCGAACAAACAGTAAAATAATCTGATAATCTCATTCTGTATGTGACAATCCTAGTATAAAATTACGTTGTAGTTGCCCGGGTACAAGGGCTTCGGGGGACAGAAGAAGCCGGAAATATATTGTAATAACGTAACCTCTTTCACATTAAATTTGAAAATAATTTCAAAAATGTTTGTATGTTATGCCTTTAAGGAATTAAGGTTGTATATTGTTATTCTCTTTATGGGAATCTTATGTTATGATTTATACTCAAAGATATTTTGAAAATATTTTTGTGCACGGTTATAAACATACACTGGCTTCCAAAAGTTAATGAATAACACGTTTTTCGAAGCTTGCTATAAAAAAATGACATTAACAATAAAAATTTATAGATTATATATGAAAAACACGAACTTATGTAAATTTATGCAAAATTGCTTGATACTACATTTTTTTCTTGATAGAAAAGAACAGGTATATATAAGTTAGAGAAAATATGAGAATTCCGGGCTTTCGTAAATACGCCTGTAACTTATGTTAGCAGATTCATTCACAATAGTCAATGGAGTTCCGCAATGTCTGAGAGAAGCCGTTTGCCCAATTCGTTAAGGTGACAATAAGTCGGATGGATGGATGGAAATGGGGAGGTCACAAGCTGATGTTTCTCGCAGTGTGGTCCACCTCCTCTGGAATGAATATCAAACTGAAGCTTCTGTGTCCAGAAGAGATGTTTCAGGCCAACCACGAGCTACAACACATGCAGAAGACCATTTTACAGCTCTTTCGGCCAGAAGGAGAAGAAGTATTTCTGTGCCGCAACTTGTTACAGACATATTTGTAGCAACAGGGAAAGGAATATCCGCTAATACTGTGCGAAGACATTGTAATGTTTCATAGTCAGTACTTGAGATTTTAAGAGTCTCTGATGGGTAGGGTGACAAGGGGGGACAGTTGGTGCCTAGAGCTGTTTGAAGAAGCTGCGTTTTTTCTTATTTTTACTTTGTGCTCTACGCAGGCGAGAGGTGGATGTTATTAGCGATCCCAGAAATGACTTCTTTGTAATTTGGTTTCTTTGTTAATTTAATGTGTTTATTTTCAAAATTAGGAGTCATTTTGTTTGTTTCATAACAATGTCTTCATTTAGGTCTCTATGCAAGGCAAATAGTTGTATGTGTTCCCTACTCCGGACAAAAAGAACGGCCAGCTTATCTTGGGTAAGAGCACTCGTTTCCTGAACCAGACAAGATTATTGAAGCGAGACAAAGGGAAAAAATCTAAATCTTATTCGACAGCTTTGCAGGGTAATATTTAAAAGTATCTATGTCCCGTTGTTCTTCATTTGTGAGTAAACTCGAACCCTGAGCGTTCCACTCTGAAGTTCTAGGGCTCAATCTCAGAATTAGAAGCACAATCTTAATCTCAGGTAACAGAAAGCGTATTGTATACAAGGTCAGTAATAAAGATTGATGATTGCAAAATAACTTGGCCAAAAATCATTCAGTAATATTAATGATTTAAAAAAACAGGCTTATTATTAGGATATAGTGTCATATTGTGCCTTACATTTTCAAGAATATTTTGCTTAAATCGCTTATCATTAATATTTTTCAATAGAAATCTTATTTCGTCGCGGCCGAACTAAATGAGCCTTGAAATAATGTCTTCCCACAAACCATTTTTAATTTAAACCTATTAAAAGAGATTCATAAATGGCAAACTTTTGAAGATGCTTTATTTAAAGAAAACAATCAAAATACTTTCAATAAATCAAAATTAATTTTACGCATGTAAAGCAAAACAAATCAAATGATAAAATAGGATCCAAACCAGATAAAATGCACGGATTCCAAAGACACCATAAAACATTGCTTTACGGCTATTAAGGTAACAAAATTATAACAGCCATTTCCTTTCTTGTAAATTACGGTAGCTCATTAACAATCAAACAGGGGCAGCATTAAACGAAAGAATAATGCATCACATTCATAACTTAAATGGGTAGCTACATTTAAAAATTATTCGCGCATTTAATTTCCCGCCGTAAAAGAGAAAGGAGAGAAAACAACTAGATTCATCATAAAAAAAGAAAGATATGAACGTTTAGTTTATTTCTACTGGTGGAAAGTTTCTCCGAACATTATGCTGACATTTAATTAAGATGTCTTTCATCTGTAAAAAGTATAAGCGATGGGCTTGTACTTTTTATTGACGAGTCTATATTCACATAAGAGAACGATGCAGGACATGTGCAATATTTGGAGGGAAAAATCACCAAATATTAACAATCCAACAATGTGTAAAGACATAATTACAACAGTAAAATAACGGGTTTGTCCAGGGGTCTCCCTCGAAGGTCATGCTGACCTGCATGTGTTGCAAAGAGGAACTGTGACTTGCGTGAGATACCAGGATAAAATCCTTGATCAATATGTCTGCCCATGTGGCGGTGAAATTGGCAATGATCTCATTCTGATGGTTGACAACGCACTACCTTATCGGGATATAATTGTTGAAGAATATATTGAGGATCTGGGTTTGGAGCAAATGGAATGGGCAGCTTGATCTGCAGATCTATATAAATCCCAAGAACACATGTAGGATTATCTTGGTAGACAGTTTGTTGCTTTAAGTACTTGTCCAAGGTCAGTAGGATTGCTGGAAAATAGCCTACTACGTGCCGGATAGTTGCTCCCCATTTCGGTAACCGACAACTTAATTGACAGCAAGATAGAAAGATGTTGCCAATACATTAATGCTAGGAGTAGGTATATCCCTTATTAGAACTCCTTATTGTTATGTTTTTATGACATTTTACCTCATAAAACTGTGATTATTCTTTTTCCAAAAATGGATTTGTCCAGCGAGATTGATTTTTTTTTTTGGAAATTATTTATGTTTTTCCCATGTAAACTTCTCTGTATCACCTTTTATATGCACATGTAATCCAAATTTGGCGCTTCTACATTCATTCATTTGAAATTAGAAGGGGAAAAAAAGATTTTTCTTTGAATTTTGTGGAGGTTAGTGTAAATCATAATTTTTTTCAGTTGGTTAGATGGTCTGCCTATTCCCAAGTAAAATTAATGCAAAGTTTCAAAAATAAATTTTATTTTAAATAAAGAAAATTTTATATAATGAAATATTTTCCAAAAATTTTGAAAGGAACGAGAAGGAAGACATAAGCAATATGATTAAACTAAATAATCCAATTGCTCAGTACTAACGAAGCGCTGTTACAGCAGCGCCATTTTTATATGTAAGAAAAACAAAACGAAACTGCGTAAGTCGAGTTCTTGAGTAGAGCAGATGTAAAATGAGTGACGTGAACCGATTTCAAAAAATAAAAACTATTTAAATTTTAGAGTTTACTAGAGTCCATTCAAATGTTTGAGCTTTTGACACCAATACCAATAATAACAGTTTCCAAATAAAAAAAATATATTCGAATAAAAGACTTAAAAAAAATTTAACTGAAAAATTATTGAAAGAGTCGCATTCAACTCTGGCAGGCAGGAATGATTAATATTAGAATTATTGCCAGAGGAATATTAGAATTGTGACAACAGGAGTCTTTGAAAAGATACACCAGTCATGGCGTCTCCGGTGTCAACTATGGAACAGTCTTGTGGTTGGCATTTTGAGCATTTGCTGTGAGTTTTTCACTGAACATTAAATTTGATTGTGCAGCTTATGATATCATTCATTCCCTTCTCAACACTGTTAGTTCAAGCTAGAATCCTAATATTTCTCTTTTCTTATTACTCAGAGTACTCAGAATCCCAAATGCGACGTTATGTAATTATTGCTTTCCTGGGTGGAAACTGACACTCCTTTTAAAATTTTTAAGTACAATTTAGTATATATATATATATATATATATATATATATATATATATATATATATATATATATATATATATATATATATATATATATATATATATATATATATATATATATATATATATATATATATATATATATATATATATATATATATATATATATATACATGGACATGTATGTATGTATATCTTGTTTTGATGCAATCTTTCTCTTAATCCCTCACATATTAGTTTTAATGAAAAAATAAACTCAGAGTCGTACATATATATTTTATATGTTTTAAATTTTAACTTAAAATATTGAAAATACAAAGCTAGAAGTTTTTCTTTGAAGTGAAAGTGAAATTCAGAAATCTGCTATTGAAAATATGTATATGAGTAAAATAACAATGCTAAGCATTTAAAATGACATAAGTTAACTATCAGACTAAACAATATTCCAATATTCAAATTTTGAAGCTAATGTAAGAATGTTTTATGAATATTATCCTATCTTAAAAGATGATACATAAGCGAATTATTTTAAAAGAAATTTTAAGTCTGATTTTTCCAAACTGCTCGATTTTCTTTTACAGGTAATAAATGCTAAAAATCAAAAATTGGAAAAAATTTTGAAACAAACAAAAGGAAATATTAAATCTGTGGTATTCGAATTTATTTTGGTAATAATTTTTGTTATCAGGTACAGTATATATATTCAACCCAAATAATATACATAATTAAGATTTTTTCCAATATTTTAATTCACATTCGTAAAAACGTTTTTAGAATAATTTAATTTTAAACTAATATTCATTTATACGATGTTTTTTTAATATCGTTTAAATAGAAAGAATCAATGAAACTTTTGTGATAATAACGGAAAAATAACATTTTTATTTCCCTTATTGTTTTTGAAACCTTTTTATAAGTGTTCGACTCTGCATTAAAATAGCCATAAATTCTTGAGAGAAATTATTTTTTACTAAGTAATTTATCTAATTTTTAACCGAAAATGTTTAATGAAATCGAAATATTCAAAATCCTCTTCACACATTTCTTCCTGTGATAAATCCCCTTCTAAGCTTATGGCATGAGTTCAGGAAGCAAAGTATCAATCTTTTTGGAAAACTTTGCTTTTTGAGTTTCCATCTTTTTGAGTAAAGAGCTTTGCTGATGCCAGCCACGAAATTTGTTCATTGTAGAAACCAAACTGTGATAAATAATTTCGATTGGCGCGCGCTACTATAAGGCCTCGCATTTCTCTGATAATGTTTTCTTTGATGCTGGAGAATAGCGATGCAAATGTTTTTATGTAGATCTGTATTATTTGAGGAAATCTTTTGTTAAAGTTTGTAATTTTTTTAGTAGTTTCCATAATTTTAAAAATGTAATACTAATTGTTTGCAAGACGATTCAGTTTTTGTCTTACCAACATCTGCTTAGTAATTATTTTTATTTCGTCAACTACAGTTGTGTTTTCATTTTCTAATGGTGTTGTGATCAACGGAATGTCAAATTGTTATCAATACCTTCTAGATTTTGAGTGAATGCTGGAAATATTATCAGTTGTTTCCTATTTAACACATACGCACATAAAAATCTATTTTAATAGCATTCATCCAAGGAGCAGTATTATGTTACTTTAATTATCAAGTAATTTCAGTTTAACTTAAGGATCTCCAATAACGACGAACAGCAAGGGGCTATTTATTAGAACATACTTGTCGTAAAATAACTTATTTAGAACTCAACAATTACAAGCAGCAGTAGTATAATTATTGCTCTTTCTAATGTGAGTTCAATGCACACTTAGAATGCCCAATAACGAGAAACGGTGAGTTCGACAATGATTTTTAAAATAAAAAAACTGAATTTTTTCTTTTAAAATCTCTTTTAGCAATAAATATTTATTTTTATTGGTAAATACAAGTTGGAATAACAAAAAGCAGTTCTACAAAAGATTTTCTTTGTTCCAATGAAATGTTATTCCCTTTACTTATAATAAATAAGAGATATTGAAAACTATTATATAACTATTTAAATCAATTGTTTAAAATAGGGGGGAAAATTTGTAATGTTAACTAATCGTGAAGATAAATTTTTATCTAGTGTAGTTATTTTTTTCTCCCTTTTCCTTGTTATTAAAAATTGTGAACTGCTTCATTGCAATTATGTATAGATTTGAATTTATAATGATTAGTTTTAATCAATGGAATCCTTAAGTATTACGAGGAAAACTGTTTTGATTATTTTATTGCTTTATTAATTAATTGTTCCTTTCGGCAGTACCAAGTACTGTAGAAAATTATAACTTGTGAAATTAAAATTTACAAATTTACAATTAATGTTAATAGCTTTGTTAAAAATATTTTTCATACTTTATGGATAATAATATTTATTTTAAAATATTTGTCAGGCTTAACAAAATCTTAATAAAGTGAATTTCTTGTGATATTTTGTGGAGATTTCACTTTAAGATGTAATTCCCTTGTTTGAGACAAGGAGAGGTATTGTATGCTATATTTGTTTTAAAATCTAATGTAGGTGTAATAATGTTATGAAAATACAAAATGAAATGAATACTTTTTAAAAAATAAAATATTTTATAAATTACATATAATTGATACATTAATTAGGAAAGGCATAATTTCTATCAATTTTTATTAAGATCTTTATAATTTGATTAAGTTATTATTTTTATAAAGTGGATTTAATGCAATGTTCTTTTAATATTTAATAATGTTTTGTTTAAACTTGTCGCTTTTTTCTGATGCTTAGAAAAAATTACTTTTAAAAAATTTCTATTTGTGTATTTATGAAATAGAACAAAAATCTAAGAAATGCTAATTAAGTATAATTTTTTATAATATGATATCAATGTTTTTCTCTACATTAAATTCTAATTTTTGTCATAATATTTTAAACATTAAAAAAGTTGCAATTTGGTATAACTCTATAAATGTTTTGAAAATAAAATTTTTCTTTTTATGAATAGTAATGAAATGGCCAATTCAAATTAATAAAGATTTTTTGTTAGAGTTAATATAGATATTTCTGAGGAAAATTTTGCTTAAAAATTATAAAATATGTACATCTGTGTTATAATGTTAAATTTTAATGACTTTTCAGGATAAATATTGAAAGAAATTTTTGAAGTATATTTTTTAAAATTTCAAAGTCACAGTGTTTTTTTAAATTTCGAAGATCAGTGTTGTATTATTACTTAGCCAAACTTCATTTTATTGTATGGTTAATTGCTAAGTGAATGCTTCAAAAGGTATTGTATATTAGCTATAAAAACATTGCATTTTGTATGTATTACTTCTAGCAATACCTATCAAGTCATTTATAACAATATTTGTCTATATCAATATTAAAAATCCCACAATTTTTTCCTGAAATTTTTCTATTAAAAATGGTTTGCTTTTTGAATTATTTTAAGAAGTTGGGTTATCTTAGTTATAACTTGGCCACAAATAATTAATTTTTAATGTTTAAAATATTTTATGAAAGGAACTAATAAATATTCAAACTATTCAGTTATTTATTAGTTATAAATTTTATTGTAATTGAAATTCCCATATTTTTTTAAAGAAATTATATGAACAATAATTAATATTTTGCTATTCATGAATAATCTTTATTATTAAAAGTAGAGCAAAATAAATAAATAGATATAAATAAAATGCTAAGTTCTCTTAATCATAATTTTTTCACATGTGTTTTATCTTTTTAAGTAAATAATTACTTAATTATGTATGTTACAGCAAAAATCATTTGAAATAGCAATGATATTTAGTGTAAGCAAAACACAGCACTCTATTAGCATATCTCAAATATTAATCACTGAAATTTACATAGAGAACAATTGTAAAATATGTCTTCATCAATTAAGTTGTATTTACATAGAATAGAGCCTTAATGATTTGTGTCCTCACATTTGCCTTCAAAATTCATTTTGAAATTCAATTCAATTTAGAATATGACATATAGGCTGCACCATGAAAATCTTTTCTAAGTTTGAAAATTTTACAATGTTTTTCACAGAAATCACTGGCTGGATGAAATTATCAAAAAACTTGAATTGTGGGGCTGATAAGAAAGGGATATTGATTGAAAAATAATTTCATTTCAATATAACAAAGTTCAAGAATCAAGGAATGTGTTGAACAATCATTAGGACAAGATATTCTATGCACTGTCACTTCAAATTGTGTTTGGTGTTTTTTTTAATAACTTGTCATACAGTCAGTACATAATTATCAGCAGTGTATAATTACTAAAATCTTTTGATAAACATAGGTCCAGTGTTAAGTATTCTTTAAAACAAATAAAAATAATCTGTTGAATATTGAGAATAAATACACTATAATATCAAAATCTTATTTTATTATGACAATATTCTTTTTAGTCTGGGCTATGTAATTTGACCTCTATTAGTGTTGTGGCTTAATAATATGTTTAGTTGTAGTCATAATAACATGCATATTATGCATATAATTTGTTCTGCCAAAAGTTTGGTGAATAAATACTGATACATCTAATTATTTATGTTGCAACTAATTATATTTTTCTTTTAATGCATGATAATTGCAGCCCTCAAACCCCTGGAGAACATATAGTTAAGGGAAAAACAATAACTTTATTCTGTCCATTGAAAACTAACCGCAGAATTTTTGCATCATATTTAAATATTTTTTATTTGAATTTATGAGATTGTTCCCTTAAAAGATCTTTTAGTTTTCTTTATATTGCTTCAAAATGTTTCATACTTGTTTTGCATTTCATTATATATATTTGTTTTGTATTCAGTTTTTTTTTTCACTTTGCTGAGTCTTAATATTTTAAGTTATGTTGTTCTAATAGATGTATGTTTGTAGTGGTTTGGAATTTACTTTTTAAATTGTTGGTTCCCATCTTGATTAGCCCTTGTGTGCATTAAATGATCCTTAAGTTACAAACAAACCAAATTAATAAATGTGATATTTTTAAATAACAGCTAAATATCTTTAAATTAACCTTGAGTCACCTATATTATTACATTTTGTGTGTCATTTTCTTGAATTAAAAACTATTACATAATTACTGACTTGTCTGCTTTGTTAGTTATCAGTTAATATACTGGAACTAGTTAAAAACTTTTGTATTGTCAATCTACTTTTCTTCAAAGAATAGACTGATATTTACTGTCAGATTGACAGTTTCCAAAGCCAACAATACTATTTTTTGTTGCTAATAAGAGAAAACTATATTCCAAATAAATGATTATTACTTTGGTTAACTATTTATGTTGCTTTAAATGAAATTTCAGTTATAAAAATTATTTCTTTGCTTTTACATCACAAAATGGTGAAAATTTATGTGGTATCTTTCTGTAGGCAATTTTTGTATTTATTTTGAATGTTATTTTGATAGTTTTGGTCATTAGTATGTTATTCATTTTGGGTTTTTTTGTTTAAATAAAATTTTTATTATTAAAAAAATTAATTTAAAGTTTTTTGTTTAATTAATTTTGAACTTAAACTAACTATACTATACTTTTTAAACGTACATTTTTGAAACTTTGATTTTTAACAGTTTTTATATAAAAAGTATATTTTAAATTAAATATATTCTGAAGAACAATATGAAATGACTTGGTGCAATTTGAGTCAAGTCAATTTGGTGCTTTCTTTGTCAACTAGATTTTAAACATGTAATGGATATACATGTATGATTTTATTCTTATTCTTAAATCTGACAGGATAGTTCAGAATTTAAACAATATTGGTTTGTATTGTTAAAAATATAAAACAAAGATTAAATTAGAAAAATAAGAATTTGATTATTAAATATATGTCAAGAAGTAAATCAATAATTCTGATTAAATGAAATTGTTAAATGTGATTTAGATTTGATTTAGTTATCTTAAAATTATTTTTTAATGAAAGGAATAAAAAACTGAATTCTGTAGTATTAATAGAATAAGAGATATTCAGAAAAAAAGTAATTTGAAAGAGAAAGGTTGGAAACTTTTATCTTAGATGTGGTGGTGAGTTATGAATTTGTACTTGTATAGGGTATAACAGAATTTCATTTCTAATCTTAATTTATAAAAAAATCAGATGGTTATAATTTAATTGATATTTATAGAAACTTTTTGTATACAATTTGCAATGCTTATGTGAAGATTTCATTGTCTAATAAATTGTGAAGAATTTACAAGAATATAGAGTTTTAGACTGTGTATGTGAAAAATTATTTGTAGATTGAATTTCTATAGTTTGTGAAAGGTAATTACTTTTATGTCAAAATTTCAGTTTGTTATTTGTTTATGGTAAAGTTCTCATGCAAATATTATAAACAAATTTTTTTTAAACTTATGATTATAATATAAAGAACAATCCATTAGTTATTTTGAAATGATATAAATTTAATCTTCATTTTCATTTAAAACTTAAAACCTTTCATACAAATAATTTAAAATATTTCATAACTAATCATTTAACAGTTATGCTAAGAATCTTATTGTTTTAAATTTTATTGCAAGCATATTTAGAACACAAAATTAAGCAATGTTTTGTAAATAAGAGTATAATTTATTAGAAAGTGATTAAACACACATTACTAAAAATTAAAAGAATTTTTGGTAAAATACCACTGATCTGTTTGGGTTTGGTGCAATTTTCAGTTTATCTTGTCAACCTAAATTATGTCACTGTGTGCAATATCTCGTTACTAAAAATCGATAAGGTTCAACTTCAACTTTGCTATTGCGGTCTATTTTAAATTTCAACAATCAAAATTTTGAATATTTTATTATAATTATTTACTAAAGAAGTATTAAAATGCCAATAACTAAAAACTAATTAGTCAATATTACATAATAAGAAATGTAAACAGTCTACAACAGGTGACATATAAGCATAAAACTAAATCTCTTATGTAAACAAAGTGTATTTTAATGAAAGCTCAAATTTTAATTAGCCAGTCAGTGGTGCCCGCCTTAAAAAAGTTGCAGAAGTACAATCTAGCCACAATTTAATGCAGGCAATGAAAATAAGTCCAAAATGTAAACAAAAGCATTATAAAAACTAGACTTTCATATTTATCAGCATCACCCCATAGTAAATAAATTTAAATACCAATAAATAAAATATTTGTAAACAATACTTAATATGTAATATAAAATAGGTTGCATAAATATAGGGCTGCATTGAACAGGGCAATAGAACAAAATCTATAACATTAATAGAATAAATTTTTATAAAAACTAACCATAAATATATATTATTACTATCCATAGATTTCTATTGCTAGGTGCACATAAATTTTAAAACTCAAATTTTACAATAAAGCAATTTAAAAGAAATTTAATTTTAAACACTTAAAATAAACTTTCAAAACAAATTTCACTTCATAAACTTTAAAATAAAAAAAACTCACTTAAATTTAAATTTAACTTTCAAAATGATATAAATATGATATAAACAATTATTCACATGCTATAAACAAACACAAAATTGATACTGTCCAGCAAAATCAACCATTTTACTAGCTTAAATTGCAATCAAATAAATCCTAATCAAAGGTAACTTGCTTATGAAACAAATTTCGTGAATGTACACAATCACGTTACATCATATAAACACATTCTGACAGGGTAAGTCTATTTGTGCATTTTATCGTCCACATTGGCAACTAGTCTTTAGCCCAAAATTTTTATAAAAAAAATATAAAAAATTATTTGTGTAGTTTTATTATTGTATAATGCTACATAATATTAGAGGGGGAAAAGTGTCTATTTTTCATTTTCTCTTGAAATCTGCTTAATTTATATTTCTTAAATGCTGATATACATGATATGTAGTTTGCTTTAAGTATAAAAGTAACTGAATAATACGTCGATGTTATAAATATTCATAATGATGAGCAGTGTTTGAGGATCTCATCATGATGTGCACTCCTGTTGATACTGACAAGTATATAAGGATGAAAAATTCTGTAAAGCACAATTATGTATATATTTTATAAAAAATCTGTTTTTAACATTTGATTTTTTTAGTCAAAAATTTTTCCTAGAGCATCTTTTATTTGTAGTCTTATAAATGGCTTAAATCTTGGTATTATACATTACACTGTATCTTGTGACGTTATTCATATTTAGCAATTTGGGTAATTTAGAAATATTTAAGAATAACCTTTGTTATCTGTATTATTGATTCAGTGGGTTATTCTTTCTTCGACATTTTGTATTTATTGTATTGCATTTTTGTCTCTTAACTCTTGTGATTTCGTCTTGACACTTTTGAAAATCATGCCAAACTTGCTTGAATGATAGGAATTTATCCAAATATATAACTTTAAGTGTTTACAATCGAATAAAAATTAATATATATATAGATTGCTTAAGAACTTTTATTAATATATTCAATATATATTTTAAAATATGTATCCTGTATTCTTTAAGCATGTAGTATTTGTTTGAAAAATTTATAAATTCATGAAAATTTCATCTCTTTCATAGGTATAACAAAAAAACTTTTTTTATTTAACTATGCACAAGAAGTGAACTGAAAATATTTTAAAATATAGTGCAAGTATGAACAAATGATTAATAAAAATTGCATTATCTGCTAATTTCAGTGTTTGATATTTTTTGTTGAGAAATCACAAAAATGCAATAAAATTACAAACATGGAAGAAAAAAGTAATTTCCTCCAAATGCCCGAAATTTGTAGCAAATTATTTGCAGAAACTTGTCATTTAAGATTATTCCTTATTAGTAATTGCAAAGAATTTGTTGAAATCTTACATTATTAGCATAACTGCTGGAATTCCTTGACACAAAATTTATAGTTCATATGTGCAGTATAATTTTAATCTTCTGATTCATAAAACATTTTAGCAAACTACAGAATTTCTTAAAAATGTATTTTATGCTTTTCTAAATCTGTGATATCGAGCATTTTAATTTCTCCACTGCTATAGCCCTTCTACTTCCTCTTGATTTGAAATATGTCAATAAAAATACCGTGTACTAATTGTAATTTTATGAATGCTATATATTGTTGCAAATTTATATATAATGATTATATTTGTCTTAAAATATCTCAGACAAATTGGAAATTCTCACATTTTGGGCAAAAATTGCGGTATTTAGACGTGTTGTAGTTTAAAAGCGAATTTCCTAATGACTTGGCGACTTGGCGACGGTTGGCGAGATTCTTGGCGACTTTGCGAGAAATCAATACTTCTGGAAACATCCATCACCTAAGCTCTACGACCAATATTTTTCGAGATAGCCTAGAAGCTTCCAGAACCTTGGCGAAATTGGTAGATTTCTCCGCCAAGTCAGGTATAAATACCGCAGCCCGACGTGGAGGAGTTGGAGTTTTGTGAAAACAGTCAGTTAGTGAAGATGATTAGTTGTGACTGCTAGTTGTTCTCTGTCTGAGGTATTTGAGACCTGTGATTAGAAGCTGTTTCTTATTATATCTGACGAATTGTAGCTGTATAATTGTGATTGTTACAGCGGGAATTTCGTTTATCTAGTGAAGTTTTTACGAATAAAAGTCTTGGGTTCATTAAGTGGTTGCTTTATTCAACTCTCAATCGACACGAACCCGTGGAGCTCGGTACAACTGGTGTCAGAATCGGGGTTGAAGAGTTGATTCAGCGTGTCACAAGAAAAATGGATATGGATTTAATGAAAAGTCTTCTCGAAAAATTAGCGGAGCAGATGGCTGAGATGAAAGCTGGACAAGAAGAGATGAAAGCTAGACAAGAAGAGATGAAAGCTGGACAAGAAGAGATTAAAACCTAGATGATGAAAGAGATAAAATCTGGACAGGAGGAGATGAAAGCTGGACAAGAAGAGATGAAAGCTGGACAAGAAGAGATGAAAGCTGGACAAGAAGAGATGAAAGCTGGACAAGAAGAGATGAAAGCTAGACAAGAAGAGATGAAAGCTAGACAAGAAGAGATGAAAGCTAGACAAGAAGAGATGAAAGCTGGACAAGAAGAGATGAAAGCTGGACAAGAAGAGATTAAAACCGAGAAGATGAAAGAGATAAAATCTGGACAGGAAGAGATGAAAGCTGGACAGGAGGAGCTTAAAAAGGAACTTAAGAAGGACATTGTAAGTGTTAAAGAAGAATTCTCCAACATCATTCAGGAGAAGATGAATGCAATGGAAGATAAGGTAACTTCAGTAGAAACTAAAGTTCTGGAGATAGAAGAAAACGTGGAAGAAGCATTAGACAATATCAATAAGGAGATTGAAAGCTTGAAGAAACAAATGTCAAACAGACATGAGGAACCCAACGTGGCATTTGTGCCTTCCCTAGCCAATATTAAACTCTCAACATTTGATGGGAAATCAACCTGGCAAGTATACAAGACCCAGTTTATGATGGTAGCGGAAGCTAATGGATGGAATCCCTGAGCCCAAGCTTTTCACCTGGCAGCTTCTTTAAGAGGAGACGCGGCTGACATCCTCGAGACGCTTCCGGAGGAGCAGAGGCACGATTTCCAAGCCCTATTGAGTGCGCTTGAGCTGCGGTTTGGAGATAAGTGCACTAAAGAATATAGCAGACTACAGTTAAAGTCCCGCTATCAAAAAGCGGGCGAAAGTCTGCAAGAATTGGCTGCCGATATTCAGCGACTTTCCCATCTAACATTTTCGGACTGCCCAGCTGAGATATGTCAAGATTTGGCCCTCCATCACTTCATCGATAGTGTGCGGGATCCGGAGATACAGAAAGCACTTAGACTCGCCGATGTCAAAGATATCGGATCTGCCCTAGTCTACGCACATAAGATAGAAGTTGCCCAGCAGGCCGCGTGTAAAGACCAGCACTCAATCAGAGCCGTCTCTGCTACTGATACGAACTATCATTTAAGAAAGCAAATTGAAGATCTGCGGCGAAAATTGCGTAGCTTAGAATTGAGTAAAGGTAGCAGAAACACTAGAATTCAGTGTTGGGCTTGCGGTGGAGTCGGACACGTCCGTAGATACTGTGTCCGAAAACAAAAGATGATGGAATTTCTAAAATGGGAATACGTCATCGCAAAGGAACTCTTCATGGAAATGCTGATGCACTATCAAGGAAACTGTGTAATGAAGGCTGCCGATATTGTTCTAGAGTAGAGAAGAACTTTCAGTTAGTAAATCCTTCGGTACGCCAAGTTACTGTTTCACCTCCATCGAAACCAGACCCATGGAGTGATAAAGGACTTAGAGAAGCCCAAAAAGAAGACCCAGATATAAATCCAATTTTAGAATTAAAAGAATCTTCCAGCATGAAACCAAGTTGGCAGGATATCTCCACCTACAGTCCTGCTACTAAACAATATTGGGCTCTTTGGGACTCACTCCAAATAAGAAATGGTGTCTTATACAGGAAATGGGAGTCCGATGATGGACGTAATTTCAAATGGCAGCTTGTTCTTCCAAAATCAAGAATTTCAGATGTTTTGAAAGAATTGCTTAGTAGCTCAACTGGAGGCCACTTCGGAGTAATGAAAACTCTACAGAAAGTTCGAGAACGCTTCTATTGGAGCAAAACGAGACAAGATGTAGAGAAATGGTGCCAATCTTGTGATGAATGTGCGGCACGTAAGGGACCAAAGAAACGTAGCCGAGGAAGGTTGCAGCGGTACAACGTAGGAGCACCTTTTGAGCGAATAGCATTTGACATTTTGGGTCCTTTACCACAATCTTCAACTGGCAACAAATACATACTAGTTGTCATGGACTACTTTACTAAGTGGCCTGAAGCGTTTGCAATCCCCGATCAAGAGGCGACTACAGTAGCCGAGGTTCTAGTGCAGCAATGGGTTTCCAGATTCGGCACACCCTTACAAATTCATTCTGATCAAGGAACAAATTTCACCTCTGTTGTGTTTAAAGGAATGTGTCAAATTCTCGGAATAGACAAGACGCAGACCACGCCACTACACCCACAATCGGACGGCATGGTAGAGAGGTTTAACAGAACCATCTTGAATAATCTCTCACTTATGGTTTCCAGAAATCAGCAAGATTGGGATTTGAAGCTACCGCTGTTTCTGCTTGCATATCGCAGTGCTGTTCATGAGACTACTGGATATACTCCTTCACAGATGCTCTTTGGTCGCGAACTACATCTCCCTTGTGATCTTCAGTTTGGTCGTCCACCGGATACATCTTCATCGCCAGAGGAATACCTTCGAGACCTTCAGGCACGTCTTGAAGATGTCCATAACTTCCCTCGAGACCGAATCAACCTGACGACCGAAAGAATGAAGACAAGGTATGACACAAGAGCGACAGGACATGAATTTCAAGAAGGGGACAAAGTTTGGTTGTGGAACCCGATTCGACGTAAAGGACTTTCTCCAAAGTTGCAAGCCAACTGGGAAGGTCCCTACACAGTCCTAAAAAGACTGAACGATGTCGTGGTTCGTATAAGGAAATCATCTTCCTCAAAACCAAAGGTAGTACATTATGATAGATTAGCTCCTTATCGTAATGTAAAGTAAAAATTAGTAGATCATGGTCTCTTTGTAAATAGTATAGATAATTTTAATCTTTTCTATTTTCTTGTATTTTTAGTTGCTTGTGTATGTAATGTGCTCTGTATCATCTTGAAATGTAAATTCTCTTATATTAAATTTGGCCTCCTATCAGGGGATTGTACTGCCCGGGACGTGCAGTCCTTGAGAGGGGGGCAATGTTGCAAATTTATATATAATGATTATATTTGTCTTAAAATATCTCAGACAAATTGGAAATTCTCACATTTTGGGCAAAAATTGCGGTATTTAGACGTGTTGTAGCTTAAAAGCGAATTTCCTAATGATTTGGCGAGAAATCGACACTTCTGGAAACATCCATCACCTAAGCTCTAGGAACAATATTTTTCGAGATAGCCTAGAAGCTTCCAGAACCTTGGCGAAATTGGTAGATTTCTCCGCCAAGTCAGGTATAAATACCGCAGCCCGACATGGAGGAGTTGGAGTTTTGTGAGGACAGTCAGTTAGTGAAGACGATTAGTTGTGACTGCTAGTTGTTCTCTGTCTGAGGTATTTGAGACCTGTGATTAGAAGCTGTTTCTTATTATATCTGACGAATTGTAGCTGTATAATTGTGATTGTTACAGCGGGAATTTCGTTTATCTAGTGAAGTTTTTACGAATAAAAGTCTTGTGTTCATTAAGTGGTTGCTTTATTCAACTCTCAATCGACACGAACCCGTGGAGCTCGGTACAATATTGATGAAAAATATATACAATGAAGATTGATTGTCAGTAAATGATACTAATATTAACAAATCAGAAATAGATTACAACTGTATATATTCTGTGTCTTTGAACATAGAAATTCTTGATAAACCATTTTATTTTCTTTACATTTTTTTTGTCTAACTTCTCTTTGAAAAATCCTAGTTAAAGTATTAACAAGAACATTTTAATTGTAGAAAACAATTTCTGGTACTTACGTATTATCACAACCATGCCAACCTCCGGGATAACTTGCCAAATCGGCAACCCCAATGTCACACGCATCTAAGGCGCTGAATTGGCAACCATTTACTTCCTTTCAAATTTCCCCGCTTGCAACCTTTCTCAGCCTAACCGTTCGTTGAAAATGGCAAGCTTGAATTCTAAAATGCAAATCTGGGATTTACCGAATTCTGAAAAAGATGCTATTACACTTTCATAGAAATATAACATTTTACCAGATGTTAGGAAATGTACCGCCCCTCACCCGATGAAGCTTTATTTTGGAAAACAGATTTTTTGGAAGTGCAACATTGCAACCTGTAATCAACACACAGGAATAAGAAGTGGTAATTGGTTTGAGGGAAGCCGCATCCCGTTATTAACAGCAGTAGGATTCATGTATTGCTGGTGCAAAGAATTAACAACAGTCATAGACTAAAATAATTATATGAGAGAAATTTGTGTTCTCCACATAGAAAGCAAAGAATGAAAATAGGTGGACCTGGCCGCTTTGTAGAAATAGATGAAAGCTTGTTCACCAAAAGGAAAAATAATTCAGTTCGAATACTGCCAGAGCAATGGATTTTTGGTGACGTATGTTGAGAGACCAAACAAGCATTTTTAACAACCATTCCTAATAGAACTGTGGCCATGATTTTCCAGAAAATTGTCGAAAACATTAAGGGAGTACACTTTATTCTGATAGTTGGAGAACGTATCAGACTGATCAATTGGCAATCTCTGGATTTAATCATTTAAGAGTAAATCACAAATATAATTTTGTCGACCCCGAAATGGGTGTGCATACTCAAACAATCGAAAGAATGTGGGGTTCTGCGAAATGGAGGATCAAGAGACAACGGGGTACAGCAAGGCACCATCTTGAGTCGTACTTGGTAGAATTCATATGACAACAAAACCAAGAAAACGATAAAAAAAATTGTTTTGGTTCTATTTTAAAAACCATTTTGCAATACTTTCCACCAAAACGTAATTGATATATCATTAAATAAAGGTATAAGAATTATACAGATAAAAATTACTTATTATTTTTCTTCATATATTATTTATTTTCTTTCATACTGTTTCTATCACATTGTACTTTTCGACTACGTGCTCCATGTCCCGTCAGCTATTCCGTTTTTAGAATTTGCCCGGTCTTATATAATGCCACCAATATGGTTACGATAATACGCAAGTACCCAATTTCTTTTTCAGTAAAATAATATTAAAAATTCTAATCTATGGTTTGTGTTAAATATTCCTTTATTACCTTTATAGCTTAATTGCAAAATCAGATTGTGAAAATTGTCAATTCTGCACTCTGTACTAGTCAGTTCAGTATGCAAAAATATTTAATGTATTTTAGTATTTTATTTATCCAATTTTAGCATTTAATATGCCAGTAGCTTATATACACAATCACTTAAAATTTGTAATAAATTGCGTTAAGTATTTTTATAATAACCTTTTTTCCATTATAAGCATGCATTTTGATTCCAAATTATCCTTTTTTGCTGTATATCTGTTCTAATGCTAAGTTATGTAAGATGCAATATATTATAAGTATATAAAAGTATATATTATGAACTTTTTGAAAAAATCTGAACAAAATTATGTAGATAACCAGAATAACTAAATAGAACCGTGTATGCACTATTGAAAAATTTCTCTTTATTCTTTGTAATGTTGACTTGTCCCTTTCAGCTATCAATGTTAGAGCAAGAAAATTAAGCATTGCAATCATGAAATTTTAAAACCTACTTTGGTTGTTGCTATGTTCGATTTTCACACAATAGTACTCTTTTCTGATAGAGGTTGAACATGTCACATTTTATTGAATTGTATAATTTTCTTAGTTTTGCCAATTTCATATTCACTGCAATTTAAAAGTAAATTAATGCATACACCTTATCCATAATTGTAATCAAGTATCACTATAATGCATCAAATCATTGTTTAACATTATGACTGCTGTCACCATTTGACATTGAGCCTTTCTAGATAAGGAGAACTTGTGATCCAATAGAAACAGTATATAACTTATTGCAGAGAATTGTGGGCATTATTCCTGTGATTAAATGTGTCTGTCTTGGGAAATATAGATGATCTAAACTTTGATAGAGAAACCAGATTATGATAGCCAAAGATTTTGTTTAGTGGCTCTGAAACTTCACAGTTCATTGATTGTGTGGGAGCAGTCATTGTACTTGTGACAGCTAGATGAGTAGTAGACATTGCAGTGTTAAACATTCGCATGTCATTGACATTGTATGCCTGTGGCTATAATTCTTGGTAATATGCAATCATCAGTTTACTGGGACTGATATAGTTGAATATTTTAAAAAACACTTCTGTGATTTGACCTATATTGATTTCGTTGTCAAGCAAACTCAGCCAATCTTATTTTACCAAGCAGGACTGTATTCAACATTTTGTATTGTTAGCAATGTGGGTGTCCAACCACATGGCTAATGCTCGTCTGTCATTCATCCTGCCAAGCTGACTGCCAAATGATTTGTGCTGTGGCCTTCATTTCAACTGCTCATGTGCTAGAAGCTCACCCCTAATAGGATTGTTTTTAATGGTTTGGAATCCATTTGAACTGTAGATTTTTATCTAATTAGCCCTTGTGTGCAAAAAATTACTGTTAAGTGACAAACAAAACTTTTCATTTGTCTACTTGTTATATATACTCACAGGGACAGCTTGTGCATTGCTAGGTTGTTTGCAATCTTCAAGCGTTGCTTGTTCTGAGTCTTCAGGGCATCAACCTCAACAACAAATCGGCAACCTTTCTTGTAATTTAAAAAATTATTTTTTGGCTTTCATCATGCGCATATGCAGCAACTGCTGTCTGTATGCAAGAATTGTATTGCTATCCTCTACTTTAATGTTGCTTTATAAATACAAATTTGAAGCACATTAATTCTAAGCTTATTATATATTCGTAATGAACAAACATGCTAAAAGGGTAAGAAGTAACAAAATATATAAAATTAACTAGACCTGTTTGCTTATAAATATAAGTTTAATTACTATAAATTTTCTACAAAACAATTCATAAGCAAATTTTTTGATATTTGTATTTAATATGTGTACAAATTAAAAGTAAACTTGTAAGTGAAAATTTTAAATCATTTTAAAAATTACTTGATTATAAAATAGATGAAAGAAAAGTAACAGTAAATACAGATACTAAAAATAATGCTCAAATTAACTTCTGTAACTTTTGCTTTGCATTCTTAAATTGTTGAGAAATTTCGTATATAGGATCATTGTAGATATATGAAGTCTAAATTTTATCAAATCTGAACCTTAAATGATTCTTGACTCTGCAAAACATTCAAATCTATTATACAAGAATAAAAACTGTGGATATTCATTCACTAAACAATCAGTCTAGATGCATTCAATATACCTTTTATTTTATTAGTATTTGCATCATAGTTTGATATACATTGTACACTTCTGTATCTTATAGGGCTGAAAATACCAGTCCAAATCAATCAAAGATTCATGGAAGTTCTTCTCTTGACAAATCCAGTGATAGCTCCGGTCCATCTACACCACACCATGATCCTGATCATAGTCGCAATGATTGCCATCCATTATTAAAAAAGGATCCTTTATTAACTTACGGTGAATTAGTTATCTTAGGGTAAGCATTCAATTTTTCTATTTCTCTTCCAAAAGGAAATTTTTTATTTGCACTATTAAAATTATAACTGAAATAAAAATTATGATGCTTGTATTCTAATTTTTGTATATAATTACATTTATTGTTATTAAAATATAAAACATATATAAGAAAATATTTTATCATACACTTTTTTGCCATTATATAGTATAACAAATGAAGTATTTTTCTTGTATTTAATATGAGAAATCTGATAAGACTCCTTTATTGTTCATATAAGTATTGTGACCCTAAATAATTTAGACTATTGCCCATTTATTATCTAAAGTTTGATTATGTTTTAGGAATATTTCCTTTTGAATTTTTTGTTATTTGAAGCAAACATTTTAGCTGGTTATTATACTTTGTCATAACTTACTTTAAATATTTTAATGAGATTTTAAATATGCTAAAAGCTGTGATTATGCTATAAGCTGAAACAATTGTAAGATTTATATTTTAAAAAAAAGTTGGTTATTTTTCTGTGCTTTATACTTTTTATTGTTCTGTATTTTTTAATGTAAAACATTAAAAAATACAGAACAATAAAAAGTGAAGATTTTTGTAATAATAAACAAGACTAAGTATTCAAACCTTAATGTTTAAAAAACCTGAGGGATCCAGGGCTAAAGCAACCTACTAAATGGTTGTATGCTACTAAAAGGGAACTAAATACTTTAAAAATCAAGAATTTGAGAGAAGTCGCTAAAAAATGATAGAAGACACTGGAGGGAGCATGTGGTTGTGGCAGCCAAAGCCTGTAAAGGGCTGTTGTGGTTGTGAAGAAGTATTCAGACATCAAATGCAACTTTGAATGTTAGGGAATATTAATTTCTAATATATATTTTTAAAAATAATTCTGCTTTCAATAAATTTTTAAATGTTCAAATGCTTCAACAAAAGACATGCCCAAAATTGGGAATAAGTTAATATTCTTTATAAGTTTAACAAAGTTTGCATATATAGATATTTTACTTAATAGTGAAACAATCAAGCTTTATTATATGAAATAAGTGTTAGTATGTTTTCAAATTTAACTAGAGTATTCTTTTAAGTAATTATTTAATAACACATAAAAATTTTGACAGATATAATGGTTCACTACCTCAAGGTGAAAAAGGAAGAAGACGCAGCAAATTTGTTCTTTGTAAACGTCCGGTATCAAACGGCGTTAGAAAATCTCAACACTATGTTGTCAAAACTCCACAATCTTCAAAAGTAAGTTTAGTCTTGTGTTTATTGCGAACAAAGTATATGTATATTTTATTTTATACATTAAAATGCTTTTAATTTATTACTTTAATTTATAGGCAATTTTGGATAGCAAGCAGCATTCTATATCTTATACTTTAAGTCGTAATCAAGCTGTAATTGTGGAATATATGCCAGATGATGAAACAGATATGTTTCAAGTAATATATTAGTAATTTTATTCATCATATATTAACTACATTTAGTAAATTTTGAAATTTACATTGTTGCATTCTTTTTTAATGGAATCAGGATCTCTCTTTGTCACTGAAATGTTTTTTATTTTTTGAATTTTTTTATAACATTTCATTTGTAATATTTCATCACATGGATGTATACATCTAGGGTGTGTCGTCTAGTGGTTACAAACTTTGTGGAGAGATGGAATACACTTATACAACTAGAAATCACGTTGCTAAATGATTTCCCATTGTCTGTGATGACAAATGCTTTTCTAGCACAGTAGTGGTAACACAAACAGAAGAAAGGCAAGACTCAAATAGGATAAAAAAATGTGTATATTTTTAGTACAGGAAAATTCTATAATACATGTATACAAGTTGAATGTTGCTGCATTAATAAAAACATTAGATGACATTGCACACATTCCAGCAGTTGCTGCAGTGTTAGCTATGAAGCTTCATTTTGCTTTCTGACAGTAGTAATTGCATGGATGTTTACACAAGTGTCCACACTTGTGTAGCTGATATGCATCTGTCATATCAGGCTATTGATTGCAATGGGCAAGCTGAACAATGGTTGTACTTTTTTCTTAGTTTTTGCTGTGCTAAGACTGATAGACATATTTTTAACTGCAAAGAATAAATTTTTGTTTGTGTCTTTCTTTGCATGTATTTTATATGATCATTACCATAATGGAAAAGAGTTTCCAACTTTTCAATGGTATGATGTCTAGTCATCTACGTTTATTCTTTTCTGAAATTTTGTAACTGCTACATTAATGTACCCAGTAAAATCATGCTAACTGCTTATTTAAAACAGGAAATGCAATATTCTTTATAACTGAACTTGAAAATTAAATTTTCATTTTTTCTTATTATTTAGGTATTTGTGTGTGTTCATGAATTTTTATCTTTTTTGCCATTCTTTCATTACAGATATTTTTCCTGTTTTAAGTGAACTTATTTGAACTTTAAGAAACTGAAGTCTTGTATAAAATATCTATTAGAAAAATTTTAATATTTTTTTATGTAAAGTTTTTTATTAATTTTTCTAATAATTCCTTTGGTATAATGCTTGAATATTTATCAATATTACTATGTAATTAGTGTTACATATATTTTAACTTAAACATGCTCTATAAAATACTCATTAAGAAAGTTAATGAAAGTAAATAGTTTAATATTTAAAAGATTTTAATCTGGCAAAATTGAACAAGTTCTTCAAGTAATTTAGCTCAATTTTCTTTTAAAATTTATTTTTCTTGTTTTAAATTGAGTTGCATTAAAACCAATGTGTCTTGTGTATAATGCCAACTTTTACTCATCATGTGTAAACTATTCACAATATCACTAATTTGTAAGTTTTTATTAATAGTCTGGAATATTTTAACGTTTCTGTTAACAAATAAAAAATAGGATAATTGAAAAAAAGTTTTTTTTTTAATTATACCCTGGAGAAAATTAATACCATATATAGGTCTCTCTCTCTCATTCTTGTTCTTACTTTCTTCATTAAGGAAGGATATATTCAGTTTTTATATGCTAAAATATTTTGTAGAGTACCAAAGTCATTTTAAAGTATGTTTCAATTTACTTATTTTTCTTATTTTAATGTAAACTGTGTGTAAAATTTAATCACAGAAACTTGCTGAGAATTCTTAGTTTTTCCAATATAAGTTTATTGTTTTTGAATGTTGAAATTTTCATGATTAAAATGTGGTAATTATACTCAATTAAGTAAAATTTTTCTTTTAAAGATGTAGTTAGTTTTTAATTTTTTTGTAACTATGCTTTTCACTTTTTTGCTAATTTTCTTATATATGTAGAGAAATTAATTTTCTTTAGTTTATCAAAATTATATTTCTATTCAGCTGAATTTATTTTTTAAAATATGTATTTGAAATTAAATAGCTGGTATTTGCTTCCATAATTGTGTGTGTGTGTGTGTATATATACATGTATGTATATATTAAAGGGGTTGTTCATTCGTATTTAGTTTATTAGGTTGCATAATGTTAAAAATAACTCAACAAGGTTCAGCATCTAATGGATATTTTATTAAGCATACAGCATCGATCGTATCAGCGAAGCGACTAAACATGGCGCTCAAAAACATGTATTTTTAAGTACAGTTCGGTTTCCAGTTAACATAGAGATAAACAGTTAAAAAATATAAAAATAAAATTACATAAAACTGAAATATAAATTACTACAATTATTACAAAAATTAACAATAATTAATTACTTTTGAATGAAATAAACTTAACATTTATTACTTAAGGAAATAGAATTAATTTGTTTTCTTTATAACCCTGTCAGACATCATTCAATCAATTTGAGAAAGCTGTTTGACAGGTGCAGCCATCTTGTGGCAAAAATAACAATAACTGTTGTCCTTACATATGTGTGTGTGTGTGTGTATATGTATATATATTAATAGTAATAATATTGATATGTGTATACATATTAATAGTAATGTATGTTTCACAATAATGGACATTTTCAGTAATTTTAGGCAAGGGAAGATACTATTATTTTTCTCTGTAAAATTATTACTTCTTGTAACTTGTGAAAGATGTTCATTTGATTTTTTCATTTTATAAAGTGTTTTCAATTGTCACATTACTGAGATTTAAATAGTTTACCAGAAAAATTGTGCATGAAGTATAAAATATGTTTATAAATAGTTACTACATTTTGGTAGTGCTTGGGTTATTTTGCCTAAGTCTTTGCAATGAAGTAATTTTAATGTTTATAGACATGAAATATATTTCTGTTAGCTTGTTTCCAAAATTATTTTTTTCACTTATTGAATTTCTGCAGTTTGATCTGGAGCATAATTAAGTACAATATTTTATAGATTGGACGGTCTTCAGAAAGTCCTATTGATTTTGTTGTGATGGATACTGTACCCGGTGATAAAAATGGTGAAGGAAAAGTTAGTCAAAGCACAATATCTCGTTTTGCTTGCAGAATTCTCATTCATAGAAATCCTAATTATACAGCTAGAGTATATGCTGCTGGTTTTGACTCTTCAAGAAATATTTTTCTTGGAGTAAGTAATAAATGATTTGCAAATAATGAATTAAAGTTTTAAATTATTTTTTATCTTAAAATTTATATTCTAATTTAATTATATTTATTGATTTATTCACCACAGGAGAAAGCTACCAAGTGGCAGCAAAATGGTGAAATTGATGGATTAACTACTAATGGTATTTTAATTATGCATCCTAGAGGGGGATTTTGTGGTGACACATCTGAACCTGGAATTTGGCGAGAAGTATCTGTTGGTGGTGGTGTTTATGCATTACGAGAAAGTCGTTCAGCGCCTCAAAAGGGCATGAAAGTAAAATTGTTTTTTAACACCATCTTGTACATTATTTTGTAAACTAAATTTATGAACTTTTGTAATCAATTATTGCTAAAGTTGCACAATGAAATGTTTTTTTTTATCCTACATCGAGACAGCAGCCTTATCAGCCATGAGTCCTTGGGCAGCCCAATAAAAATTAGCCTTATTGTGAAAGTTGTTGGGTAAACAGTTCAAAAGAGAAAGTGCGGGACAGCTTGTCAAATGAATAATGTCCATAAAAGCTCCTGACGGACACTGGGTACAGTAAGGCGTGTTGGCCACGCCAATACGGCTTAAGTGTTTCTGGAGAAAGTCATGTCCAGTCAAAAGGAAGGCACTTGGGGAGTGGAGAGTTCAACAGGGAACACCAAGCCTTGTCTTTAGTAATTTGGCTATATGAATTATGAAGGTTTTTGTGGAGTTTGTTTTTGATTAAGTTGCAGATTTGTTGGTGTGATGGAATTAAATCAGGCTGTTGCAGTTTACATCCATTCTTTGCAAGGTCATTTGCTTTTTCATTCCCATAGATATTACAATGGCTTGGTATCCACTGAAGAACAATTTCCCACCCGACGGAAATGGCATGATTGAAGAGTGATTTTACTTCTTCCACATGAAATGAATCGCTTATTGAATATGAAGTGATGGCCACAATAGCAGACTGGGAGTCAATAAAAAAGACAACTTTATTTAGTAGAGTGCTCAGTCCAAGAAGATTCACAATGGCACACTTTATGGCCTCAATTTCAGCATCAAAATTTGTGGCCCCAGATTCCACAGGTAAAGATTCCTCAAAAAATCCCCTGCAGCTTCACCTGCTTCAGTTGAGTCTCCTGTTGCCGAGCCATCTGTGTAAATGTAGAGCCATTCATCACTTGGGTATTTTGTAGCGATAGTCTCTAGGGAATGAATTCTGAGAATCTCTGGGTTAGCATTGCACTTCTTTTCTAATGTGCTGATTGTGAGGCAAAGGCTGGGATTTTACGATCAGGGGGATGCTCAAATTTGACAGGGCGGGGAGGTTTGAATGTCAGGGCATAATCCCTTTTGAGACTCTCAGCCTTGGACAAAAAAGTTGCATGAGTTTTTAGTCATAATGTGGAAGGGATATAATCCCTCCAATGGTCTAAGTCAAGTCCCCTGCATTTTTCACAAAGCATTAAAAGTTGTTTCTCTCTTCTTAATTTCAAGGGCTCAATGTTGGCCGGGATTTCCATTGCAGTGATTGGGGTGGAGCCAACTCCACCGGTTATGATCCTAAGAGCCTTATTTTGAGTTAAGTCCACTATTTTAGAGCAACTTTCTGACGCTGTGGCAATGAGCTCTCCCCCATATTCCAAAACAGGTCGAACATACGTTTTATAAGTGGTGGAAAGTGTATCAGAAGAGAAGCCCCAGGTAATACCAGAAAGTCTTCTCAAAAGCCTTAGTCTGTCGGTGCCTTTTCTCATGATCTCTTCTACTTGTTTTCTCCATGAAAGTTTATTGTCTTAAATAAGTCCAAGGTAACGATAGGAATCCACTTGATGTAAGATTTGCTGATTAAAATTTACAAAAATCCGGTGTTCCTTAGTGGACAAGGTGAAAAGTTGGCAAACTGTTTTGTCAACATTAACTGTCATTTGTTTTTCGGAGCACCATTCCTCTAAGACCCTTAAAGCGTCATTAATTTTGGTGTTTAAAGTATCAGTATTGGTACCAGTTGTGAAGACTACAATGTCGTCAGCAAATGCCAAGCATTTGATTCCAGGTATATGAGCTAGGCTGTAGATAAGATCGTTGATCATGACATTAAACAGTATACAGCTTGTGACTGCTCCTTGTGGTAAACCATCACAAAGCTGGACATATTTGGAAAAGGCTGTTTGAAATTTCACCCTGGCCATTCTTTGAGAAAGTGCAGATTTTAGCCAGTTTAGTAAATTGCCGTTGATGCCAAATTCTCAATAAGAATCAATTTCTCAATAAGCTTTTTACACCATACTCTATCATCGGCATTTTTGAAATCCACATAAATTGCCAAGGTAGATTGATTTTTATGAAAACTATCCTTGATGGATTGGGACAGGAAAGCTACTTGTTCGATGGTACTTCTTTTCCTTCTAAAACCAGCCTGATAGTCAGATAAAAGTTTTTTCTCTTCAAGATAAAAGTTAAATCTATTGACCACCATTCTCTCCATCAATTTTGATATTGTGTTGGTCAAAGAAATTGGCCTATAACTCTCTGTTAGTTTTTGTGGTTTTAAGAGTGGGACAATTGTAGCTTTTTACCACTCGGCAGGAACACGAGTCTTCCAAATAATGTTATAGAAACAAAGGAGTGTTTGTTTTGCATTTTCATCTAAGTTTAAAAAGAATTCACTTGGAAGATCGTCAGGTCCAGGGCTTTTTCCACCACTGGTCTCGTGCATCGCACTGCTAAGTTCAACAAGGGTAAAATCGTCATTAAAAAGGTGTTTGTCACTACGGTTCAGACAACCAACTAGTGGCAGTCTAAGCAGTGGAGCGTGCCTCTTGTGGGGCAGCCTGCACACTGACGCATAATGCTTAGCAAAGGCCAGGGCCTTTTCTTTGTTATTGTATGAAATTTTTCCATTGCTCATAAGTGGCTCATTTTTGCTTAAATTATTTTCATTGTTTAATGATGACAAAAAGCGGTGGGCCTGAGCACCATCTTTTCTAAAATCCAGATTTAATACAAAGTTCTTAAAAGATTTCCTTTTGGCCTCTTTAATGGTTTTTTTAAGGACAGAATGTGCATGACGAAGGGCAACATTATCTGTGGTGTTTCCTGAAAGCTCAGTTTTCAAGAGTGCTTCATCACGTTTCTCCTTTAAGACTGTAAGTTCGTTTGTCCAGAAAGGTCTAAATCTTTTTATCTTTCCTCTAGGAATGGATTCCTGAGCACATGCTCTTATAGCCTCCACAATGAAATTGTTGCAAACGTCAGGGTTAGAGAAGTTAAATTTGTCAGTTGTTAGGATTTTATTGGTAAGGGAGGAAAACTTTTCCCAATTTGCCTTCTTCAAATTCCATCTAGGGTACATATCTTCATTGCAGCGGGTATGCTGGGTCTTGTTAGAATGGTTCACTCTCAACATCTTGTGGCCATGGCCACTACAGGACTCCAGTAGATTGACAGAAACTTTATTAGATAATTTTGAGTGGGATATTACAAGGTCGGGACTAGTTCTTTCCCCTTTAAAGGAGATAAAAGTATGCCCATTTGTTGTGTGGACTGTAGTGGCAGTAGAGTCCAAAAAAATCTCAAGAGTTCTGCCAGGTTTATTTGTTTGCTTGTATCCCCATCTTGGAGAATGGCAATTAAAGTCTCTAACAAAAGTTGTACTTTTATCAAGGATATTTTCCATGATTGAAGTCAAGCGTTCGTTTCCAGGAGGATTATACACGAAGATAAACTTAGTGTGCATATTGTCTTACCAAATATTAAGTTCCACTCCCTTAAAAGTGTTATCTTGCATCGTGTGAAGTATTTTGAAGTTACATGTATAGGTGTTTTTCACTCCGACAATAATGCCAGAGGCTATTTGGCATGCTCTAGCAAGGTGTACAGTGTAAAGCCATGGCATTTATAAAATATAAGGGCTTCAGTAGACATACCGGCCTCCACAATTGCAAATACGTCACAGTTTTATCTTGTCACAATAGACTTGAACTCGCAGTATTTAGTACTAGACAGAACACCAGCATTCCAGAAAAGGGCAGAGGTGGCAGTCACGTTCGGGCCCTTAGAAGGACCTTTTCTTGTTTTAATAGCAGGCATAATCACAATTGGGTTGCAGTGACGAAAGTGTGTCTCGTTCGGTTACCAAAAGGCGTTCTAGGGGGCACCACGTAGAGGCGACAATGAAATGTACTGAGCTCTTCAAAAAATCAAAAATGAGATTGTTCCTGAATCATATTTTTTTATTTACAAAAAATTGTTAATTCTTGAGCAACAATTATTTAATATAAAGTTTAATTATGCAGGTTTTTATTTTGTACTTTGAAATAAGGACGTTTTCACAAAAATTGCCAACTTCTATGTTTATAAATAGAAAACTTTTATTCTGTATACTAAAAAGTAAGTTAATAAACAATCATTGATGTAGGAGTTAGCTAATTTTTAAACTGATATGATTTTTATTTTACCTCAAATTAAAAATTCTATTATCAAAATCTGAATTTCCCACATTAGTATGCTATTATTTTAACATTCTAAGTATTTTGTAGAGATTTATTTCTAAAAGAGAAAATATTGAAATTAAAAGAAGAATTATATTGATTACATTAAAATGTACTCAATTCTTAATTTACTACGCAAATTATACTTTCTTGTTTTGAAAGATAGCATAGTTAATATATTTAATATGTGTGTATTTGTTAATATAAATAAATCTTATCCATTATATAGTTATATGCAAATACTTCCTCCTATGCTTAAAAATTCCCTTTGCTTAAAAATATTCTGAAATAGCATACAAAATTATTCGTAAGTTATGACGGCAGACTTTTTATATTGCCCCATAGCCAGAAATCACACATTGTTAGATCCAGTGAATGTGGAGATCATAGATTAAGGGAAAAGAGCACAAGTTATAATACATTTCTCTTTGAATTGTTGAAATAGCACCTTCACGGACCCATAGATATGTAGGAGCACTCCATCATGCATTAAAATGGTTGATATAATTACCTGCCTTTACTGTAGCTGTGGCACAACAAACGTCTGCAGCATGTATGGTACTGAGGGCCCATAACAAAATATTTCATTAACCACCTTCACTGATTTCATCAAAGAAGAATGGTCCAAAGATGAATATCCTGGTGAATCTGCACCAGACAGTGACCTTTGGAGACTAGAATTTCAGTGTGGATCCATGGGTTTTCCCTAGCCTAAATGTGGCGATTCTGTGTGATGACCATCTCATTGAAGTAGAAATGAACCTCATTACTCCCCAGAATACTCCAAGCCAATGACAGCAGCAGTTATTCTGTTGCGAAAACTGTGAATGAGAGACGTTGTGGCTTGTCCCTAACAAGCAGCCCCTGAGTATGGTAAATGCATATTTCTGAGTTTTTTTTTTTATATTTTGTGTAAGAATAGTCTTTTGAGAAACCGCATGCATGCTTCTCCCCTAAACTGAATGTGCATTAACATCTGTTTTGATGGCATTAAAAAAAGTACCAATGTAACATGTTTACTGCCCCTTCCAGACTAAATTTCTAATTCCCCTGTTACTTCAAATCTCTTAATCATGGCTTGGGTGTCTTTAGTAGACATTGATTCACACTGTAAGTTCTTTCTGTTACAAAATTCATAATCTGCAACAGAAATATTTCCTTTATTTTTGTGAAACAGTTTCACTAATAATGCATGTTCAACTAAAAAGATTGTCATTAGTACAGATGAAAATATTGCATCAAACATTATGCCTGCAAGCATTTTATATCCAATGCTGTTTTGCATGAAGCTTCCTCCTCTTCTCATGCATGCAATGTCATTTATTGCATTAACTTTCATGTTTTACTGAAAGAGCGCCCTGTGATGGATATTTTAGAAATAAAAATTTTTTGAAATTCCATGAGGCATTTTTTACAAATTGCCATCCATTCACCCATTTTTGCTATAGAATGCCATTTATAGGGAAATTTTAAGTATAGCCACCTGGTATATCTGAATGTTCATTATTTGTTAGAAATCTTTACAATTTATGTAAGTCGAGAAATGTTTTTGTGAATTGAAACTGCAGTGTGAAGACTAATCTTGCTTTTTAAATATTTAATGGTCAAAATGAATTATTAGAAAGGAAATTTTGTATAAACTGTCTAAATAAGAATTTAAATTTAGAATTTTGTGTTCAGGAATTTTTCTGTACTTTTTCTATTAATACATTGCTTACAGTAAATAATTTGTAAGTTTTATCATTTAATAAATTTCATTTAAATTGTATTATGTATCTTCATTGTATGTGTTATTGAAATAAGCTACGTGTTTGTGTAACATTGACATACGTGTGCATTTGTTCATAAGGTTCTGAGTTTTAAATTTTCCTGATTTTACTGGCCCAGCATATTTTTTTAATACTTAGTAAGCAGTGAACATGTTTTATTTATTAAAATCTATATAATTTGTATGTATATGTAAGAAGTTTGCAGTTTTTATATGGAGCACTTTATTGTTTTACCATTAAAGATACCTTATTTCGATTTTATTCTGTAAATTTTTATTAATGAATTTGAGAATTATAAAACAGCTATTAATTTTCATTTAGTTGTATTTTAATACATGTTTCATTATAAGTTATTGTTCTTATCATTATCTGATAGATTGAAGATGATACAAATGTTCTTCAAGATGGTACATTGATTGATTTGTGTGGTGCAACACTTCTATGGCGATCTGCTGAAGGTTTAAGTAAATCTCCTGTAAGTATATGTACTTATTTTAGTTGTTTGTCTTCAAAATCTCACTTTTAGAACTTAAAACTGAAGAGGTTTTCAAATATCTTACCACAACCTTGGACATATAAGCTGATTGCTTAATGTTGGTAAAAGGGGAAATATTGCTGAAGACTTTAAAATTTTTAGGTATTTATATCAGGGGTGGCCAAACTTTTGAGATCCATGGTTTAATCCACATTTAAAAAGTCGAAAGCAGTCTACCAATGGCAGAGCTAAATTAACATAACGTACATGTTTGTATATTTATTTTCAATAACAAAAAAAATGGTAAATTATCTAATTTTTATAAAAATTTAATTTTAATATTTACAAAATAAAAATTTACTGACGAAAATAATCAAAGTATTCAGTTATCAAAAATTGACCATCTTATTCACTTCGTTTAGTTGAAATTTGACACTGTATATCTGCCACAAAGTTTATCATATTGTGGCTGGTATGAGCTTATTGCAATGCGTAAACATGAAATTAAATGTTCATCTGTTAAACGCGACTGATGTTTGGTTTTCATGGCATTCATGGTTGCCAAAGCAAATTCGGTAAGATACATGGATCCAAAGTATGATTTTAAATACAAAATCAATTTGTAAATATTTGGAAACGTTTTCCTCAAAAATAAATTTCAAAAAATCAGTATTGCTTGATGCTCTGGATTTAAGAAATATATCGCATCTTAATTTAATAATTTCTTCCTCAACCATGACTGATGTGGTATCTATTAAATGTCCTATTTTTTCAGATACTCCATCAATGTTGACATTTTCATTAAATGGAAATATCATAAAATTGAGTATATCTTCCAACCTAATTAAATCAGCGAAATCTTCAAAGTCTTGGTTTGGATTATGGATGCACTCTTCCTCCATGTTTTTGAAGTTTCTCAATTCATGTTCTCTTAATTGAGATGCATACCTTTTTATCGTTTCTTTGAAAGTTTTAATCATGCTCATCTTGCCTGTTAAACATTTATTCTTTCCTTGTAGATTTGTATTAAGTTGTTAGGTTTTGCAGTGATATTGCAGAGAAAAGCTAATTTCATGAGCCATTTCTCATCTTCCAATTCAGTAATGTGCTCTCCTTTCATTTGTAGAAAACTTTTTATTTCTGGTAACAGAATACGAAATCTTTTTAAAAAAGCGCCACGGCTTAGCCACTTCACGTCTGTGTGCACAATCTCCTTACTCTGATTCAGTTTTTTCCAAAAGTGCTTAAAATTGTCGTCTTTGAAGACTTCTTGACTGAATTGAATGGACAATTTTAAAAGGAGTTTGCATAATATCATTAGACTTTAGTATTTTTGAATACAATACCTGTTGATGGATAGTGCAATGATAGCTGGTAAAACTGGGAATTTCCTGATCATTATTGCACAAGGCAATTAAACCAATTCAATTCCCGGCCATTGCTGGAGCTCCATCTGTTGTAATAGAGACCAATTTATATATTGGAAATCCTGTCTTATCAATAAAGTTTTTAAATGAATTGCTGATATCTTGGCCTCTCGTTTTTCCATTTAATGGAATTGTAGTTAATAACTCTTCTTTTGAAGTCATATCTTCAAAAACCATTCTAACAAAAATGCTTAACTGTGCAATGTCACTAATATTTATCAAATTGAAGTGATAAGAACATACAAGCTTTTAAATCGTCATTTAATAAATCCATCAAATTATTATTTATCGCTTCAGTCCTGTCGCATCACAATGTTATGGGACAAAGAAATATTATTTATTGATGATATTATTTCAGAGTTGTTTTTAAAATCGTGGAAAAGCACTTCTCCCGCTTTACAGAAAGCTTCTTTTATCAATTCTTCATCTTCGAATGTGTTTTTTTTTTTCTTGCTTCATCAAAACTTCTCTGTAATTTCAAACAACGCCAAAGTTATTGCTTTAGCTTTGGTGCCTGGTCTCGTAAATAACGATGTTACTTTAAATGTTAATTCAACTTTAATTCATGCACTTTAACCTTTTAAGTTCATTGCTGATTGGAAAGTCTAGAGTCTTTTAAGTCCATGGTTTTAAAATGTCTTTCAACTTTTTTTTTTTGGTAGTACCACACTTTAGTTACATATGACACAAACACACTTTTCCTTCACCATAACAAAAAAGAAATCATCTTCCCACTCATTGTGATAATGGTATGTTTTACTTCTCTTGGCACTGGTACCTGGCTGAGTCATTTTGGAAGTGTTGTTGAAACAACAAATTATCATATCAGTGTAGTAGAAACGAGCGACCTGCGATGTAAGACTATTAACTGAGAACTGAAACTAAACAGGCGGGTATAATGGGTAGACTAGTCGTCGCTATCATCGCGCCAGGTACTGGTTATAATCTAAGCATTCCACTTTGTCAAGTTGTTTCTATTTAATTCTCCACTGTAAAACTACAAATGCCTTGTATTACTTTGCAGAGTTTGTTTTAGGCTTTAAAGCGTAAACTGTAGTGAATTTTTATTTTAAATAATTCATTAATTCTAAGTCAAAAATTAAATTGTTAATATCTGAGGTCATTATCGGAATGGTCACATGGACTACCTAAAATGTCTTTGCAGTCGACGTCTTGGCCATCCCTGATTTATATTGATGAAAACTTCTGTGAATTTATATTAGGTATTCATTTTTGTGAACCCCTAATTTATGAACCCTCACAATTTTATGGACTAGTGTTTGGTTTCTAGTTGTCCTGAGTGTTTAATTCTTAAATGAGAATTAAAATTATCATTAATGTGGTCCCAAAAATGATAAATTTTAATTCCTGAATAAAAACATTTTTGATTTTTTATATAATATCTTAAAATTTGATTTGTTTTTAAATAATAAAGTGGCTCATGCAAGCATTCTAAGCATTCTGAAAACGACAGGTGAAAAACAATGAATAATAGACATGTGATAATAATCTAAAATTTGAATGTTTTAAGGAAAAAGAACTTAAAGTCTATATGTTTAAAAAGAATATCTGAAAATTACCATTTGCATACCACATTAACACTAAGTTTAGGACTTGAAAAAGTTAAAAAAATTTGAAGTTTTATCTGAGAATCACAGAATCTTTAATTGGGAATAACTGCACTGCTAACATTGAAGTCTTGAATTTTGAAGTAATTTTTCTCCCACCTAATCTAAATTGTCTTACAATTCATGATTCAAGGCATTATCACCAACTTTAAGCACAAATATTATAGGTTAATTTGGCAAAGAGGGATCATAGGATTGGAGCCTCCTAAAATTGACATTTTAGGTTTATAGAATGAAAGAAAGATTATTGTAGAAAAGATACTATCTAAAGCTTTTTAGTGTACAAACTTATTTAAAAAATCACTAACTGAAGTATGCAAAGAAAACTTACCTGACAATTTAAGTGAAAATGAGTTCACATAAACAAACATTTGTGAATTCAATTACCTCAGGTATGGTTGGAATTAA
Organism: Latrodectus hesperus; assembly: GCA_037975125.1. Lineage (NCBI taxonomy): Eukaryota > Metazoa > Arthropoda > Arachnida > Araneae > Theridiidae > Latrodectus > Latrodectus hesperus. Next base: position 95,171,320 of record CM075859.1, on the reverse strand, counting down.
TTTTAAGCTGTAGGTCCTGATCTAGTTAGCACTCATGTCTGAAAAATACCATTTGAGTGTAAACAAACCAATAAAAACAAACTTATTGCTTTCAAAATTTATTCCATGATGTTTGTAATTTAAATTCAGATGTGATTTGTTAGGAAAAAGTATCATTTGATGAAATTTTGGAAAACTAGGAATAGAGCAATGTAGAATTTTTCAGGTATTGAACAAAAAGAAAATGATGCAGTGTAATCAGGCATTAGATATTCAGTTGAAAAATAAGCAACTGAATGATAACATCAATGTTATACATTTATAAAATACTAGAAATCATTTAAATGGCTATTAAATTAACATGTCTAATACTTATATCAACTAACCATTGAAAAAAAACTGTTTTAAAAGCAATGGCTTATTCATATTCTTTGTACTACAGATTTAATATTTTATTTTTGTTAGAAATTTCTCATATGTAATTATAAGTTAAAATTTGCTAGTCAAAAATTAAAAAAAAAAAAATCTTTTTCAGTATATTATATAATTAATGGCACTCAAATGCTGAGGAATGAGAATGTGACAATATATATTTTATGTTCATGCTTGTAAATAGCTAGATTGTTGTTCATTAATCTTGGTAGACAAAATTTCAAAGGAAAAAAAAACATTTTTTGAATAATTTGTTATAGATTTAAATCTGTTAGTGATTATATGTTTTAAATTTCAATATATTGTGTAATAAATTTAAATCTACCGCCACAAGTAATCAAGCTTTGAATCAAAATCATATTGTTTCCGCATTGATATTTCTTTTCCTTATAAAAACAATGGGGATTTTGAAAGTTTACTATTAAAATAAAAATAAACATTGATTAAAGATCCTATTTACAACTTTAGACTTTATTTTTTCATTATTCATTTTACTTTAGGGTTTTAAATATCAATACATTTAAATGGAATCTGTAATAATATAATATATTGAATTTGTGGTATTTTAAATGTTGTATTAAAAAGTATGAGGCATTAAAAGAGCATAACAAAATATTAGTCTTTAAAAAATACACTACTATAAGTATTTATCAAATGTACTTGTAAAATAAGTTAAGAACTTTAAACATAATTCATTTCTAGTGATAAATTGCTGTTAGTGAATATATTTTATTAACGTAAGTCAACTGATGTACTATTTTTTAACCTGAATATTGTTTGTATTTTCTTGAGTTTTTGTTATATTCGTTACTTAACCCTCATAAAATATATTCCTTCAAAAATTGATGAATTATTGCTAAAATGTTTTATAGACAAAACATTTGTTAGAAGAAAAAATAGATGAACTTAATGCTGGTCGCCCTCAATGTCCTGTTGGTTTAAATACATTAGTAATTCCTAGAAGATCTACTTTAACAGCCAGTGATAAACAACCATATGTGTATCTCATATGTGGGCATGTTCAAGGTCTCCATGATTGGCGTCAAGATAAAGATTCGCCTAATTCTCGACAGTGTCCCATGTGCCTGCTTATTGGTCCTGTTGTGAAATTAACAATGGGAATAGAACCATCATTTTATATTGACTGTGGGCCACCAAATTTTGCCTTTAATCCCTGTGGCCATATGGCAACTGAGAAAACTGTTAAGTAAGTAACTTTAGATTAGCTCTTTTAAATCTGAAATATAGATGATTATTATAATGTACAGTAATAGTTGAATGTGTGTGTTGTATATTTTATTTTTCAAAGTATGCTATGTTTTATTAATATTTATGCTATATCTTTTATACATATATCTATAGTAATAATGAAGATTGTAGACTTCTGTTGTTTTGATCAGATAAACAGCTGATAGCATATTTTTAAAAATATTAAAAATTTGTATTTCTTTTACATTTGATTGTGACCTTCATAATTTTTAGTGTGTTGCGAAAACTCATGTTTTGAAACTATGACAACACTTAGATATGACAAATGCTTTTTCATGTTATTTGTGTGTACAGATATTTAATGATTTTCTGTAACTTTAATTTTCCCTATTAAAAATAGTATTTTGACTCCATATTAATAGAGATGTTTAGTGTTTTATTTTTTAATTTCTTTGTTTATTTCTCACTTGTTTAATGTTACTTTTTTATTGTAAAATTTCATACTTTATTTTTTCATTTAAAATTACATATTTTTTGCATCAATTTTTAAAAACAGATTTGAAAGCTTTTTAAATGTGTGATAACATGTGAGAGAAATTTCTTTCACCAAATTGTTTTTATTTATTAAATGAATCTCTTTTTTTTATGTTTTGACTTAAGACTGAAAATGTTGTGGGCATTCATTTTTAACATAATATATTACTTATCTTTGCATTCAAAAAGAGCATTTTTAAAGTGGGTAAAAGTATACATTAAAATATATTTGTTTGATCAAAAAATATTAAAAATTGCATTTATATGGTTCTCTTTTTTATGTAATGGAAAAAGATAATTATTAATTGCTAAAAATGACTAACAAAAAGTTTCCTCATGTAGTTTTGACATTATAGATATCTTATGTGTGTATATAGTGTAGATATTAAAAATAATCTAAAAATGTCTATTAAATATAAATATTGAGAGGGTAAGCATAAAATTGTGTATTGAATAATACATAAAGTTTAGCAAAAGTTCTTTTCATTGAATTTTTAAAAACTTGATATTGTTGAAAAACATTTTTATGGAATGTACCAATACTATTTTAAAATTTCTTACTAACTTCTCTAATCATAATATTCTTGTCAAAGAAAAGCATACTCTGGATAAGTGTCAAATCACATTGTTCGGAGTGAAATATTTGATTTTCGATTTTCCTCATTGTAGATGCACATGAATTGGTTTTTGCATTTCTGGTTCATATTGTGATTAGATTTGGGCATTGACATTGTCCTATCAAAGAAAGGGTGCAGCTTGTCCTATTTGAACCTTTTGCACCATAAAACCTAACCAACCAACCTATCTAAGAAGAACATTTCAGTAGTCATTATGCTGTATTTGTCTAGAAAGGTTTACAGCAGTCTATATATGTGATCTTATGCTCAGTGTCAAAGAGGTTTCTTTCAAGATGAGAAATGCTGTGTATAAAAAATACATTAGCAGTATAATGAATTGATGAAATAATACTTTAAAAACTTCTTAGAAAATATGGAAAATAATTTTTACTTTAAAGAATGAAAGTAAAATATTAGTGGAAACTACAATTTTTAAAATTAAACATTTTAGATTTGTGACTGAAATGTAGGGAAATTGTTAGTGCATTTATTCAATAAATGATTCTACTGAATATGTGCACTAATGTTTTTTTTTAAATTTTATTTAATTGAATAAATGGAATTTTTTTATAGAAATTTGCTTCCTTTGTTAATGAATGGAAACTTATATTAAAAATTTTATCTAATTTCTTTTTACTTTTAAGCAACTTGATACTTTATGATGCTTTCAATTTTAAACAATTTGAAACTTTTTAGAATATTTTTTCTACTTTTGAAAAATGTTTTTTTTTTCTTAATGGCGGACACTTGAGGGTTGAACCCTATGCCACAACAAAGCCAGAAACTGCTACTCATTTGTCGTTACCCAGCGGGCACCTATGAACCGGGTCACAGAGGCGAGTAGCGATACCCGCGTCATACCACCACAAACCCGTTTATAGGGTGGGCCACATTCATACATCATCACTGAAGAAAGGATAGAGTAACACAGAGAGAACGAAAGTAACATCCATGCCCGAACCGGGATTCGAACCCTGGACCCACAGCTCAGGAGTCAGGAGCGCTAACCACTCAGCTATCGGTCAGCCTTTTGAAAACTGTTTGAAAGTACATTCAATCCATTTAGAATTTTATGAATGTCGTCAGATATATTTCTTTTCTATTCTGTCATCATTTAAGATCTTGAAAGTACTTTTTTTTGTTGAATTAAACAGAACTTTTTGTTTCCAGTGACAATATTTCACTACTACAAGCTAAAATTTCATCCTGTTTCAGCTTTTCATTTTCTAACTCAAACTATAACAAATTTGTCAAAACAGAGAAACTAATAAAAATAATTGAGGGTGAATTGAGCTTTTGCTGCTAATATTTTAAAATCATTTGAATTGTAGGAATTTGTCAGTTTGACTTTATTTATGTTTTAAACAAGTGAAATATATATTGTATTCCAAAATCGTAGTATAAAAATACATTTAATGTCTGTTAATTATAAATATTTATGATATATTGTTTTCAATTTATTTATTAATATGTTCAGTCACAAAGAATATTGCTGTGTTTATTTTATCTTGTCCATTTTGGAATTTTGCTAACTTATTGAAAACATTCATTGTTTTATTATATTACTAGTTTTTAGGTCTTCCAAGCATTTAGGTCTTCCAAGCATTTCATACTAGTTTTTCAGCATAATTAATGACTTAAAACTTTCCTTTGAGTGCTTTTTGAATGTTCAGATATTATATACTAAATTATAAACTATTGATGCTTGTTATATATACCTGAAAAATTAAAATTTTTTACCAATTATGTTTTAACAGTTTTACAATTCTGTGTAATGATTCACAAAGTTATGTCATAAAACATTTTTCTATTACTTGAATTAAATGCATGAATATAATGCATAATATTTCTGACTATTATGTATATCCTAATACAGTTATATAAGACTTTCTGTTTTGTATAATAGTGAGTGCTGGACAATAAGTTAATTGAGGATAGATTAATAACTTTTAAACGAAAAACTTTTGAGAAAAATTTTTGGAGCAATAGGGGAAAATGGTATTTGGTGAATAAGATATAGTTCTAAACTACAGCAAAGTTTGAAAGAATCTAACATAGTAAAAGTAATTTAAACTTCTCAATTAAGATTGCTGAGGTTTTTTCCGTTGTGTAGGGGACCTAGTGAAAAAAATAACTTTTCTAAATTTTGAAGCAAAGAACAGAGGCATAACAAGGGATGAGGTGACCAGATTAGGTGGGGGGAAAATTAAAAAAAAAAACACATTGGTGTTATTAGGTAACGAACATGGTATCTGTAAGGTCATGGTAATGGAGCCTGACTGAGATTTCTTTGGCTGGAAATCGACTGTAGTGCTTATCAAGAAAATATGTACCATAAAGGTTTCATATTATTACATAGTGCTTCCTTTTTAACCCTTTAACACAGTTTTTAATGTGCTATTTAAGAGCACTTAAATCAACTTAAGCCTACACTTAAAGGTTAATTAGATTTGTGTTGAAATTCTGGTATTTTTACAATTATTTGCATTGTCCTGGAAATGAAAATTCAAAGTATAGAGCTTGAGTGCAATGATTCATTGTCGTATAATGTATTTCACTTCATTCTGGAATTGTTGAATTTCTTATGTGAAAGTCATGGCTGTCAACAGAAATGTTATATTTGCAGGATTTTTCAATACTTGGATATTTGAATATACAAGATTTAAGGCCCTCCCACCTAAAGGTATTCCGCCAGAGATTTGAATATATAACTACCACAGCTCAAATAAATAATGGTGATATTTTTCATCCTCTGCAAACCGAACTATCCCAAAATATAATATTTTTGAATAATAACACAATTTTCATGCATTACAGAAGTATTTAATGTTGAGATTTCTATTGTTAAATCTTTTAACTATGACTACTACAGCAACTGTTGTGAATTAGAATTTTTGAAGAAAAAAAAGGTTTGTACTATTTTCATCCATTTATCTTTCTCTGCCACATTCAAGATCCTCATACCTACAATTCAACATTTTTTACAAATATTTTAAACAAGTCATCTTCCTATTAGTTCTCACAAATGATCTTCCTAAAACAACTAGATTTAATTTCACCAATTATTTATTATGAAGTTTGCAAACATTTTTATTATTTGTAAAAGATTGACAAAGTTTAATTGATGCTTGCTTTAGTGTCATTTTTTTATATTTTAGATGAATATTTTACATTATTAAACTTCTTGTTGCAAAATAGACTTAAAAAATAGAGGATCTAAAAATTTATTCAAAATTCCTGAAGGGAATTCCTTTATACCTACATTTTTATTTTATTTATTGTTAAATAATAAGCTTTTTACCTAAATTGAAAGTTGTTTGCTCCCATATCTTTTAAAATGCAGAGACTTTTTTGGTTGAGATATTTTAAAGTAATGCTAATGTTCATAAATGAAATTTTCATTTTATTATTAAAAATGGGGAATTAGTGACATTAGCCATTGATAAAATTACTAAATCTGTTTCATTATATTAATTCAATGTTATCCTTAATAATTTATTTGAAGTGGTAGTTTCAATGTATTCCAGTTCGGTATATATTCTGCATGTAATTAATTATACATGGTGGAACATTTAGCCTTTGAAAAATTTAATCTCTTTGTTTAAAATATTCATGATAAATGAAGATATTATTTCATTCTTTCAGCTCAATCAGGTTTCTGCCTCATGAAATACATGAAAACTAGTTTTTTTATATAATAGAACTCTGCTTAGTATTTGTAACAAACAAGAAGTACCTTGAATTTATTTTGACCTTTAAGAAATTAATATGCAAGAAAATGTTAGAATATGGGTCTCTCTCTCTTTTAATGTAATTTTCTATTTTTCAAATTTTCAAGAAAAAGGTAATAAAAGTTTACTTGTCTTAAATATATTTTGTTCTGTGATAAATTTTGTCTACAGAAAGTATTATTTCAAATGCAGCTTTTTCTTTGCATACTTCATGTTCTTTATTATATAATTTTTTTATTGTTATATTTATTAATCATATGTATTGAAAATTTTGTCACACTCTAGTTAGAATTCTGTGTATTTAGTTTTTTTATAAAATTGTCAAAACAAATGTTTAAGAAATGAGTACCTCAATAAAAGAAATGCAATTCATAATTGTAATTTGCTTGGATTCTGAACAAAAACTGACTCTAATTGAAATCATCCCTTTTCTGTTATATTAACACACTTCAGTATATAAAAGTTTATTGTAAGCTGTTTTTACAATTTTTTTAAATTTAAGAATAATTTGACATTTAATAAAGCATTGCTGTTTTAAAATAATTTGAAACTGTTTCTTTAGATTGCATATTATAATTAGTACTTTGTTTTACGAGTTTCAGAATGCATGCTGTAGTTTATAAAATTTTTATTTTAGCAACTTACTTTAGTTATGTCTTCCACAGCAATATATTGTTGAAAGTGCATTTTGAGCATATGCTTATACAAGTTTTCTGAGATTTATTTCATATTCATTGATGAATTCGTAAATTTATTAAAAATAACTGGGGTGTCATTTGGAACAATTTCACATAAGTTATAAAAAATATACCTTTTACCTGTACTCTTTCCAAACTAACAGGAGCCATCAGTGGTACTACGTTTTTAAGTTAGTACTTTGAGCAAATTAGACAGAACATTTAGCTTTATGTGTTTTTGGTCATTTACTCAAATAATACTAAATTTATTGCATTTGTTTTACACTGATTCAAAAATTAATTTTTTCTCACTTCTATAAGTTTGAACAAATTTCAATGATATTTTTATTTTTGTAAGCTATCCTATCTATAAAGTATTTTATATATTGGTGGTTATGTGCTGTTTGAATATGAGTAGAGAAAAGGTGGATCCAGTGCCATATTAATATTTTTCTTCTACTTCTGTTTTTTTTCAGCAATTTTAAAAGGGAAAAAATGGCACCTTTTTGTTTTTGAAGCAAAAATTCTGAAGTGGAATGTTACATCACTTAAATTACATATCCATATAAGCAACTTTACGGGAAGTTCAAATCTGCATTAAAAAATAAAACATTTAAAATTACTTGCAAAATATTGAAACTAAATAGCTTATAAGTTAGTTACCCAGAGGCTTAATATGTTGACGTTACATTCATTGCATACCATGCAGCTCTTTTCATTTCTGTTGATTTTATAGATGTATGTGGATGTGTACAACTTGCTTATAATAACACATTTTCATTGCAGTTTCAGTATTTTCGTAAATAAAAGCTCTTAAAATAATTGTTAAAATTAGAAAAGTAAAATATATTTTTATAAAATTTAATGAAGCATTATCTTTTAATTTGTTCATTTAGGAATGTTTCATAAATGGTATATGCATTTGTTCTCTAAAATATCGTATAATTATGTTACTGACAATTTTATAATTCAGTTGGTTTGAACATTGCATATTTTTGAAAAATAAGTTTTAGGTACATATTTAATAAATTAGCATTTAATTATGTGTGTGTGTTTAGTAGTAATTTATTTTCAACTGAAAGTTACATTGTTTATTGTTAAATTTATTTGTAATTATTTTGTTAACTGATTGATTTTATTTGCAGTTTTTCTTAATGAAATGGTATGTATTAGGTAAAATTCTTTATAGTATTGTAATTAATTCTTATAGGTATTGGGCATCTGTACCCATTCCTCACGGAACCAATGGTTTTCATGCTGCTTGCCCATTTTGTGCTACACCATTACGGGGCAGTCCAGGGTATGCTAGACTTATATTTCAAGATCATGTTGATTGAAATAACCTTTGGGGGTAGACAGTTGGATTTTTATTTCTGTGATGCTCTTTGCATGGTAAATAAAGCAAGTGGAACTTGATTATTGTACCTGACTTATAATGACCATTATATTACTCCAAGAAGTTCATCTAAGTGGACTTATCCACACACACACACACGTTAAAAGGACCACTTAGAAAGGAAATTTATTTTGTATTAATATATGTGTATTTAAATGCGTGAATGATTATACACATGCCAGTAACAATCACTCATTAAGCTCATGACTATTCCCAGAGCTAATATTTCTTTATATGAAGATTTATGTAATCACTACTATAATTAGTTGCAAATTTATGGATTTGATATTTATTGTGTTTCTAAAGAATGAATTTCTATTTGTGGCTGATTATTTAATTTGAATATTATTAGCAGTCATTTTAAAGTTCCTTATTTTAAATAATTTTTAAGTTGTATATATAATTTTTATATTTTTAGTTTGTTTTGATTTGTAAAGTTTTGTGACAGTACTCTGCTTTTATTTTGGGGTAAAAAGTTTCTTTTAATAGCTTAGTCATGTTTTTAATCTTGTTTCGCAGATTTCCAAAGAAATTTTATTTGTTAGACAATTCTTACATTTTATTACAATTTTTGTTTAAATGTTTGTTGTAATTAATGTATTTTAAAACTTTTTTACCTCCAACAAATATTCATTTAAATTATTATTTTGCAGTAGAAGTTTAAAACCTAAATTCTGTTAATTTGTTCAATGTATTAATACTTGTTATTAAATAGAAAAATATTATTTTTGACAAGATAGATATATATATATGCCTTGCTTCATGTCTAAAATTAATTGATGGGATTATGGTTGAGAAACATGTAAATTATTTTCGTATAACTTAAAAATTTTCATTCTTTTTTCTAAGCATAAATATAGCATAAAATTTATCTGAAAATATATTTTGTTTGAATTTGCAGATTAATTCAAAAGATAATTTTTTATTCATTTTTTATCCTATCATTTAGTTTACATGTGTTGCAATTTAATCAGTATTACTTCTGTATTGAAATGAAAAGATTGAAAATTTTGAAGATTTTAAACTATAAATGAATTTTCAATGATATGTATTTTTTAACATTTATTTAAATTTGTGTGCATGTATTTGCTGAATGATTTTTTAAGTTATTGCTTAGTTTTATTTTTCTACTACACAAAGATTTAAAATTTTTAGAAAACTGGTTTAATAATACAGTAGATGCTCATTTTTACGAGCTGATAGGGACCGGTAAAATAGTTTGTAAAATAGAAAATCAGTGTATTAGATTATTTAGATCTGATTTTTTTTACAAAACTACTTTTCTTTATAAATAAGATGCTATTAGAAAGAATTACTTAGAATGCTTTATAAGAAATGTTCAAAGTAAGGTTTATGCTTAAAAACGCTTACTTTAATTGTATTGATAGCACTTCATTATTCAATTTTCTAAAGCTCATTCTGAATCTTGCTTTAAAATTTTGGAACCAGCTATCTGATGTACATTCAAATCAGCTGGATTTCTCTTTTATGACTGAGGATCTCACGATCCTGTCATCTTCAACTTTATTACATAAATTGAATAACACAAAACACATTCCTTTCAAACATTTATTACACAGTTAACTCACATTAATTTAGATATTTTTCCATATTATTAAAAAATATATATTTTACATCGAATGGGAGTGGGATTTCAGCTATCACTGGTTATCAAACATGCCAACCCAACCAATTTCAACATGAATAGCCCATCCTGTCTCTGTATCTCCACCCCTGGCAGATAACAAAACCAAAAGGTCTACTTCCAGTTAATTGTCTGACTTTCACATCTTCATTTACCTTATATACCTTATGAAACATACCTTATGAAAATTCAAAACTATTCTTTCTAATAAATAAAAATAACTACATAATATATTATATAATATTAAATATAAATATCAAGTAAAAGATCCAACTGGGGGGCATCCATGAACTGAATTATGGTGAGACCCCAGTAGTAGTACCATTTGGCACTTCACGATATGCCCACAAGTGAAAAGGCAACTGCTTGTCCCATCCTCTACCTTGCAAACTTATAGCATGATGTATCATTGACTTCATTGTGGTAATCCATCTTTTTGTCAATCTGTTGCTCTGTTGATAACCTGGTGTAGAGAATTTTGGTACAATTCCTAATCTTTTTAGAAATTCTTGCATTAACTTGATAGGACAGGACAATTGTTCATTTTTAATATCTTAGCTTGCAAAATTAGATGATTATTTTCTTCATCTGTAACAGCAATTATTTCTTCATTTAACGAGTTACTTTCTGCTGGAATAGGTGAAACCTTTACTTCAGAATTTTTCAATTCAACTGTCCTGATTTGCTTCTATGTTAGCTACTTTTTTCCTTCCCTCTACATTTAAAGTGTTCTTTTCATAACTATTTCTCTCCCATATATATTTTTGATTTTTTTTCTCCAAGATATTTTTTTTTCCTTTAGCAGACTGAAAACTCTAGGAGTGACCAAAGCTTGCTTATGCAATATAACCACAGCATGCACCATGATATACTGCCTGTTATCTGCAAACTAAAGACTAAATGGAACAGAAACAAGCTTTCCCTCAACTGTAGATCCAATTGCAGGAGTCAAGTAAATTTTCCCACTTGACTGCAACAATTCTTCTAGTAACACTGACTTCCACATACATATATACATAGTGGTGCAGGCGAGCCCCGAACTGTACCTTTAGGGTAATGGATTTGGAATACTCGCCCATCACCAAGTGCCTCATAATTTTGTACCACGGTCAGGTGACGAGGTCACACCTGAACTGGCACCCTCTCCACATCCACGCCACACCACACCAACAGAAAGACTTTAGACGTCACATATTAACATGGACACATCCCCAGCTCACAGAGCTCCAGCAACCCAGTGAAAGAGAGTAAGGCGCGTAGTTATCCTCCCAAGCACTGCCCACGGCAAATGATGCTTGTCTTTGCTGAATTTAGGGTAGCGACATGAAGCTACTGAGCCACTAGAGCTCACTGACTTCCACAGTACTGTAATTTCCACACCACTATTAGCGATTCTTTGAAACTTATCTCCTATATTTAAATCAATTCAAAACTCACAATAGGACATTTGAATTAGTTTTTCCAACTAAAGACGAATGGGACAACAACATGTTCGAAACTAAAACAGGAGATCTAAGCTGGTACACAGATGGATCACTGAAAAACAGCCTCTCAGGACTGGGAGTATGTGGCATGTCACCAAGAACCAGCCTATCTGTAAGCCTTGGGCAATACGCTATGTTCTTCCAGGCAGAAGTTTTGGCCATTATCCGCTATGTGCGACTGAATATGAGGAAGGGCTACCATGGTAAGCGGATTCTCATTTTTAGTGACAGTCAAGCTGCTTTAAAAACGCTCAATTCTTTCTAAATCAAATCTAAAATGATTTTGGAATGCAGAAACCTTCTACAGAACTGGCAACTAGAAACAAGGTGATCCTTGTATGGATGCCAGGGTATAAAGGTATCGAAGGTGATGAAAGGGCTGATGAACTTGCTAAACAAGGATCATCTTTTGTTCCCATCAGTGCAAACCTTTTTGTGGGATCAATTTGAAGACTGCAAAAACCAATGTTCTTAGATGAGAAAAACAGAAGATGTATGAAGCTTGGCTCAACACTCCTGGTCAAACCAACGCTAAAAGTATGATCTGTGGATCATCAGCGAGGATTGCCTCTGAAATTCTAAGATGCTCTAGGCAGAAGACGCGTTTAATCGTAGGCTTCATAACTGGGCACTACTATTTCAGAAAACACCTCCATAAAATGGGACTGTTTCAGCAAGACCCTATCTGCAGGAAATGTCATACGCAAGAGGAAACAGCCAGGCATATCATTTACGAATGCGAGGCTCTTGCCCCCTCCCTAGATTAACTTCTTTAGGCATTATCTATACTAGAAAGTTACACTAAGACTCCATTAAAGGGTTATCAGACTTTATGAATAAAATGGATGACACGAGTAACTGTAACTAGAGGAAACATTGGGTTTACAGTTAATAGTACAAAATGCTGATAAAAGCAGAGGTGCCGAATGACATACAAACCCAACTCTAAAAAGAAGAAGAAAGCTCACCATTCTTTTCACCAATTGGAATTTCCCAATCAAAACCTGCACTACCTATTTTAATATAAAGTTCATTTAGCCTGTTTTTCTTCTTCAGTTTCGCACTTATTGGATACTTGAGATACTGTATTAAACTGCAGTCAAAATTTTTTAAAATGACTTTCTTCTTGGCATTTGTGACGATTTAATAACTTTTTACATGGAATGCAACTTGCAGTATTTCCAAAACAATTCTGTGGTCGGGGATCTGGGTTCCTTTGATAATTATAATATTCTTCCTTTTTGCTAAAAACTTTACATCTGGCTTCAGCTGGAAAAAGTTTCATTGCAATTTAAATCTGCTTTTTTCCATGTGGGGCTGAAAATATTATATAATTGTGGGAATTACTTGCAAAATTTTTGGAATCGAAACTAAGAAATTATCTATTCTCCTCACCAATTTAGGGACCAGAAGCCAATTTCCAATCTCTTTCAAAAATATTTGGGACTTTACATGAATATACAAAATCTTTTATTTTGTCTTAAAGAACTTATATCATAGCTTACAATATAAGTTCTTTGAGTTTAGCAAATGTTCTTACATTTTTGATTTTAAATACAGTTCTAATGCAGCTTCCACATAGGTAGCATACGGAGAATAATTTTCACTGTGTAATTTATAACAAGAATACAAATTCTTGTGTTGTAAGGAAATTATTCTATGTTAACTTAAAAGGAAAATTTTGATTTTATCATACTGATCTAAATTTTCTTTTAGACAGCATAGCATTAATTCCTTTGGCACAACCAAAGTAAGTTAGAAGTTCTTAAAAATGACTGTCTACTGTATAAAGTTATCTGGCAGAAAATTAACTACAACCCGATTTCAAACAAATGTACAAGTAGCAATTTGAATTTGTAGCTGTTATAAGCCTTCATCATTTGAACTTATCAGATATATTTATTAGAATTTTATTGGTTTATTTTATCTTATATTTTGCAAGTACAATGTCAAAGTCCTTAATTTTAGTTTAATTGGTATGTTTCCAACTTCTAGTTATGGCACATCAAAATGTTTTTCAGAGTGATATTTTCATCATGCTGAAACTTAATAATGTTCTTTAGCTGTTATGAAATTCACGAAGATATCCATATACATTTTTATCTGGCTGCAATATTTTTAGCTTTTGGTACACCACAAAAGTTTTTCAAAATTGCATTTCTGTGATATTAAATTTTTTAAATAAACTTTTGTAAAAGGAAAAGAGATGTTGTTATTTTTTGAAGAAATGCTTATTAATGTCAATTCTTAAATGCAAAAATTAGTCAATATGAAAGAGATATAATTCATTCGGTTAATGTAACTTATCTATTTTAAAGCGATAAACTAATTTTTAATAGAAACAAATTTTTATAATTTCTTCTAATCTTCAAAATGCCTATTATTTGAGTCATTCTTTTGAATAATTTTGTTATGGTTTGAAATTTGTATGTACTCGGAGCCTATTATACATTTTGTCATGTGCAATTTTTGGTACAATTTTAAAATATTATAAATGTAGTGAAATAAATGGAAAGAATTAAATATACTGTCTGATATATCAGCATTTAAATTCAATCTGTTATTTTAGTCATTCTAATCATTTACAAATTTTCAGGAAATGTTTAGGAAAATATTGCTTAAGATGAATCAATTTTAATTTAAAAATGATTTGTATAAATAATTTATACGTTCACATTGCTGTAATTTAATCAAATTTAAAAACCATTTACAAGTTCTAAAGCTTTTGAAGCATTTACATTATCATGTGAGACGAAAATAAAAGAAGTTGAAGAAATTGAGAACTACATATAATTGGTGCTTTAAGAAATTATTTATGAAGCTATTCGATACTTAAGATGTTTTGTTACCTAGATATCATTTGTTGTATTCTGAAAGAGATGCTGTGAAGAAAAGGGAGCTAGAAATTCTCAGTTTTTATCTTTCAGTGAAATGTGACATGTGCTTTTTCTTAAAACAAAAACTTAAAATGATTTAATCCTTGATTTTGAATTATCATTTTAATTACATGTTTGTGATAAATAATTTCTATAGTACTGCATAATACTTTACATATAAACAGTGCTGTTATTCAAATTGTTTAACAACGCAATTCACCTATACAACTTTTTGTCAAACACATTGGATAAATAAAAGTATGTTGGTCATTGGAATCTGCATTGACACTTTTTATGTGTGCATGATTAACGTAAAGTACAATATTAAATTTACATTTAATTACAAAATATATCAAAATGTATAACATATGTATCATGCAGAAATATATAAAAATGATTGTAAAAGACACTGAGCTGGCACCTGAATAGTCAGCAATCTTGTCGTTGTTTCAATAGTTTGCGAGTTCGAGGTCTCAGTCCAATTACCCCTCATGTGCAAAAGTGACTGTCAAACAAACCAAACCAGACAAAATGATTGCTGAAGACATTGAAATTTTGCAGTTATTTCTTATTATTTAGGCTAAAGCCAAATATTTTAAAATTTGGAGTTTTTTCCAGTTGCTAAATAAATTCACAAAAAACTATTAATTGCCAAGTGCAGGTTGATGCTTACATCATGCTTTAGTGAAATTAGTTCATTGCTACACAATGATTCAACACTTGGCATGTGATAAATATCAAGTGTGCAGATTGTTTACATATTTGTTTATATTTGCATTTGAATAATGTAGTTGTGTCCATTTTTTTGTTTTTCCAATATTGATTTACCAGTCTGAATTTATTAAACATTTAGTTGCAAACACATATTTACCAGATTTCAAATTCTTTATTTTTATGTCATTGTCAAATGAATTTACATTAAGTAAATTTGATTTTTTATAATTATGTTACGTAATTTTTGTGAATATATTTCTTGTCTTGTAGCAAATTTCCTTCAATTTTTATTTAAAAAATTTTTCAAAAATAAAATAATTAATAAATAAATTATTTTAATATGATTAATGTATTCTTATATATTGTTAGGAATAGCAATTTATAAGTGCTGCCATCTTAATTTTGATATCATTTACTGAGAATCAATTGGTGCACAACAGAGTTGCTAACCAAACACACAACAATACCTACGTCATCCTCAGCTTGGTGGAAATATAATCGCCAAATGTTTATATCCTGACTGTAATGTTCACTTTTACACTTACATACTTGTTTTCATTTTTGACTTGTGGTCAATTTTGCGAACTTTGCTGCACTGTAATATGCCAAGTTTTTAAGGTAATCAGTTTTTCTCATACACAGAATCCAAAATATTATCAAGCAAGCTTATCTTTTTCATTTAATGTATTCTTGATTACATTGAACACAAAAACTTAATCTATATCAACTTAGGGGAAAAAGATATCTGTTTTCTACAGGTGGTTCATGTGAAGTCTCTCTCCAAATATCAATTTAAATATGAAAATCACTTCTTTGGTGAAACATCTTAGTAGTTGCTCATTAATTGCATTGCATTTCTGTTGCTTTATAATAAAGGAATGATGACAATCTTTCCATACCTTACAGTATGTTTTAGTAAATTTAGAGCTCATCAAAGAAAATATTTTCAATCATTTATCTGTCAAATTATTTGCAACATTGTATTAAATTGGCCTGGTTCTTAACAAAAATGAACTTTCGCAATAAATGTTTTGAAATTTTATAAAAATTTAATTGTAAATGTATTATTTTTTCAAAAAATTTTCCTTTTCTAAAATACTTTACTTTATCTATTTCTAATTTTTTCCAGCACTTTTAAAAACTTTTATTGAAAAACAAACTCTTAATTTTTTTAATTCAAATTTCAGAGAATTTATCCTGACTGCTTTCACTTCCTTGTTAAAAATTAGTTGTTGCTAAGTATACAAAAGAATAATAAAATGATGTAAATAGTATAAATTATTATTTTTTTTTAGTAATTTTTCCATTATTAATAAAAAGGTTTCACCACAGTCAGTTGAAATATTTTTATCTAGAGTGATTTAATTTAAAATTAAGTTATGATATGTTAGATCTAATAAATAATGTTGGAATGTTTTTGCATTGTCAATTATACACATGCTAAATTGCAGTATTTTAACCAAATACTCAGTTATGTTAATTTTCTAATGCTGAAATATTTTTATTTTTCCTTCTCAATTCTTAATTGATTATCTTTCGTTTTAAAAACTTAAATGATTCTCTTCATAACAGAAATACAAATTGAAATTTGTTACTAAAAATTCATCGATTTTATGACTTGAGAAAAATAAAAATTTCAGTTTTAAAATCTTTATTTTGATATTCTGTACATTTATCAGCCATTTCAGCTGTACTGATTGAATATAAATTTTACATGTGCAGTACTTAAATGTAAGCTCTCTTCTCATTACTTTTATTCTTGGTATAAAATTAAAACAGTTCTTGGTTTCCAAATAAGATTGTAACATGTGTCTAAATTCTTGTGATGTACTGACAAAACTTATTTCTGAGGTAATTTTCTCTTCTTATTTTTTGAGGAATCAACTGAATTCTATAATTTTTACCTTTTTCTTTCATTCATGTTTGAATGTTCAAAATTTTATGCCATATTTACTGGAAATATTTAGTATTAGCAATTTTGTTACATTCATAGTAAATTTATTAAGTCAAATATATATGTTTGTAGTTCTAAGAATTATATTCCTTCCAAATTAATCTATTATTGTATGAGATTTTAATCATTACACAACTTAATATATACTAAATCCTTTTACATCAAATTCATTTCTGGCTTAAGATATTTGATTTAAATTTTCAACATTTTTTAAATGAAATAGAGCTTTACTTTAGATTGATATGTGTATTTAAAAACTTTTATAGAATTAATTTTATTACATTATTTAAATAATTTAAATTTGTGAATTCTGTTTATTTAAATAATATGTTTATATACTTTAGAGTTTCTAAATAAATTTCCTTTATGAAGTTTTTATACAGAATTCTTTCATTTTGAAGTATTAAAGCATTGCAATTTTCATTCTAGTTTGTTATATTGCTAAAAATCTTTACAAATTTTTATTTGATCTTCATTGATTAAAAATAAATTTCCTTTGGAAATGTGTTTTTCTATTGAATGTATAATATTTTTATATGGATTATTCTCTTTTGCTGTCAAATAAAATAGCAGAAATTCTGCATAGGTATTAAAATTATTGTTTTTAAAAAAATTTAAGAAAAGACTATTCAGTGATTGTCAGTTTTCTATAGTATGGTTAAAGTTTTCCTTTTTGTATTATGGAATTTTATTTTGAAAAAAATTTTATAAACTACAGATTTTCCATTTGAATGAATTTTTTGTCACTTATGTGATTATAGATTTTTCTTAAAAAACGAGTATCCACAGTAAGCACTCATTTTTGGGAACCTCTAATTTACAATCATTCACAATTTTATGAAGTAGTGCTTGTGCTCAAACATTGTTCCAAAGACAATGATAATTTTAAACTAAAATTTTGAAAAATTTTTGCAAATTCATTTATATATTTTTTCTATTTTTTTTAAACATCTAATTTTTTTGGGGGGGGTGTTGAGAAACTTGCATCAACTTTTTTATCAAAGAATCGTTAAGTCCTTATAGTTGTGAAAGCTGCACATACATCCAGGATCTTTTAAACCAGTTAATAGGAATTTCACTTTTTTAATGCAGCTTCCATCTTTACAGTTCATGGATCACTGCATATAGTCAATAGCTTCTAGATCCAAATATTGCAAGTATCTTTTGTTGCCATTGAATTGGAGTGGTCTTTAAAAATTTCCATTCTGGGCACAATTCACTTGTCAATCCATGCTTGAATGATATTAAAGAAAAGACAGTATCTGAAGTATTTTTCAGCATGAAGGATTTATTGTAGATATGTGTGTACCTGAAACTAGCAAGTAACATTTATCTTATAATTTATGTGAATATGAGTTGTTGATTCATGAATTCTTATAAAGAAACCCACTTCTAATAAGGAAATCATATTTTCAGTACTTTTTTAACGTGGACTCAGATGTAATATAAATATGGAAGAGGTATGGGATGAGGAAATTATTAAATACATATTGAATGATAAAGAACTTTCAGGTATTAAAATAGAAGAAAATGAGATTCTGTTATAACCATCAGACAAATTAAGTAACTAAGTAATAACTGGGACATCTTGTTGAGGAAAACAGCAGTTCTACATCGGGAAATAAAATAATCATTATGTGAAGTATTTTTTGTAGCAGTAAATGATAATCAATTCTGCATTTGATTTTAGTAATAGAATGAAAATAAGATTCCCTCTTAAGTGTATTTTTTATTTTGCATTCATTTTTTCTGAATATCTTTCTAGTTCTACTTTATAAAAAAGCAGTTTAGTTAAAAAACAATTGACTTAAAAGTTTTACGCTTGTATTCTTCCATTAATGAATTTTTGGCTAGATATCTTTTATTGCTCCCCACACATTTATGAAATGAAAGTCTACTTTATTTTGTTTGTATAGTGATAATTTTGATCAGTTGAAATGCATAAGAGTTCAGCTGTCTCCTTTTTATGTCTTCTTGATTTTGATAAAATATTAATTCATAATTTGAAGATCATATGCCAAGATGGCCCTTAATTCTTTAAATGTAATTTATAACAATTTAATGTTCAAATTATATAATTACACTGTCCAATGTAATATTGTCATGCTCATTGTCCTTCCATGTTGTAAATAATAATTATAGAAAAAAATGGTGCACCTTTAAAAGTAATAGCTTTAGTATTCATATTCCATGAGTGTTTTCGTATAAAGGAAATTTTAAGTTTGGCTTGTGTAAC
The DNA here is from genome assembly GCA_037975125.1 of Latrodectus hesperus. Taxonomy (NCBI): domain Eukaryota; kingdom Metazoa; phylum Arthropoda; class Arachnida; order Araneae; family Theridiidae; genus Latrodectus; species Latrodectus hesperus. The sequence goes on along the minus strand of CM075859.1, from coordinate 95,151,836 downwards.
AGCTAATATGTTAGAATTTTTCTCTGATCTGTATTTGGAAACGTCTGTTTTGTCAACTTCTAAAGTACTTAACTGAATTGGGTTTTTTGTTTAAATATAATTAAAATGAATATTTTGACTGTGTCAAAATTTTTTCTGTGGTGTGAAACTAGTGATATTGAGTAAATTATAAAATTAGATTGCTTAAAATTTAATACTTCATTCATATTTCATGGACAGTTAAAATTAAATTTTAAAGCATGTTAAAAAAAATTTTACTTTATAAAGAATTGCAATGGAACTGAAAAGCTAATTAAAATATATTGATTTAAAACATTTATTGCTCTATAAATAGATAAAACGCTTATTCAACATCTGAAATTGTTGCTAACAACCATATATAACATATTTCATTTCCTCCAAGCATGAAACATGGCAGTTTATGTTTTTTGTTAAATAATTAATATTTATGAAAAATTTTAAGTTTTTTCTTTTATTGTTATTTTTGGAATATACTGTTTCGAGCTGTTCTGTGCTATTCATGGGAAAATAAAATCAATTATGGTGTTTGCTTCTCCATTTTTCTCTCATTTTTGGCAATTGCTGTGCCTGTCTACTGTCAAGTTTTACGCTGCATAGAACTTATACTTTCGGTGATTTTGAATATTAATTTTAATATGTTAGCATAAAAATTGTTCTTTTAGTACGGTAGATTTAGAGAATATCAGCATAAAAAAAGTAATGTTGGCATAATTTTGCAAATGCACCATCACTAAAACATTTTCTATATTGTTTTCATTAAACATTTACTGAATTTTTTATTGAGATATTTATGCAGGTACTTAAAAAAACCATACAGTTGACTTATAGAATTTGTTGAAATCAATTTAATTTTAATATTATGATTAAACTATTATAGAGTTATTGTAGATAAATTTAAAAAGCTTTATGAAGAGTTAGATTAAAATTAATTTTGCTTTGAATATCATAAATTATAATTTTGAGTATTTCAAAAAATTAAAGCAATATTTAATATTGATATAAATTACTAAAACTCACTTTAAAATGCTTCATAAATTAGTCATTTAAAAATTAATCTTTGTTTAAAGGTTTACTTTTTAAGCAACAAGTTTTTAAAGTGCAGAATTATAAAACCAATCAATCATAATCAGATATAAAAATGTATGATGTTGCCACTATTCATCTAATAACTTTAAACTGTGAAGTTCTATTATTTACCAAATTAAGTGTAGAATTACTCCAATTATTGCTTGTAGTATTAAGGCTTTCCTTCTGAAATTAGATTTCATTTGAAATTGTAATGCAAAAATCTAAAAGAATTGTCTGAATAATAGGAATAATTATACTTAAAATTGTGGTCCATTATATTGATGTGTTATTCAATGTTAAGTCATTTGTATATAAATAAATATATATTTTCTTAATCTATTATATGGTGATACAGAAAAAAAGCTTCGATTTTCACACAAATGTGATATTTGAGATACTATCCATGTTCTTCTGTTCTACTTTTAAATGCAAAGCAGTAAAATTCTATTTTATATCTAATAATATAAATTTGTGTAATAGTGGTAATGTTAAATGAGTTGTATTATTTAGATTTTTGTGGTAATGTCCTTTTTATGCATAGGAAAAAAATTTTGTTCTGTAGAAATAATGAAAGAATAGTTTTTCCTTTATACTTAATGATGTATTTTCAAGTTTCCTTTTACATTTTTAAAAATTTCATTGCATTTTAAATATTTATGTCAATAATAAAGCTTTAAAAATATTAAAATGAATTTACCATTCTTTTGCACTATGTGTCAGCTTCATTTTCCTTAATTTCTAAGAGCTTTCATTCTTTTTCTGTTATAACATAATGTCTTCATTATAATATGCCATTCTATAATTTGAGAATGAAATTTAATAGTATATGTTAATGTCTACCAATGCATTTATCAATACAGATGCACATTCTTGTGTACTTAAAATGTATTTTTAAATAAAAAAATTTCCAAACAATTTATCTAATTTTACTATTTAGAATACTTGTTTATTTTTAAATATATCAATTACAGTAATGAAATTCACCCATATTTAATTGATTTACATAATTCTGACCTTTTGCTGGTGAACTGATTGTTAAAATAATGCTCATAATATTTATCACTCATTTATTGCTTAGTGACAGGAGCAACTGTTTTGTGTATTCAATGTGAAAAAATTCTTCCATGTTATTCAATTTTAGTGATAAGAAAATTAAATCGGTTATTTATTTTACCATAAAAATAAGTGAATATCTATTAAATAGGTATGTTTTGTTGTCAGTTAAAATAGAGAGAAATTGCTCAAGCACCCTTTATCTTTACTGTTGTAAAGAATAAAAACTTCAGTTAAAGTGAGAATTGTCAAACATTTATCACAGATTCTTTTCTACAATGAAATTTATTTAGACTTGTATCAATTAACTAATTATATATTAACAATTTAAAAGTAGTAGATTAATTTTTGAAAGTTTGAAAATCATTAAAATATGGCCTAGTGGTAGGGCAGTGCTCTTCTGAACAAGAAGTCCAAGTTTCAAGTCCAGCTACTTCTGAACAAAGAGGAATTTTTTGCTTTTGCATACACCTCTGTCATATTGGTGCTTTGGAGGTATTCAAGTTTCCGTTTTTCCAACACACAAATACAACCCATGTCTATGAAAATGTCCCTCCAAAAATCAATTTACAGGTCGATATTGAGATGGCTTGAACAGTTATAGGCAATATGTCCACATGGTTCAAAGTTCAGTATTGAATATAAATTTGGATGAATGTTATGCATTTGCAATAGTAATTATAAAGAAATATTTGATGACACATTGTTTCTTATAAATTAGATGTGGAGAGCAGTCTTATAAAACAATTTAAGATAATATATTTGAGATGAAAGTTAAAAGAGAAGTATTTTTTAAATGATATGTATATATATTTGTTTGTGCTCACATATTTTCACTAATATTCTTCAAACCAGGTATAACACATAAAATTTCTATATTCAGTTTTCCAACATTTACCATCTGTTTTTGTTGAATTAATTGAATTGGAGTTGCATTGCTATTGTGTCATGCGTAAAATTTATCTGTCTCTATTATAAAAATCTACACCTAATCTCAGATTGATGTTGAATATTTTAAATGAAATTTCACATCATATACACTGCCAGTAAGAATAAATAGATTTAGTATAACATGAAAAGCTTGTGATGTGGCTTTAAACATTAAATTACTTGTGTGGAATCTTCCATTATAGAAAATATACAAATGATTACTTAAGCATCCATGTTATAAATTTTAGCAAACGTTTTTTAAGGGAAAAAAAACCCCCAAGATTGTGAACATTGATTTTGTAGTCAACTGCAAATTTAAAATATATTAAAACTGTAATGTTTTAAAAATTAAACCTAAGCTGAAATATTGAATTGTTAATGGAAATTATTAATTTTATTTGATTGCTTTTTATTTGTTCATAAATAATTTTTGCAATTATTATCTTCAGGATTTTGCTGAAAACTTTAAAATATGTACAATTATATAAATTTCTGATAGTATGCAAAAAGGAAATATTGATGAGCTTGGCAATTGTTCTAATAGAAATGAAAAAAAGTTTTCGAAAATTTATTTAAAAGTTTTTGAGAACTTTATAATATATTTTTGGCTACAGTATAATATAATCCAACTTGTCTTTAAAAAATCTGGGATCGTACTTTGCAGTGAAACGGGTATATTCTTAGTTATTCTTTCACAAGCCTTAAGAAAACTGAAGAGACTATAGCAATAAAAAGCATTTAAACTGGGTTAAAAATGTAATCATTGTAAAACACTTGCAATACTGTGTACATTAGTTTTGTTTATGACTTTAATGTTCTGATTTGAATATGAACTGTATATACTAGTTACTTTTAAGTATTTTGTTTTCCCAATAGTACTAAAGATTTTCATTAAAGTAAGAGAACTTGTTATTAAATTATTTGGATTCCTTTTACTAGTTGAGATAATGTAGTCTTATCAGCAGTGATTTATCATAGTATGATTTACAAAAGATTTTTTTTATTAAATTATTATTAATCAGATTAATGTTTATAATCAAAATAAAATTTTATGTAAGTACATTATATCAGAATAAATTCTTGTGATAATTTTAAAAAATTGTATGACTGAAGGGGTATATTTAAAAAAAGTGTACTGATAAAGTGTATATACTTTGATAAAGCGTTATGCTAAAAGTTCAACATTTTCATCTTTTTGTTTAATTGTTGTAACATTAACCCTCCAAATTAAGCTCACCAATTTGTACTGGATTCAGTTGGAATGGGATTTTGAAAACTATCAGAAAATATTTGTGGTTGGAAATTTGTTAATTTGAATAAATAATTAAATTTACTCATTTTTCTTAGAAAAGTTTGAGAAACGAAAACTTTTATCTTAAGAGGCAACAATTTTCGAAAAACTTTTTAAATGCATGTTGCATTCCAATTTTGAAAAACTCTTAAGTAGTTTCTTGCTTATAATAGGCAAATTTCTGTTACATACAAAAGAGAGAGAATTTTTTTAAACATTTAAATAAAGAGTTCATTTTCAAGCTGTGAAATGTCTTGGTTTTTCACACGTGTTTTAGTTAACAAAATAAAGAGTCTTATTATTTTCAATTAAAGCAAAAACATTAATCTGATTAAGGTTTATCATTTCTAACTTTAATATGTTTGTTGATTTTATATCTTTGATTCTAATATATTCTTTTCAATAGCTTTGACTACAAAAATTTAATCATTTTCTATCAAGGTTTAGAAAAACAATGCAGATTCATATGAATCCCATTTGTGTGAAATAATTTCTGCAGATTTTCATTAATAATAAATTAATTAATTGCTATCAAAAATTAATCTTCTGAGGTATAGGGTTAATTAATCTTTTGAGTTAATAGGGTTTATATAAAGCAAAGATATCTACTTGTTTATCAAAAAATATTTACAAATAATATGAGACATTTAAGGAATTTAAAATTTATTCAACCGCAAGCATGTTTTAAATTTTGTTAAAAAAATTTTGTTCTCAAATTTTGTTAAAAACTATTCAGATTTTAATTGTTTATCAAATAAAACTATTCAGTTATATAAACTTATTTTAAACTATTAACTATCATTTATTTAAATAACTTGGCTCATTAAACTGTGAGAAAGATTTTAAATGCTACTGGGCAAAAAGTAGCTTTCTATAACTATGATATTATAAAATGTGAACATTAATAAGAGGTGCTGAATATATGTAGAATTGTAAAAATAAAATAACATTGTGGGGAAATACCTAATGAGAAAAAAAATCACTTCAAAGGACCACATTACACACTGTTCATCTAAAAGGAAAATTGTGAAAAAAATTACTTTTCTGAAATAAATACATATTTAAACTTATTGGAAAAGGTATTAAAGTTTCCTTAGTTAAAAATTGTGTAATAATTAAAATAATTTAAGGCAGCTTAAAGGCATCAATTTTTTAAGCATTTTTCAAGTATCCTATACAGACATCTCAAAATTGGTATATGGAAATGATTGTATTTACACATGATTTCTTAATATCTATTAAATTTTAATATATTAGTTAAGTATTTGCTAATTGCAACTTTAATGATTTCTTCATTTTTGCATTCTAACATCAAAAATCTAATTTATACTACATAATTTCCAAATAAACTATATTTTACAATGGAAATAACTTAAATTCAATGTATTAAACAATTCAAATTGTTTTTAATGGATTGTTTCTGGAACCAATACATGCTAATAAAAATGCATTGATATTTTGAAAACCGATTTTGTTCTGTTTTTATCTTTATTCTTTTATTTTTGTGACTTCTCTCTGATAATTATTTTTTTCTTAGTAACAAAAAATAATTCTTGCAATTTATTTTGTTAAGGTTTTAAATTGTGTGCCACTATTTGAATCTATATGTAAGCAATATATCTTTCTCCTTTTTACAGAAAACTAACTTAGAATAAATGATTCTGAAAATTAAGAAGAAAAATAAAAGATGTGATGAATAATTTTCTGAAACTTTTTTGTTTGTTTCTAAACCAAATATTGAAAAATATTAACCATAATGATTTTCCTACTACACATTTTACCATTTTAATGAAATATCTTTTGAGTGTAATCTAAATTCTTGTAATGTAAATTTAAATTAATTCTTAGATTTCAGCTAAAATGGACATTTATCTCACTATTTCAGAATTATATTTGAATTCAATCAAAATGTAACAATTTGCTTGTAAAGTACAGTAGAACTCCAATTATCCAAATCGCTGATAATGAAAATTACTTTCAAAATTTTAGAAAAACTAATTAGACTGAAGAAAGGAAGGAAAATAAGAAAAAGGAAAGAGAAGAAAAGGGAGAAGAATAGAATGAGAGAGAGAGGCATGTCAGTTGAATTCAAAAACATTCTTTGAAAATTCCTGAGTGTTCAGAAGTTAATGGGGGGTGAAGATGTAGGAGAATGTGGATTATATGAGTGAGACCCTATAGTTTTCAAATTCCAAATGATGGTAAACTTATTTAAAATGTTGATTAAGAAAATGACTTTATAAGTTGAAGCAGACATGATACCATCACCTAGATTTGTTGGCCTTGAAGCATTTGCTGGTTTTGAAACTACTTTGAAGTGGATGGAGAGCATCAGCTGGAGTGTGACCTTTTTGTAAATGCTCACTGTCTAGCTGATGCATGACTTTACTGCCCTAAAAACGGATGAAGGCAGTGAAACAGTTTCCTCTGATTAAGATGTTCAGCTAGCAATGACTTTCATTTATAACACTGTATTAATGCACTGCACTTGTAAGTACATTAACGTGTAAAATTGTAGCATTTTTATTTAATTGATTAAAGCTCTTTTTCTTTAAAAATATGTAGATTTTTTCTGCCTTTTTTCATGTACAATAATTAATTAAAATGTACCCTGTTTTTTTATTTTAATCTAATTATCCAAATGGGGTTCGGTTCTGATCATTTGAATTCTGCTGTATTCTAACAATTCATAATTCCGTATAATTTTCCAAAAACATTTTTAAGTGGCTGAAGTTCTTAAAAATTACTTTAATAATGAAATGTGATAATGAGAGAGAGAAAAGAGTCTTCATTATTACAAACATTTAAAACATGCTTGTAATAATGAAGACTCTTTTTTTCAAAATTAAAACATTGTATATACTTAATGTAAGTAATTGTTTTTAATTCATGCTATAAACAGATGCTCTTATTTACTGTAATACCAGAACACAGTGGAAATAACTTAGAAAAAACATGAGTTTTAACTGCTTCAAAATGTTTCAGTATGATCTATTTTTGTGAAGCTATGAAGTTCGTCTTGTACTTCTATTGTTTTTATTATTTTGCTATTTCATTTCAGATAAAAATGTTATTCTGTAAAATTATTTTAAAAGGAAATTTTATTTACATTTGATAAATTACAAATTGTTATAAAAAAATTAAAAACCAATTATCTATGATATTTTCTTTGATCTCTTGGCCTTCTCTTATACAAAATTTAAAATAAATACATTCTATGTGTACAAAAATATTATGAAATCAGCCATTTTTGTAATTCACTTTTTGTTTTCCTTTTGCAATTTTTTACATTGTTCTCACCAAGATCACTAAAGTTAAAGAAAAAATGTGTTTACAGTATAGGATATGTTACATCTCTATCAATTTGCAGAACTATTTAATTTCTAAAATGAATTGTGGAATGTGTTTTCTTTCTAAGCTTATACATAAGAAAATATCTGAAGGACAATTGCATGTATTATTACAGTAGTGAGAAGTAAATAGAAGAACAGAAAATTTTGCATTTGCTTGAACATTAATACATTCCTTTTGTTAAATTATTTTATTTATTAATATTATGAACTTTTTTAAAAATGTAAATGCCTTTTCCTTTTAAATTCAAAATTTAGTGAATGTTGTCATAATTTGTGTGAAATCTCAAATTTAGTGAATGTTGTCATAATTTGTGTGAAATCTCAAATTTAGGGGTGTATTTCAATTTGAAAGGTAAAGCAAATGAAACATTTTGAATAAATATTTTTGCCTAAAAGTTGTCAAATATTCATCAGAATTTTCTTGAAAATATTTGAATTTGAAATTTTGTTTTGTTAATTCATCATATAAGTCTTTAAATCTTTGCTTCAAAATATTAGAGCAAAGGAATTTTAAGAGTAACTTGAAAGTCTTTAATATTTGTATATAGTTTCCACAAACTATTATTTTTAAATATTTTCTGTGCTGAACTAATAAAAAAATTTTCAAATGTTGAAAATATTACACTCCCTTTCTTAAAAATAAAAGTACACTAAAATAATTAAATTTACTTGGACTTATCAAATTTTAGTTCAAATAGGTTACTAATTCCCATCATACATAATAAGGTCTTGGAAACTGTTTCCATTTATTGAAAATATTGAAACTACAAACTTCTCAAACAATTTGAAATTTCGAAACTGAAAATTCTATCTGTGTGTACTTATCTCATTGATAATTTCCTACATTTAATAGAATATTCTTGCTTTTTCACTGCTTAGGTAAATATATAATTTCATATGACGTAATATATTTTTGAAGTATTTCTTGTGAAAGTGTTTTAGAATTATTTAATGATAATTTCTTTAGGTTTATATTCATGTGTATGCAAATAGAATTTATTGCAATTGCTATTGTTAAAATTGCTTCAAATTCTACTAACTTGACACATAATTTCAAAATTTTAAGTAATTACCTGTTATTATTAAAATTATGTCTATTGACTGAATATTTGCCAAGTAAACAATAAGAGATTTAATGACAGTTGATTATTATTAAATCATTAACTACAATTAATTCAAATGTTTTGAATAACTATTTTTTTCAATGCATTCGATTGAATTTTTTTTATGTATAGCAAACAAGTTAACTGATTATAAATTTCTAGTCATATGTTTGTATATGTTTATGTTTGTATTCAATAATGTATATTTCGTCTTTATTTCACTAATATGGGTTACAATTGAAAATAATGCTGATCGTTTACTATTGCCAATTGCCGGAAAACTTTTGTCTCAAAACTTGGAATATTTCTTTTTAACGGCGAATATTGGGTGACTAGCCCTTCACCATAACAAGACTGGAAACTGCTGCCTATTCATTGTTACCTAGTGGGCACCTGTGAACCAAGTCACTGAGATGAGTAGCATTACCCACTCCATACCTCCACAAACTCGTTTATAGGGTGGGCCACATTCATACATGATCTCAGAAGAAAGGATGGAGAAACAGAGAGAGAAAGGAACATCCATGCCTGAACCAGGATTTGAATCCGAGACCAGCAGCCTAGGAGTCAGGAACACTAACCACTCAGCCATCGGTTGGCTGAAGTACTATTCTATCATATCCCAAATTATTTGTCCTGAAGTTTAATAAAGTAAAACATGTTTGCTGTACTAAACATGAATGCTTAAAATAATTTATACATAATAATTAATAAAATGCTAAGATATAGCTATGAATGTTTTAAATATTTTCTGATGTTTAATAATTGTTTTATAAATTAAACTCAAATGTTTTTCATTTTGATTATAACATAATTTTTAAATTTTTGAAACCAGGTGTACTAAATACACAAATCTGCTAATTCACAGTGTACATATCTATTGCCTTTCCATTATATGAGGAATATTTTTTGTTAAATTTATATCCTATGATATTTTATTTTTATCAAATGATAAAAAATAATTTAACTTTGAAATATTTTTATGAAAAATTGCTATGAAATATAAAAAATATACTGATTAGTTTTCTATTAGTTAGCAAATTATTAATTAGAATTTTTCTCATAGATCATAAGATTTAAGTGTAATGTTTTGTCTTAGTATCTTAAAGTATTTCTAAAATAACAAATTTAAAAGTTTCTCTTTTGAGAAAATCTTTGAAAATTGAATTTTGGACAATTATGCTTTAAAATTCGTTTATTAAAACAACAGAAAAGGAAATTAATTTTATACATTTTTGACTACTATGAGTACCATTTTCCTTTTATTATGATGATATTTTGATTTGACATTTTTTTTACTGATACCACGTTAGTTATATCTGTGAGATATACACTATTAAATTTTTTTCTGTACTTACATTTCTAATAATGAAACAGAAATGCAATACTGTGCTTTAAAAACAACTATGTTATAAATTAAACACTTGGAAAATAAAAAAATTCTAAAAAATTTTTATTGTAACCAGTAATGGAAAATATTATTTTATATTTTAGTTTTTCAATGAAAATTGTATTTTATTACATAAGAAGTATGTTTCTTCATAAAATAAGTGCTTCCTATTTTGGTTATATTTATGTGTTAATAGATAAAACAATGTTATATAATATTTCAATAAAAAGTTTATGTTTTTGAATAAAGAAAAAATATAAAGCAATATGTCAATTTATAAAAAAGAATATTAAAATTCATTTTAATGTAAATTTTTTCTGCCTTCAGTTGCTCATAGTTTGATAACTTTATATTTTCATTTGTCATTGCTACTGTATTAATTTTACTGGGAATAAAATTGCAGCCTGAATTTAATAAATTTTTATTGGTATTTGCTTTTATTGTGCTGTATTTAAAAATTTAAATTGTTAAAAATAATAAATAATAAAAGTTTAAAATTTTGCTTAAGTATTTCTTTTATTGTATTCTGAAAATGGTTTCACGTTTTAAAAATACGTAAAAATCATAAACTTTATTATATTAGAAGGAATAAAACCTGAAACAAAGTATCAAGAATTGCTGAAAGAAAATAATATTTTGTTCTGAATTTCCTGCTTACTTTTAAGAATATGCCATTGTTAAAATTTGGAATATTCTATGTTCAGTTCAATGCTTTTTATTAATGTTTAACTTTTATTTTGCCAAAAGTTACTTATTTAAATTTTTGTACTAAAATCCTGTAATCATTGTGTTTCAAACTCTATTCTTTTGTTTTATGGCTTAAACGAAATAATATTTAACAGAGAAAGTAATGTGAGGATTTAACTGATTATTTTATTTTTATATAAATTCAACATTAATAAAATTTGTTTCGTCAACTAATTTAAATGAAATGCTAACTTATCCTGACTCATCTGTATTTCTCTGAATAACTCCACAATTATACATTTTAATGCAATTTGTTGAGCAAAGTCTTAAAAATACTTGTGTAGAGGCTGATAATTTACGAATGAGAAAATTTTTACTGATGCGTATTTTTCTTTGCTTAATGCAGATGTTTATTTTAAATTATAAAAAAAGTATATTGATAACAGATCTTATTACAATATTAAAGAAGTTTTAAAAGTCTTAAAATTAGATGTTACCTTCGATGGTACATTACTCAATAAAATTATGTTTATTAAACTGAAGCAATAAGTTTAGTTAAAACCTTTTTTAATCCCTATTTATGACTGCTAATAAACAAAGCAAATTAGTTTTAAAAAAGTAGGCTTCTAATTTTGGGTTGCTCTCTATATAATTTTCTTATATTTTATTAAATAAAAGAGCAATTGCTATTTTTTAAGAGAAGTTAAAGGATTTTTTTTAAAGTTTTATGCATTATTTTTTTATCAGTTGTTATTGTATTTAAATTTCTTAAAAATTTCCTTATCTTTTGGCGTTTCTCTAAACTAGCCTGAAATGCTATCAAACTAACAAAAGAAACTAGCCTGAATTTTTTTTTTTTATAAATTCTCTGGAATTTATTGAGGAAATGTTGGCAATTCCGATTTTATTTAAACTAATGGATATTTTTACCTTTCTCCTTTTTTGAAAATTTTGACTGAATTTACAAGAGATGATTTTGCTGTATACGAGGAACAGAAATAGTCTCTAGTTACCTGCAGAAAATGTACTCATCATCAGCTTACATTAATTGTCAAGTTGTGTAAGTTATTTCACGGTTACATTATTTATTCTCAGTTGTTCACATTTATTTTCAATGTTATGACACAATTTGTAAATTTTACATTTAGAAATATAAAAGTATTTTCCTTAATATCTGGTTTTATTCATTATCTTTGTCTTTGCAAAAGTTATTCTTATCGTTCATAAGATACCAGTTGAACTCATTGGCTTAATTACTGTTATCAAACTTCTACAGAAAATAAAAATAGCGCAAGATATTTTATAATTGAAAGTATTAAAATTAATTTTACAAAATTTACGTTATAATTGTATTTTCAAAATATTCAATAAATTTGTGTTCCATGCCATGAATTGCAAGAATTTTCTAATAAATCATAAACATAAAATTCGCTTAGTTCCTAGTTCGCTTATAATTTTTTTCGATTGTCAACAGTTCAAAACAGTAGACCGCAGAGTTGCAAAATAAAAATCGAAATTGAGCATACAAGTTTAAAGAGGATTTTCGTTTCCAGTAGGAAACATTTTTCCGTGGAAAAATATCTATCTTTATGTAAAATTCAGCTAAAAACAAATCGAATGTGTAATGCTAAAAATTTTCTTTTGTGACGAAGTTATTACATAATATTTCAGGAATGTAGAAAAAAGAATCCGGTGCTGTGTTTTTTCCCCGTCCTTTCTTTTACTAGTGGTTAAGCATAGTTGATTATCTTAAAATGGGATACAGAACTACTAGACTTCTTGAAATAAACAGAATTCTGAAAAAGTGTTTATCGCAGCTTAAACGGCTTTACAGTGAATTGAAGTTGGCGATAATTACGGCTGAAATTGATTACAACACTGTTACGGCTGTGGAAGTCATTTAAAACTACTAGAATGTGTAGTAGGCGGCACGGGGGAGGTCGTGTTAGAAGTACGACGCCTGCAGAAGACAGATATATCGTCCTATCAGCAAAAAGGAACAGCCGCAACACAGCTCAGAAGGTGGCAAATCAGTTTCTTGCTGCCTCAGGGGAAAGCAGATCTCCCGAAAAACTGTTGCCAGACTTTTAAGGGGAGGAGGACTATACGCCCGCAGACCTGTTGTGTGTGTCCCATTGACCAGACAGCACCGTACTGCTCGTTTGCAATGGTGTCGTGAGCATCGCAATTAGACTGGGCTTGCGTACTATTCTCAGATGAGAGTAGGTTCAGTCTGTCATCGGATTGTAGACACCAACTGATCTGGTGCGAGAGTGGTACTGCTTATCGTCCAGAAAATATCCAGGAAAGGGTCCGATATCCGACATGAAGTGTCATGGTGTGTGCCGGCATCATGATCAATTGCCGCACGCCCCTACATGTGGTTGCGAATGGGACAACGATACATAAATGAAGTTCTACTTCCTCATGTTCGTCTTTTCCGTGGTGCTGTCGGTGATAAATTTGTTTTTATGGACGACAACGCAACATGTCATCGAACACTCGCTGTTCAGGATTGTCTAGACAGCGAGGGTATTCAACGCCTCGTACGACCATCACGTTCTCCAGATCTAAACCCCATTGAAAATGTGTGGAATGCTTTGGGGAGGCAAGTTGCTGGTCGAAACTATCCTCCGACAAAGAAGAACACATTCATCCGTGCACTTCCAGAGGAATGGGATAAATTGCCTCAACAGCTGCTAGATAATGTTGTGCAAAGTATGATACGACGTGTGGAATGTTGCATCACACTCCACGGTGGACATATCCCGTACTGATACCTTTCTTCAAGGTGCCTGCTGACTTTAGATGCATTGTTCCATTTTTCTGTATGCTGCATCAAATGAAAATTTTTTTTCTTTCAGATGTTTCACAGCTTTTGTACTTTCCAGAACAATAAATATTCTTTATTCTAATGTCTGAACAGTGTGGCAACTCTATTTTATCCTACTAGGCCTTATGTCTCGCTTAATGTTATGCTACATTGCAATTTGTGATCTGTCCTTAGCAATTGTCCAGCAGTGTAGTTGGTTAGGATTTGTGGCGCTAAAGCCAAAATAGGATAAGTTACGTCAAACTCAACTTTTAGATAGATGTCTTTTGAAACCTATACAACAATTTAAAATACTTTAAAAATAGAATTGCAAAATAAAACTGTTAAAATTTACAGTAAAAAAACTGCATCTACTGATAAAATTTTAAAAATAAATGGTTTTTAATTCAAAACACCTTGCAGATGGTATAATCGTTGATAATCCTTTATTGTTGGACGATACGAATTCAGGACTGTCTTGAAATATTCTGGATTATTCAGGTGTCTCAACAGGGAGCTCATCTCGGATAGAAAATGGATTCCTCTTGAAATTGCTGAGAAAATCCACTTCTGTATCTCCGATTTAATTTTACTAGTATTTCAGCCGTAAATATACAATGTGTGATATTTCCAATAAGCAAGTTTTGTGAACGTTTATTGATAATCTTGTGGGATGAATAATATTGTAAAAAATAAATATGCGAAACAGGGCATTCACTCAAGCATTACAGGGAAATTCTGAAGTAAATTTTGGGAAGAAACGACTTTATATATATATATATATATATATATATATATATATATATATATATATATATATATATATATATATATATATATATATATATATATGCGTGTGTGTGTGTATGTTTAAAAAAATTTCATTTTTTCTTTTATACCAAGTTTGGAGTTTAATTATATGCAATAAAAAAGAAGCTTTTTATGGACATTTCTGGTAAAAAAATTGACCACTTAAAGGGTTAAAGCCGATAAGGAATCACTATAAACACCCACACCTGAAGTGGGACTTGAACCTGTCATTTGGAGGCCCGCTTAACATAAGAAAATCTGCACTATATATATATATATATATATATATATATATATATATATATATATATATATATATATATATATATATATACAGTAAAACCCCGCTTAACGCGGGGGATACGTTCCATCAAAGTAGAGCGTAATGCGAAACAGCGCTAAACGAGGCTATCTTTACATGTAAATATTGGGGTTAGGGGAAGATGGCTAGGAAATTGGTTAGGTATTAAATTTAAAAAGTATGTTTTTTTAATAAAAATAAAACCAAACATTTATTTCTTAAAGCCCAAATTAATACCCCATTATTATTTCTTGCAAAAATAAAAACAAAATATAAATAACAAAACAAATATTCTTAAAAAAAACAAATAAAATTCTAAGTCAGTCATATTTAGTTAGCCTTCCGCGTTTTCAGTGTTCTGCCTTTTTGTGACAAAAGCATCTAATGTTGTTTGCCTTTTTCTTTTGCGTTGTTCTCTTAAAAGTTCTTCATAAAAGGATTGAGCATCTCTAACACCACGCCTTACTTTTGAGCTCCTGTCAAAATTCGGATCATTTTCAATGAATTGATTCATTATTTCAGTTATGGTAGACAAACTCCTTTTTACAAACGCCATCGAAAGTTCTTTTTGCTCTTCTTCTGAATCACTGCTGTCAACATTTTTGTTTTCTTCTTGTTCAGTTAATTCCTTGAGCTCATCATTAGAAAGACTAGCCGCTGCTTCTTGAATTATTTCTTCGACATCTTCCACATTTACCCCTTCAAAACCGGTTTGCTTCGTTAATTTCACTATCTCTTCCACTATTTCATCCACATCGAGAGAGTGTCCAACGTCATCGCTCTTACTTAAATCCGGCCAAATATTCTTCCATACTCCTTTCAAAGATCTTTCTGTTACCTCATTCCAAGAAAGGCCTATGTTTTCTACAGCATCCACGATGTTGTATTTTTTCCAAAATTCTCTTATGGACTGGTTCTCTTCTCCGTCTGTTTTTTTCAAACATTTGCTTAAAGGTTCGCCGCAAGTAATAAGCCTTAAAATTTGATAT
Organism: Latrodectus hesperus; assembly: GCA_037975125.1. Taxonomy (NCBI): domain Eukaryota; kingdom Metazoa; phylum Arthropoda; class Arachnida; order Araneae; family Theridiidae; genus Latrodectus; species Latrodectus hesperus. Next base: position 95,136,028 of record CM075859.1, on the reverse strand, counting down.
AACGCCTTGGTACATTGGTTGAATTCAGGCAGTTGTGTTAGGCGGCAAGAAAACCACTTCGACAGGAATGCATGTTGTTAAGTCTGATAAATTTGTTGGGTGGCTTGGAGCATTATCAATTAACAGAAGTGCTTTTTGTTCAAGTTTTTTAATTTCGCAATAACGTTTAACAGCCGGGCAGAAATGTTCAGTGAACCAATCCTGGAAAATTTTCGCAGTTATCCATGATTTTTTATTAGACTCCCAAATTACAGGTAAAGTTGATTTAGATATGCCTTTCATCGCTCTTGGGTTTTTGGAATGGTAAATTAGTAATGGTTTTAGTTTAAAATCTCCGCTTGCGTTAACACCTAGTAGAAGGGTTAAGCGATCTTTTGCAGCTTTAAATCCTGGTGCCCGTTTCTCTTCACGGGATAGAAATGTTCGTTTCGACATTCTTTTCCAAAACAAGCCTGTTTCATCAACATTAAAAACCAATTCTGGAGGATAGTTTCCTTCTTCAATTATTTTTTTTAATATCGCAGGAAATTCAGCCGCCGCTTTTGTATCACCACTTGCTGCTTCTCCTGTAATCTTCATGTTGTGAAAGTTATTTCGATGTTTAAATCTATTAAACCATCCTCGACTAGCAACGAAAGTTTCACTTGTGTCAATTGTCTCAGCCTGAATGTAATTAAAAATTCTTCTAGCTTTTTCCATTATGATAGATTGGCTTAATGGCATATTGCGGTCAATTTCGTCGTCAATCCATATAGACAGTCGTTTTTCCATTTCCTCTATGATATTATTTCTAGAACGGGTAATTCTAGTTGCAGAGCTTGACGTAGTTGTAGTTGCCGATGACAGTATTTTTTCTTTATTCTTCATGATGGTCCTCATTGTTGAAATGGCAAATTCAATGAAGCACTAATTAGAGTTTGACGTTCACCAGAATCTAATCTTCTAATCACTTCCATTTTAGTTTTGAGTGAAATGCTTTTTCTGGTTGCTTTCTTTTCTTTTTCATTTTCACCCATAGTAAAAACTAAAGATCAAAATATTTGACACTGTAACATAGTATTAAATATGTAAATTAATACCTACTTACAATAATGTCAACAAATGTTTCCAATAATAAAAATATGTCTGTACAATACCGCACCAAACAAGAAATACAAGTACACTCTTACGGATATGTATTTGAAACCTATCGCTGCATAATATTTCGGGGAATCCCCGTATGCTGCGAGCGATTTCGGGAAATCCCCAGGTTGAAATAAAAGAGCGCTAAACCGAAACAGCGTTAAGCGGGGTCTTACTGTATATATATATATATATATATATATATATATATATATATATATATATATATATATATATATTCTGAATGTTATGAACACACAGCCTTTTTTTTGCATTTTAATTTACAGTTAAAAAGAAATGAAAAAAAATTCTGCATTCTTATACTTAAAATAATATGTACTTTGGATACTTGTACTAACTAGTATCATTTTATCAAATTTCGCATGATAATTTACTGGAGTGTTTTAAACATTTCTGTTAGAATCATAGTTTTAGAGGTTGTTGTGACAGGGATTTTTCACGTTTTCGCAATTTTTCAATATTTTCATAAATATTAGCAAAAACATTAGATTAAGTACAGGTATTTGTTGCCTCGTTGTATGATAGGTCTACCTCTTAAGAGTTTATTTAGTGATCACAGACAGTTGAAGCTGTCCAACAAACCCCTTGACAAGGACCCGTCACGAAAGAGTCAACTGTATTTTGTGCTTCACTTGGCTGACCATTTCATTTCGATCGGCAGAAGATGGTATTTGGTAACATATCTCAAAAACTTGATATTCCATCGTGAAAGTATAATTTTCCCTTGGTTTTGGATATGTATGTTTTGCATATTGCACACACACTCAACTACAGGGATTTAAAAGCATACAGATAAAAATGTTTGGTATTATACAGAAAGTACAGTTTTAACATCCTGGTTGCTAATTTTGTTGACTTGTAATAACTTGCCAAAGCATTTTGTATTTATAGCTTAGTTGTGCCCTTATTCCCTTTTCAATACCTTTTTCTTGATTATATAAGTATTCTTTTACAGACTTTGATAAAATAAGATTTGAAAATTTTATTTTAAATATTCATTACTAATATTTTTAGAAAAAATCTTACTTCGTAAACTTTAATGAAAGGTTATTTTACGAGAATCATAAACCTTATATTTGAATATTTAAAATTTAAATATTTTATTTTTGTGTTGGGTTTAAATAAAGAAAATATTTAAATTTAATTGTGCAAAAAGTGAAATTGTAAAGTAGCAATATAAGTTGAAAAATATATATTTTATATATATATATATATATATATATATATATATATATATATATATATATATATATATATATATATATATATATAAAATAAATGGATTTTTAGACTATAAAACTTCTTAAAACAAAACTTCATCGAGTCGATATTAGATATAAACGAAAAGCAAACGCAGATGAATTTTCTAAAGCGTTAAAAGTTTAAAATATTATTTTTTGACATCATGTTAACTTCGTTTTTTAAGTCACCAAAAAAAAAAAAAAATTCGAATTCTTTTGATATCTTCTCCCTAAAAGCCCATGAAAAAACTTCTAGTCGCCTAACAGATACTGGCAATGATTAGGGACTGACACTGGAAAGATGCCGTTCGGAAACGGATGCTTCCATTTTAAATAGTCTCTGGTTTCCTTAGGGTTATTTTTTTCAGGAGTCCACTGTGCAATACAAGTGGAATGTTTTCCTGTCAATAGTATCTACTGCATGCATAGATATGTGAAAGAGTCTAAAAAGCACAATTTTTTGATAGCACAGTGAACAGTGGGCAGAAGCCGGAATTCATTCGAAGGATATCCACCACGTACTGCACATTTCATGAATAATATCCAATTATTTTAAAGAGAAAAACTCTGGAGGCTCCACGTAATTGAAGAAGTTTACCTTCGAAAAACTCCAAATAATCGAATGAGTAGTGTAGAAATACAATATTTATCCTAACTGTTGGACAGTAGCTGGGATCGAACCTTCCATTCCGGAGAGCGTAGCTTTGGATCAGGGTGTGAAAAGCGTATTAACGAATTGAATTTAATTGATATAATTATCTATTGAATTGAATAGATGCCACCGATAACATTTCTTATTAGAAGATCACTCTTAATTAAAAATATAGGGATGCTATTTTAAAAGCAATCGAGTAGAGAACTGTTGGTAATCTAGTGTTGTGATATAGTAACTAAAAGGACATCGTGCAGATGTAAGAGCTACAGAGAGTTTGGGGAACTTATATAAAGAATACTATTTTATTTAAATATTAAAAGAACTTATTATTTTAATCATTTTTTATTTTCCACACAAAAAATTTTAATTTATAAATAATTTCAATTATAAACATTTAATTATATTCTCAAAAAATATGATTACATTCTTCACACACACAGAGATAATGTAATTATATTTTAAAAATGTATATACAGAATATAATTGTAAATACAAGGTACATTTTCAAAGTACATAGATTATTGGAAGTATTTTTAAACATTTGTTTTGTTTTTTTATGCATGCTCCATGTTGCTGTCAGTTTTTTAGAAGGCTCTACTCCAAACGAAAGGAGAAGCAACTGATTCCGAGAGAAAGCCTTGCTGGAAGAAACCTTTTACACGGAGAAGAATGATTCGTTGTCATTCTTCTCCATTCTCATTTCAAGGATAAACAGGTTCAGAACAAAAGGATTAACCGAAATGAAGAAATTTTCGATAAAGATTAATTCTGAAAAAAGAGATATTGAAATATTTTCAAATTAGCTGTTTTTTTATTTTTTCTTAGTTTTAACACGATAAATTATGCTACATAATTTAATTCCAGTGAAACGAGATTTAATATATCTGTTTACATAAATATTTTTTCGTATCATTTTGATTGTTGTTTGTAAAGAATAATTGAATTTTTCAATGCTCTATGGAGAGAGAGAGAGAGAGAGAGAAAACAATCAACACTTCGTTGCAAGGTGCCTGTAGTTTCGAATTTTATATATATATATATATATATATATATATATATATATATATATATATATATATATATATATATATATATATATATAATTCGAAGTAACTCGTAGTTTCGAATTATATACACATATATAATTCGAAACTATTTATATGTATGAGTATATTTATTCTTGTAAAATAAGAGCAAATGTTTGTGCTTTTATATAACTTATGTATTCACTTTTCGGTTCAACAGTTCGCGAGTTCGAATTCCACTTTAAGCCGAAAGTCGCGATCTAATTAGCCATCGTCAGCAAAAAATGAACGTTGAGCGACAAACAAATCAAACCTCTTATGTACGTGAATATATAATATTGATATAATTAAATTTGTCAAGTGCTTTTAAAATACAAAGAAAGCTCACCATAGAAGGAATTGAGCTATTCCGCAAAATTCGATTATTATTATTATTATTTTGTCTCTTTGCAACACTTTTCCAAAGCCAATTTTTTTGCCGACTGAAAAGTATCTGAATGCAGTTAATCGTTCCGTAATTTTGAACAACGATCAATTGATGAGGGCCGTTCTGGCAGCCTAATGGTTAGCGCTCTTGCCTTCTGTTCGACAGAGAGAGTAGAGAGAGAGAGTTCCTAAATTCGAATCCTATTTTGAGCATGGATGTTTGTAGTAGTTTAATATCCATTTTAATCTGTATAGGTCCCGCGTTTGCAAAAAATGACCGTAGAGGGTCATTTTTTTGCAAACGCGAAAAATAAGAAAATGATACAAACAAACCAAGTGATGAGGTTGGCATTCTGTCCACACCTGCGAAGAAATATTGAGACTATTTGATGGTGATTCTGTCGCCATTAGTAAACACCAGGGATCTTCTACTGTGGGTTAGGTAGAAAACATATTACCTCTGTCATGAAAGCTGCAGTTTTTCAAACCAAGGCACCATGGCTTCTTCGATTATTCCAGTATGACTTTTTTCGATTGAAACTACTATTTAACGCCTAAAATCTCGTTAAATTTCGACAAAGTCGAATGACCTTATTGGTTCTTTAGAGCGCACCATCTCCAAATTACTACATCAAGCTAGCGACCTGCGAAATTTAACTTGCATAGGTTCTCTGATCATGGAAATCTTCGACTGAATCAGTTATCGAATCTATAACCTTCCGGACATGAGCCATATATCCGTGTACTATTTTTATTTATTATTATTGTCACATATTATTTAGAGACGGCTACACTCTTAAAAAATCGAGTGGATTCCCCTCAGAAGGAGTGAAATTTCACTCTTTCATTTTGACAAAACGCAACCAATCTTTAAGGTAGAAATTCACTCTTTTGAAAGATGCAGTGAAATTACTCTTTCTAAGAGAAGTAACAACAAATTGCTTAAATGTGTAAATTTGATAGAAATAAATTAAAAATTTCAATCTATTATAGAAGTATTGCTGATTTTTTTATACTGACAATTTAGTGCAGAAAATAGATTTTGAATTCTTTATTCTAAGGAGTAGTGTATTTTTTGACAATTATAATATAAAGATGTAATTTTTTTATTCAGCAATATAACAGTACAATTGAATATGACAGGTTGATTTTGATAATTATAGAAGTTTTTAAATTACATACAATATCAAGCAAAGTATTTAGCCATTTATTACATTAATTATATCGATTTAATTTTACGTGTGAGTGTAGCAAAATAATCTCTCAAATTGTCACACATCTTCAGTTAGCTAAATTATTTATTTTTGAAGTTATAGGAGGGTGTAAAGACAATTATTTACAGATTATTCTGTTGAACAAAACTGACTTATGTTTTTCCAGATAAATATTGTTTTATATTTTATTTTCCAAGCTTAGTTCAAACTGAAAATAACTTCAATGAAACTAAAAATGAAATTGTAAATAAAATGCAAGATTATGCAAAAAACATTTGTTCAATTTTTAATACAGTAAAGAGAAAATAAGAATATGTATACAGAAATTCTCTTATGTTTATGATATCAAATAAATATTGTATCTTAATTTCTTTAAATTGACAACTTAATAACACAAAATAAGAATTCTATAAAAATAAGAATAAAAAATAATATACATTATAATTCATGCATTTTGCAAAATTAAGATCTTGATAGCATATAGTAAGATATGTATTGTTTCAATTAAAGTCCCAGCAGGACCATTTTTTAATTTATGAATCAAATAGCCTATGAAAGCATAAAATTCAATGAGTTCATCATGGTACTTAACATTAAATACATATAATGACATTTATATAAAATATCGAACACTTTTCAGTCTTCCATATCCAACATCAATAAATTCATTGTCCTCAGATAAAAACCTTTCACATTCACGTCTTGCTTTTGGCTACAGAAAAGCAAAGTGTAGTTGAATTACTATTTTGAGCGATGTTCTTCTGAAGATCCCTTCACCTGATTCGAATGAAAAAAGCATAATAACTAAAATTTATATAGTATATTGCATTTTCATTATAGTGTCTATATAAACTTTAGTACTAAAATTTCATAAGAATAATACAGGGTGATTATAAAAAAACTTTGCCAACATCTGCACTTCTAGCGTCCATTTTATTTAACCGATCAAGATGATACTTCAAATATAGTTCTTTTGAGATATGCGCTCGAGATTCTGTAAATGGCAACACAGTGGCCCTCGCGGTTACAGTTATAGTGACAGAAACTCGAAATTTTCGAATGGCAACGCCTACTTTTTACCATCGCAAAATGTTCAGCACATGCGAAAACCCTAAATAGCGTTGAAACGGTACCGATATGTCCGAAAACCGACGTGTTATACACATACAAACAGTTCTTCAAGGCGCACGGAGGAATAATTGTCAGTCTATACTACTTTTAAATATCTGTGGGCAGATGTCTTTTTACCAATACCCACCATTAGGCTAATTGCCAAAATAATTACCATGATAAGCAGAGCTGCAAATATTAAATTTTAATGCAGTTAAAGGAATGTTAGCTATTAGTTTAAATACCTACAGTATTTCGTTCTATTAATAAATAAGAAACTAATAACATGCCAATAATTAGACTTCCTTAAAAGTAAGAAGTTTAATTTATTTATAGTAAACAAAAATAATTACATAACATAAATTAAGTTTAAAATTTGAGAATAGATAAAGATATTCCATTTAAATAATTCATTACTAACAAAATAAGTAAAATTATAATACCGATGAACATAAAAGTTTCCAACCAAAACCATCAGACACCAGAGTTTGATTTTCTGAAACCAGTGTTTTTAAAACACCTGGGATACGCCCCTTTGACGAACTGGCATGCGTATACAGTAAGATAATTTAATCATGAAATTCGAAATGCCAGATCGGCAAAGTAAAATTTTAAGTGTTTGTAATAAATGGTATAGGAGTATGCCGGTAAGGCATAGCAGAAAATAAAGATGAAAATAATGCACAAGTATTTTAAATGTATGATAAATATGGTGATAAGAAAATTAAATATAGAACTGTACTAGACTAAAACTTAAAAGCACTGAATATATGAATTTAAGTTTGTACTAGGGTAACAATAATGCATACGACAGAGACAAGACACTGCTCAATGATGAGAACACATAGAGAAAAAAAATCTTTATTAATTTCAAACATTTTCCACATGAGTGCCATCACAGGCAATTACGCATTGCATGCGGGAGACCGTGGACAATGTCGCTGCACGCAACATGGCACGAGGGATGTTTCCAATCTCACGCCGTATAGAATCCTTTAAGTCCGCCAATGTTTGAGGATTGCACAGATAAACTCTGGATTTGAGATAGCCCCAAAACCAGAAATCCATAGGCGTCAGATCTGGGAATCGCGCAGGCCACGGAAAAGGATAATAGCGTGAGATGATGCGATCACCAAAATGCTGATCCAGGAGCCTTTTAACTGACACTCGCTATATGTGGAGGTGCGCCATCTTGCATCCAAACAATGTCATTGAGTGCATTCAGCCGACGCAACTCCGGTAAGACATAATTTTTCAGCATGGCTGCATACCGAGGGCCCGTTACAGAACATGTTGCAGGGCCAGTCGGGGTCGTTTCCTCAAAGAAGAACGGGCCCAGAACAAATGTAGCTGTAATGCCGCACCACGCAGTCACTTTGGCGTCAAATAATGGTACTGGCGCCACAGCATGAGGATTCGTCTCTCCCCAGTGCACACAATTCTTTGTGTTAATGCTGCCATTTAAGGTGAAATTCGCCTCGTCCGTCCATAGTATGCGAAGTGGCCAGTCGTTATTCGCATCATATCGTAACAAAAATGCATTTGCGAAGTCCAGACGTTGTTGTGGGTCACCCGGCTCCAATATCTGGACGCGCTGGAACCGATAGGGAAACATGTGAAGTACCGAGCGCAAGAGCTTGCGGACCGTTGAGTTCGGAATATCCAACACGCGCGCTATGCCTCTTGCGGTTTCTGTGTGTCCTGCAGTCACTGTATGGTGCACTTCCATGACAACGTCCTCAGAAACAGTTGGCCGTCCGGAGCGCTGTTTGTCACAGGTGCAGCCTGTATCTTTGAATTTCCGCACTAAATCACGCAGAGCTTGCAGAGTACATGGGCCGCGTCGTTGTCGATGATTGCGGCGATACACACGCAAGGCTTCCGCAGCGTTCATCCCATTTTGGTAATAGAGTTTGATCAATTCACCGCGAACTTTCCTAGGAAGACTCATATCGTCGGCATGTGCGAGTTCCCGAGTGACGACTTCGCATACCCGCTTGGTATTTTATAGGTTTCCTACGCTGAATATCTGGCGACCGGTGTTCTGTGATTGGTTTCTTGACTCTGTCACATGCAAATTTATTGCGTGCGCCCAGATCGTGTTTTATTGGCCGGTTTTCAGAACTCTTTTTTGTGTTTGCAGGACACGTCCGTTTTTAGACATATCGGTACCGTTTCAACGCTATTTAGGGTTTTCGCATGTGCTGAATATTTTGCGATGGTAAAAAGTAGACGTTGCCATTCGAAAATTTCGAGTTTCTGTCACTATAACTGTAACCGCGAGGGCCACTGTGTTGCCATTCACAGAATCTCGAGCGCGTATCTTAAAAGAACTATATTTGAAATATCATCTTGATCGGTTAAATAGAATGGACGCTAGAAATACAGATGTTGGCAAAGTTTTTTTATAATCACCCTGTACTTCAAAAAATAAAGCCTTATTTTGCTACAAAGGAGTAATTAATAAACTTGTTAAATATTATTTAGAATTTTACACAAGCATTTTAAAAAGTGGAAAGAGTATTATTATAATGAGTTATTCCAATAAATTTCACCATGCGTTCTAATACTTGATACGAATTCTGTATCACAATCGGTCAGCACTGTGCTAAAAAAGTATTTGAAAATTTAAATTTTCTAAGCAGAATTTAACAAAATAAAACCCTAGTATTAAAAAAATACGATGCATGAGCAAGAAACATAATAATGTGAACATGAAATCTTAAGTATATTTAAATAAACAAATATTAAAATCATACTTAGGATTTTTAATACTTATATGTGCATAGATAAACCTGTTTGAAACAATTATATTCATTATGCAGCAAGAAAAAAGAATCAAAATATATATATGAGCATTCTAAATATTACAAGGAAATAACATTCATAAAGATAGCATAAAAAATAAGCTCAAATTCAGACCTGTTTTTCCTTTTATTGAACTGGAGCCAGAAATAAATAATTAGCATAAATAAGACTTTAAAACTGTCAGCACAAAAAAATTAATCTGATATTAATTTGACTTCATGATTAAAAAGTCAAGGAATCAGATATCTATGCAATTATATTCTATATTAAAATTACATTCAGCCCAAAAAATACTACCATCTTGAATTATCACAAATTTATTCCGTATTATAGGACAAGATTCTTGAACTTATGATAATATTCTAAGAGCATATTTAATAAGGAATTTTTATGCAGAAAATTTAATAAGGAAACAGTCATCCTTTGGATATTGAATATCAAATTTCAAATCTATCTGTAATAAAGAGAATAATTATTTGTACTAAATCAATATAACATTTTATATATTTAAAGCAAGAGTAATTTGTTTAAAAAAATGGTATTCTCATTAATAACTCACTAAATGAAGTTAGTAAATTAATGGTTATCCATTAGTTTCTGAAAAATTTTATAAGAATGTGGAAAAAATGATAAATTATTGATATACAGTGAAACAAAAAATGTAGATGTTTTATTTGTTATGAAATAGATATACCCCTAATGATAATTTTCAGAATGACATAGCATATATAAATTTATTTATAATGTTAAAACGTTTAAAAAAAATCAACTGTAACTGAAAAGCAGGTGAAACTTAATTTTTTTACAAATTTCAACAAAATAATTGTTTAACAATGCTTTTGCATTACATATAATAAAATACATTGCAAGTAAAATGATTTTTTAAAAATACAAGATAGAAAACTACAATATAATAAAAGACAAGCAATACTACATATTTTGTAAAATAGAGATTTTAATTACTTTCTTTTGGAAACAAACATGAAAACAATCATCAAACAAATATGAACATATTAATGAGATCTTTCTTCCATTCTTATAAAAAAAACTTTCTTTACAAAATTTCAACTGAATTTTTTGGTATTAAAATAATTTACAAAACATCTTATTCATATGCAAATAAAAAATTTGGAAATGCATGCACAGCATGTTTAGTTATCCAAAAATTAGTTATGGTAAAGTGAATTAAAAATACTTGGATGTTTAATTTTTTAAATAATTAAATTCAAACTAAGCATTTTGAAAATTTTAAATGCATTATAAATTTATTATAAAATTAATTAGGATTTGGTATCAGAAGTAAAAACAAACAAAACTTTATTTCAAAATAGATTTAAAATAATTATTAAATTTTTTAAGCCAGTTACCAAGTAATATTCACAAATTAATATATAATTTAATGAATTACCTTCCATTATTTTAAAATTAACTTTCAAAACCAAAAAAACTTTAAGATATTTTAACCGAAAATAGTGATTGGAATTTTCATGTCATTTAATTTAGTTACCACATTCTTAGAAAAACTTAGAACATCATTTCAAACTTTATAAGCAAAATGAAATCAATACTTGTAGTAATAACAATGGTTAACATTTTTTTTCTCAGTCTCCATAAAACTTATTTTGATTATGCATAATACAGAATATACCTGATCAGCCATTTCATGCTCATATTGTATTTCATCATTTTCAAAATAATTACCTGTTTCGTATTTGTTTTTGCTACTTTTTTTTTTCTTCGATGATGACAATGACAACTGTAAAGTCCGAATATAAATTATATTTCTATCGATAAAATTCTTAGTTAAGAATTCTAAAATACTATACAAATTAATAGAATAGATTTTGATACATATAATTCCTTTTCGTTTTATCTCCGAATATTTTTGCGTAGTAACAACCAAATCAAAAATTATCAGTCAATTTTAATAAATAAAATACATATTCTCAATTATATTCTGAAGATTAATATTTGCTTTATATTGTATTAATATTTAAATTACAAAGCTTCGAATTATATTTGCGAAAATTTACTCTTTTTCATTAGCAAAATGTATTTGATATTAATCGCACTTTCACAATTCAGTATAATAAACTATATTAAATAATATTACTACATTATACATTAGATTTTTAAACCAATGAGGAATTTCTAAATTTTTTCATCGTCATATTTACGCAGTTTCAGAAGTAAAAGAATTTAAAAATGCATTCTTTCTAATTAGCTATCAATTTATAATAAATAAAATTTTGGCAGAAAATAGTATTTGATATAAAAAATAAAATTTCCAAACATTTTTATATTAAACATTTTCAATTAATCATAAATTTCGAATGTTGTGAACATTAAACTGAATATGAATTCAATAGAATGCATTCATTCAAACTTTCGAATGGGAAAGTTTATCCAATGGTGAAAAACCATAGCTGAAGATTTGATTTAGTTATTCAATTAATTATAAGAAATATAGACTTACTTTGAAGTTTCTGCGCTCTTTCTAACCCAATTATACTTTTAAATAATCAGAATAGTTTACTTCTACAAAATGAAGTTTTAAATTCCTCCATTTTTTGGAGAAACTAAACTGAAAGCAGAGTCACGTGATGATTTAAACCAATCAGAGCACATCACATTTGCTTGGTGCCGTAATCACGTCTATAAAAGAGTAAAAATTGCTTTGAACTTAGGATGAAGTGTCAGGAGAACTTCTCTCCGTAATTAAGTACAAAAGGAATCATTTTACATCTTTAAGGAGTACAAAATATATGTCGCTCATCAAGAGATGAAAAACCACTCTAATTTTTTTAAGAGTGCAGAAATCTTTTTTTTTTTTTGTTGCTTCCATCTCTTCCATGAAAAGCTTAATGACCATATTATTTAATGAACGAGGGAGAAATAAAAATAATCTTTGTTAGAGTTTCCGTAAAATGTGTTTCGGAGAAAATTCGGCAATTACAATATAAACTGTACTATTAATTTTTTGAATAAAATTGACAAATAAGAAAATATAACTGATTCTGTGATAAAAGTACGCAGACAATCTTTATATGTAAGTGATGGATCAATTGCGTTATTATTTCTAAAACATTGAAGTTAAAAAATTATTTCTAAAGTATTGAAAGCGCCACTGTCATCACAAAATGAATTTAACCATGATGATTCTGCTTCTTTACATATTATTCCGGTATACAATGTAAAAAGAATCCATTGTTTTGGTCAGAAGAAACTCAATCTTTCAAAAACATACAATATTTGCTCATTTGTCTCTGGTTTCACTAAATGCTCGATCGAAAATGAATTTTTTTTTAATATTCAAAATTTTGGACACCTGAGAAAAAAAATTAGAATCATAAAATCAAAAATAGCTAGTTTCCGTACACACACGTATAAAATTAAATCGGCAGTTTAAGATCAGTTGTAGCGAAAAAATAATGCAAGCCAACTTATAACAGATTGCGGGTAACTCATCATTTGGCATAATACAAAGTTAGATTTAAAAAAAATTATGTATCTACATCACTGGTGTTTAGAGCTACACATTTGAGTTATTGACGATTATTTCGGATGCATCTTAAAATATCTAGAAAAAGTGCCTTATACTTTAATAGCAAAATCAGTATAAAATTACTTACATTTAGCTAACATATGTGAAGACTTATTATACCAAAGGGAAAGACACACATCTGGTATAACGAATTTTAACATCGATGGCATCAATCAGCTGGATGTTTTCGATTAAGTCAGATTTGAACAAGTTAAAATTCAGTCACGAGTCACTTATCAAGTGTGGGCTACACAAACTGCTAAGAATGGCAGCAATTTTTCTGAGAAGCTTACGCAGTGATTTATTCGAAATGTCGAGAAGCTTTAGCTCGTATAAATGGACAACAATGTAATATTTAATGGAATGTATGAATCATGAATTTAAACTGCGTCTCAGATCGCGTGGCGAAATATCATTTCATAATTCCTCATTTGTTTCAGGAAAGACTAATATGAATTTTCGAGTAAAATATTTCATAGATAGGAGCTTCTTTTGAAAATAATTAAGAATCTTTAGTAAGGCGGCTGATCTCCAAGTAAAGGTATTTCCTTGTGATTGGAAAAGACTACATGTTCGATGCCTGATTCAGAGAAAGCCACCGTAAAATTAATGTTAAACTTTTCTATATTACGCATTGTTTATCTTTAGCTTAGTATAAATCCTACAAGTCTTAAAATATTTTTGTAATAATGGCTAAAAGTAGTTACTTAAGAAATGTTTCTGAAAAAAATTCTGTATTTAAAGAGATTAAGACCATTTTTTACACTTAAACTTTATTTTTATTAAAGAAAATCTAAACATGAAACCTTTGCAATTATGTTTTCCATTCATTTTCTTATTTGAGAAAGAGCATTTTGTATTTGTTATTTCATTTATTTATTCAATACTGAAATCTTATTACTCAATGATAGTAAAATAAGAAATATGAAAGTGATTAATATACAAATAATCAGATTCAAAGTTTTAAGCGGATTAGTAAATCTAAGATCAGGAAAAATGAGATTATGCGAACAGACAGGGGATTTATAATCTTTACCCTATTACTTGAACTTCATCTACTGTGGTTTCATTCATTTCTTTTAGGATAATATATTTTGTTCCTTTAAATTTTTGAAGAAAAGTAAAAGCGAGTTACATATTAAAAGTTCTCTACTCCTACTTAAACCAGGTATAATTCTTATTAGGTTTTACCTCATTTTGGCATTGCTTAGATCACTTGCTATTTAAGAGATTTCAGTGCAAAACTAATTTAAGAATTTTCAGGAGAAGAGTTTTTTTAAGGAGGGGAACCCAATTTGGATAACGAAATTAAGCTGGAAATTGAGACATTCACCCAAAACAAGATAAACATGTGTTTCGGCATCACGTTGTAGTTTAAAGTGTGATGGAATTCGACTTTCTCGACCTTTCCTCTATAAGTGTTTTAACCTTCAGAAGGCAATTTTTTAGTTACTCCTCTTTTCAAATTGCCAAACTAGTTCTAATATTTTGCTTTGTATATTTTTTTATTTCAAAGTTTTGAAATATTCTCATAGTTTTGTTTTGCATCTAGAGCTACACGCAGTACACGCAACAATGCATAATGTGGAAATTTGACAGCATTTTTTTTGAAAACCAGAAAAAAAAAGCGACGATAAGTATTCATTGACTTGATTTGTGTTTATTTACGCCATGTTTGTTCTTTGTTTATATAGCTTATCATAGGCAATTCCAAATTTGATTGTACACTCTGTTACATGTAGATTACATTCACTGGAATACAAAACCGTGAAATATAGTAATTAAGGTCATACCTTATTCTCTTTTCTTTTTAAGTTATTGTTCGAGAAAGAACTGCAGATTCCCATTTTCAAGCCCGATATATTCATATTTTTCTTGCTGTCTAAAGTGTCAAAAATCCATCCTAATTTCATCCCAGTTATGGATCGCTAAGCAAAAAATTACTCATCTCTAAAAGTAATAAAAAGTAGATTAGGTTAAGGTGTTCATAAGAGGTTCATTTGTCGAATATTTCAATCTGCTCTCATGTGTTCAAGAGCTTGTCGAGGTCAAGCATCACGAAGAATTACACTAAACACAAATTCGGTTCTTATAGCATGTTAAACTTACTAGTGAAAGATTTAGTACAGAATTTACAATACCTTCGAATTGCACGAGAAAATAACCAAGAATAAAGGACCATTTCCATTATTAAAACCAAGTTTTTAGGACTAAATTTATTCTCTTTTTCTACGAATCTGAGTAGACACAGTGAATGATTTTGATTTGTGGAGTTTAATGGCACAAGGTCCCATTACCGACAAACTGTGCCAAACTTTGGGTTCAATATATTTTTACTTTGTTATAAAATCGTTGGTAAAATGCAAGAGATGTTAAGATTATATCTAGATTGTCAGAAGATAATTAAATATTCTTTAATAAGTCGCGTGAAAAAGAAATTAGGATTTGGATTTACACCAATTAAAATTTCCAAATTAAATAAGGTACAGAGCTAAAAAGCATAATGAAAGATAATCTTTAAAATCTAGACGTTCTATTATAGAACGAGTGATGGAATACGCAACATCACATTTTATATAATGAGGTGGATGTTCGATGGAAAGTAAATGAGTAAATCTTGTGTACCCAATCCTGATACGAGTCAATTTGACGTCCAAATTCCGTACTTTTAAAAACAGGAAGATTTAATGCATGATGTTATGAGGTGCAACTTATTTACTTGCAAATTTCAAGGCTCTTGCCACATTGAAAAGATCTACTTCTTGACATCATTTAGTACGTGTAAAGAGAACTTCGGCTTCCATTATTCGTAATGCCATTTTGGTGCAATGTCAGCCATTTCATTTCCAACAGTTCCCATGTGACTGGGAAACTATGCAACAGATTTTGGTGTCATATTTTGCTAATGTATGCGATTTGTATAATAGTTACAAAAGGTTGACAACATAGCGAATGAATAACTAAAATAATTTGGAACTTCTCTAAAAGCTGACAACTTTTTGAAGTTTGTCTTTGGTAATTAATCATTTTTCAAGTCCGCCACTAGTTTTGCGTCTGTATTTAGAGTTACAACTTGGAGATAACTTACATACAAGGAAATCTCTAACAGCCTTGGATTTATCAAACCTCAAATTTATCAAACCTCTATTTTTAACACAAAAATTACAGCTGAATATATAATGTTTACAAAACACAAATCCTAATCAAGCATAGCTTGCTATAACCCTTCCAAATTACCCTTTAAATTCAGATATGATTAATTAGTACACCATTTTCCACTTTTATACTATAAATTTAGAAACATTTCATTCACTCTCTTACTTTAGACAATGATAAAACATTGGGATTAACTAGTTATACCCCATCAACTTCAAATTTTTTCTGTTCAGAGCACTTCTGTAGATATTACGATTAAACGTTAGTACTCTAGTTTAATAACTTCGCCTTATACGGTTTCCATTGGTTCGAAATTCCTTTTAAACTGGTTTTGCTGAATACTCGCGTGATGTTGATAGTAGAACCAACCTGAAAACTTTGAAAAGTGAGCAATAGCAGAAGTTTTCCTTAACAATTATGACATAAAAATCAAAGGAAAAAATCACTAAAAATAAAGATTCGTTAGTCGCGCATATTAATTTTTAAAGAGTCTATTAAATCAAGTAGTTAAAGTTCCTAACATTTAAGTTCATAACATTTTAATCTTTACTTTTGATAATACTAAATACGTTTAAGCATTCTTTGTAGTAATAGTTACAGAAAATATTTCAAAACATTTCTTTAAGCAAGATGTCTCATTGAAATGTAGTAGTTCATACATGGAAGAAATAATTATTTAAGTCTAAATTAAACTGACGAGAAAGATTTATTCTACAGTGCAAAAATTAACTAAAAACTTCACTGAAATAATCTTAGACAGTCGATTACAACAATACAGTATAAGACTAGCTTTAAAATACATTGTTTATTAAATTTTTTTTTTGATAACTTGAATACAAGACAATTTTTTTAGACTAAAACTAATCTCCAACAAATGAAACTCAATATAAAAAGTTCTGATGCTAACATTAGATATTAAGTTTTGAATTGAGATTCCACGGAACCCAATTTGAGAACTTTAAAATTTATTCAACGATTGACTGTTTTCAGTCAAAAAGATCTCCATTAATGAACTGCTCATTTTGAATACTTCCAGCCTTGTGATGGGGAAACATACTTAACCATATCGTACAGAGTCTCTTGAGAGCTTTTTAACAGTCAAAATGCCAGCACCAGTTTTCTCTAAAATTGCTTTCTTTTGCAATCCTCCTCCGACAATCTTGAGAGGAATACCAAGGGGACCTAGTACAATTCCAATTAGTTTCAAAGGTTTACCAGCGACTCCGGCTACGGTACCTTTCTTTGCTTTCTTCGCAGCGCCAACTCCGTAAAGTTTAAATTTCTTGTCATACTTCTTTGGTTTAATCCTACTCGCAATTTTAATTGCTTTTCCGAGAAGCAGGGCTTCCAAATGCTGACAACACATAAGATCCATTATTAGCAGGAAGGTTGCCAATACTATGATACTGTTCTTCATGGCTTCCTGGAAGAAAAATTTAGAGTATGAAATATTACTAATTTATCCCACGTTATGAATCTAGCATTTTATAGTTTCATTCATAAAATTGGATATAATAAATTTATTAATAAATAATGGAAAAAATTGTGACCAAGATGCGCAAGTAGAAATTTTACTTCACTTTTCAGAAGCCAAACGATGTTAAAATATCGTATTGTTCTAGTTAATTCATTATCCACCCCCAAAAAAATCAAAACTAACAAGTCTT
Organism: Latrodectus hesperus; assembly: GCA_037975125.1. Taxonomy (NCBI): domain Eukaryota; kingdom Metazoa; phylum Arthropoda; class Arachnida; order Araneae; family Theridiidae; genus Latrodectus; species Latrodectus hesperus. The sequence goes on along the minus strand of CM075859.1, from coordinate 95,118,039 downwards.
TAATCTTCAATCCCTTGTGTTACTGAAAACTCTAAAAATAATTTTATTTTTAGAAATAAAGTCTTTCTGATCTTGGCATTACGTGAGGCTAACTTGATTACCCCGGTACACTGCGATTTATAAACTCATGCTTAACTATTAAACACATCGCAGATCAGTTCTTTTTATTAACTAGTATGTTTTAAGTTTCGAGTTTCATTTTAAAGTTGGAAGCAGATAGTAATTTGACTACTAACAAAAATTAGCATCAACTAATGCGCGTTTGCATTTAATTAGACTATACTCACATTAGAAAATTTAAGAGGAATTGGTTTATCCCAATATACTTGCAACTTCAGAAGTGATTTATCAAAACTAGAGTTAAAAATTCAAATGACAGTGTAGATAAAATGAGCAAGAGCTCAAACACATGCTCTCAAATTCATCCCTTGTTCAAACACCAACAATTGAACGCAGAAATATGTTAATATTTTAATGACTCCTAAGGAAGTTATTCCCAATAAATCTCAGCTACGTTTTATGCCAGCGTAACCTAAATTTTTTTTTAAAAGTAGCTATTCTCACAGAGCATTGACTAAACATCTGGAAGAAAGTAAATTCTAGTACATTCTGATAAAAAGCAAGAATCGGCAAACATAAAATAAGTTATCAGACACCTTCCAATCAACACAAAATGCCAAGAAATAGAAGATTTAGCCAAAGTAGGGTATCAAGCCAGTCTAGTAATTCGAAGGACTAATTTTAAAAAATAGCAAACCGATGCGTCTTTCTATTAAACATTGTTACCTGATGGCGCCAATATACACACACACGCGATATCAATAAGTTATTTCACCTCGCTGGCATCAAGTTGAAACACTACAAAGAACTCAAGTTGATTATTCAATCCTACTGCAGAAATGGGACAAATGTGCGGGTACACACAGTATCCCCCCTCCATGAGAAGGTACAACAACCAAGTCCAAGTCCAAGCAACTGCCAGGGAATGCATCCAGCTAGTTATGCTGGATATGCTAGGATGCACAGCATTTCCCAAGCCTAAAATTAAACATCTGACGCAACCAAAAAATAAAAACTCCAGAATTCAGCAATTACTAAAAAATAGTTTGTAAGACCAAAGCGACCATACACTCAAGCTATGACTTCCCCTCCTCCGCTCCAATCTGAAGAACTCAGTTCGCTTCTTTAAATGTACACGAATTATCTGAATTACTGCAGTTAATGAAATAAAACAAATATTTAAAAGTATCCTCCTTAAGGAACTCGTAAAAAAATTAAGAGAAATGCCATCACCTATGGATAAACTTTTCAAACTTGCTTCCTATTTCTAAGACTGACAACTTTTCTTAATACTTAACATATATTTTACTATAAATTAATCTTAAATTTTTTCATTGAAAAAATAAGTTTAAAAATAACATAATAGTTAAAGTAATTCTTCCATTTTTTTAACACAATAGTAAAATCTCATTTTAAAATCATAAAAGCCCGTCCCACTCAAATTCTAACCAGTGATATGCCAATCAGATCCAGCTATAGTAATTTCTTCACAAAATTTGTTACCTTGCTAAAAACTGCCAGGTGGCACCTATACCAACGTATGCACAAGTGAAAATTTGAATTAAAGTTAGACTTTCAAAAATTTAGTATCATTGTCAAAAAGGATTGAAAATAAAGTTTGCTTTCGCGCAGATTGTCAGAACACCCCCACCCGCCCCTGAAGGACCCGGCAAAGTTCATTCGAAGGCGGTTCTTAGATATTTGAAGTACCCGAAGCAAGGGAAATTGCAGTCGAATGAAGTTTTAATTGAATAACATTTCAAGTGAAGATTTAAAATTCTGATAAGATTTTTAAGTTAATTTTATTAAAATCTACAAAAAGTTCATCAATACAAAGTATTTTATATACGTGACTGTGAACTTACAATTAAGTTTTAAGCAGTTTCCCTAAAAGTGATTTTAGAATTTAAAACTAAAGTGATAAAATTATTAACTTTTATCTCCAGATTGATGCAAATGTAATGGGATTTCCAGTAATTTTTAACTAACATGGTTTCTTACTGTCTACACACGAGTGATTAATATTTTAAATATTTTGCGCAAAGCTGCATCAATTATAAAGGCAGTTTATAGATTCCCGTTTTTAATAACAATTCCCCATGCTACATAAAGTTTTAAATTATCAATTTCCGCTAAAATGACTGTCATCGCCTAACCTAACAGATAAAGATATTTTATGTTTGAACACTAAAATTAAGAAACTGAAAAGATAATCAAGCATCAACCTCAAAATATGGGCAATGGAAAATTTAGGCTCAAAATTTCTGTATCCTATATGCGGACTTAATAACAAGTTCATTCAAACCAGAGACAGTTTAATCCGAAGAATGTTATTACTAAGTAATAATGATTATTTCTATTAGTACTAAAACTATATTACTAAATATAATTTTCAAGAACTGGAAAATTAGATATACAACAGGAATATCTAAAAGGATAGTTTTCAACGTGAATAACGATAATTCAGTTTGCTTAATTATTTTGTTTGAACGGCATTTAAAGTCTAAAATACTTATATTTGCGAGTTTAAAGACCCAATGAAGATGTATTTTGAGAACTCCAAGCTTCATTTATAGATTGCTATGTAAAGTAACTCTTAAGTAGTTTGATTTCTTGTAGTTTTATCTTTTAAATTATTTGTTACAAGAATTCATTGCCTTCAAGTTTATGAAAGCTGAAAAAACAAACAGTCAAAAGGGATTTGCAAAGTACTATATAAAGTGTGCATTGTTTATCCTTCGTATTTTAATGATCGGAGTTTCGATTATTTCTTTCGTTAGAGAAAGTTTTTCCCCCCCAAGCAAAATGTCAAAATTCAGAATTTATAGATTAGACGGATTTTATAGATACTTTAGAAAATTTATCCTTATTAAATTTTACTTACAGAATCAGGTTACTCGTAGCCTTCCAGATAACAGTAGCTGTGAGTACCTGAAAGAAAAACTAAATTAACCTTTATCGAAAATTTAAAGTAGGGTTTGTAAATATTGCAACACATAAAAGGTACTTAGGATTTTTAGAAGAAATTACTAATAGAATTAAATAAAACAATTTAGATTCTTTCACAAAATTAAAAGTGCCCCAAAATGAGGCAGTTATTTTCCTGAAGTATAAAGGGGAGCCTCACTAGCACGCAATATTGTGGTAAAGACATGCTTTATTAAACCCAGTTTTACAGATACGCATAAATCTAGCATATCAGCTATGATAGTATATAACAAATTCAAGAAATTTGATATCTGCTTTTTGCATGGAAGAACTCAAAAGTTTGAGTTTAAAGTAAATTCCGAACAAGACATTTTCTGCGATTGAATCCATAAATTATTGCACTGTGTTTTAGCGAACAACTAGTCAGATAATAGCCTATAATTGCACTTTTTAAAACTTACATAATCAGAAAAATATAGCATTGTATACTTTAATGGAGTCTTCAGAAATCCCAGACTTCTGAATACACTTGACTCTGAATACAGTGAGTGTAAAAAACAGTACGATAATTGATTTAAAAAAGATCCATTCATAGAAATTAAACACAAATTCCATTTTAATTAATAATAAATACATAATAGAACATATTTTCACTATTTTCATGTGAAATTTACAGAAAAATTTTATACATGAGTAAATATTTACAAAACTGTAACAATGCAACATCTTGTGGTGTAAAAAGTATTCGTACACTAAAAGAAATGCAAATTTTTTTGTTATATTTTGTGATTGGTTTAGCCATTACTATGTAGTTAATTTACGTTATCTTGCAAGTTACTTAAAAGCGTCTTCAGTGGAAATTTTAATGTAGTGAGAAACTAGAAACTCTGTAATGGGTCGTAAAAGTAAAGTGACAAGTGTTTCCGAAAGAGAACTGATTTTAAAGCTCCGTAAAAATGGTAAATCGTACAAGTTTTCTGATCTGGTTGGTAGACCCCGTTCAACTGTGCAGTCAATTATAAAAAAGTTTGCTGCCACTCTAACGGTTCAAAACAGTTCTCGTACTGGGTGACCATGTCTATTGACATTATCTGACAGACGGTTTCTGGTACGTTCATTAAATCCCAAAATAAGGGCTCCTACATTAACATCAAAACAGCATTCTCCGTAAGTACTGTTCGAAATACATGCCGAAATGAAGGTTTTATGGCCGTGTTGCGAGACGAAAATTCTTTGTTAGTGAGAAGAATCGGAAGCTGCGATTGTCTTTCGCCAAGCAATACGTTATGAAAGTCCACATTTCTGAAAAAAGATTATCTTTACAGACGAAAGTAAATAAAACATTTGGATCGGACGAGAGACTAATGGTATGGAGAAAGCGCAATACAGAAACGCATCCTATGAATTTAAAGCAAACATTGAAACATGGTAGTGGAAGTCTGCTTGTTTGGGGGTGTATGAGTGCTTCTGGGGTGGGCAAATTAGTCTTTATTAAAAGCATTATGAATCATCAACTTTATATTGACATTTTAAACAATAATTAAGGACCTAGTGCAACAAAAACGGGCTTGAAAGGTGATTACGTTTTCGAACATGATAACGACCCCAAGCACACAGCCCTAAACACAAGTCTCTGGATACTATATAATACCCCAAAGTTCATGAAACTTCCTCCTCAATCGCCGGACCTCAACCCTATCGAGAATTTATAGGAGGCTCTTGATAAAAATATTAGATCCAGACATATTTCTGATAAAAATGATTTAGAATCAGTTCTTAATCAAGAATGAGACGCCATACCTAGCTCAATAACAGCAAAATTGGTTTAATCGATGTCAAAGAACACTCAAGGCAGTTATTCGAGCTAAGGATATCCTACAAGGTATTAGCTGTAATATTATGATTGTGTTGGCCAATATACGCCTGATGTGCGAATACTTTTTACACCACAAGATGTTGTAGTGTTTCAGTTTTGTAAATATTTATGTATAAAATTATTTTTTTGTAAATTACACATGAAACTAGTGAAAATATGTTCTATTATATATTTCTAATTAATTAAAACGGAATTTATATTTATAATTTTTATGAACGGATCTCTTTTAAATCAATTGTACTGTACGAATACTTTTTACACTCACTGTATGTGAAGGTGATATCCAAATTAGAAGGAGCAGAAAGCTGCAATTACTAAATTCTATGCTATTTCTTTCGTATATAAAGTCTAGGAACTTGCACAGAACATTTAATATTCATTTCCAAAAACTTTGGATTCTTGAGCAAAATTTTGTTTCATTCTCCTGGTAGTATATTTCATTAGTGATCAATTTTTAAATTCCTACAAATTTTATACAAAATACAAAGGACTGTTAATATGAAAAATTTTAGAACACCGTGTTATCTTATTTTCATAGAAAAATAAGATATACAAAATAAAGGTATATTTTGTAATTTGTTTTCATACAAGGACAGAATTTCACAAGGATTTTCCCATAACTGAGTATTTTCAATCCGACATAAATATAGGTTGGAACTTCAATTAAGTTATTAGAGCGATTATTCTTTTAGCAGGAATTGTGATAAAAGATTCTTAAACTGTGCAGTTATAATTACCATACATCTAAATAAAAATTTAATTCCTTTAAAAGCAAAAGTAAAGTCAACACCTGTTTAGTTAGTGAAGAATGTTAAGTTTAGATGCTTTCAAAACATTCAAATATAATCAATTTGAGAGACAAGACCAAGTTAATGAAACTGTGATGTAAAGGTATTTGCAATGACTATTAGGCATTTTCAGTTTATAAATAAAGTTCCTCAAAATTCTAGAAATAGCATACATGTGCAACTGTCAGAGTTATTTACCAAACAAGATTAATCTAAAAGCATTGTAAGCAGAATCGGGTGGAGAAGTTATACTAAGTATACCTTCAACAAGAAGAATCATCAAAACATTTTTATTCATCATTAACTTTAGTTCCTAATGATTTAACTGCAATCTAATTCCTTTTAATCATTTTTCAGAGACTAAAAATATAATAAAATACTTAAGTTTTCAGTGATTTTACTGTTAACAAATACATTGAAACGCAGGTTAAAAGATTTTGTCTTACCGAGCCGGAATCTCTCCCCAAAGCAAGACTTGGAATTCAACAGCAAATGTGATTTATTAAAAAGTCAAGTTAACATAAGTCTTAGCAGCGCATTAAATTTATTTCTAATTATTGAATTTATATATAATGCGCTGCTTAAAAAAAAAAACTAGTTATTCATTTCTAAACTTTGAAAAAACAACATTCTTTATATAACAAAACGGTTACAAAAGAATTATTGAAACATTCGAAATCGATTTAATCGATTAAATGTAAGAATATAATGTACAGTTTAGATTTTAACAGTTTTAAGTTTCTAACTATAGATTTATATTAAACTAGAACCGTAATCGTGATTTCAGTCCTAATTTTGCATTAGAATTAAAGTGAGCTATTTTTTTTTTTGACAGAAACAGTTTTGGAGCTTTATGCTCGTAGGCTTATAGCTCACATTGAGTAGGATTGAGTTTCTTTCACAAAACTCATCAAAAATTTAGAACACCATTTTGGAACATTTACAGTGAGCTATTAGTGACGGCTTGAGAATAAAGTTATCCGAGAGCACGTGACAAATTTTAGATAACCATCTAGAGTGTCAGTCTCGTCATTTGACAAGAATTTAAAGTTAAGATACTTTGAGTGTGAGTTAAAAATATATATTCTGTTTATTATCACAAACGATTTCGCTCACAAAAAGCTTTAATATATATATATATATATATATATATATATATATATATTATATATATATATATATATATATATATATATATAATATATATATATATATATATATATATATGGCCACCTTACTTTGATGCTTCAAAATTTTATTAATGTTTTACACATACTCATATTGATGTGAAGAGATCTCGGGCTGGACAAGTTAACTAACATATTAAATACCATTGGTATTAAAAATTTGGAAATTTGAGCCCCAGTCAAGTGACAAAATTGACAATTGATTTGCCGTTCTAAATAGCAATATTGATTTTTAACTTGCTTAAAAACATTGTAACTATTGAGGTTAAGTACTGTAGCTTCCTAAGTCTCAGTGATTCTCCTTATTATAGCGATGAAATTCGGAGAAGGCAATGCCAGCGTAAATGTTTACATCCTTTTATTGAAGCCGTAAAAACATGAATTATCTTAGAACAGGTATAGTAGATGCAGTGTTCTAGTCTAATACTCTAAGTTTAAATTCCGCAGTAAAAGTAAGATACTGATCTATCTCAAATTCCTTATGCCATCAAAACAAAATGTACTCGCATGGATTGAAGGAATTGCGGAAAGAGGTAACTTTTCAAGATTTTCTGGTTCATCACCTTGAAAAAAGTCCAAGTCAATTTTTTGACTTCCCAACACAAACACTTTGTATGAGTGTCTGCGTTTCTTTATTGAACAGTATAAGAATTGTTTAAAAGAAAAATAACTTATTTTAGTTTGTGTGTGCACATCATAAAATTCTCAAATTTTGTGTCATTGTTTATTTTACTAATATTATATTACGCAAGGGCTCATGAAATTATATAGAAAGTGGTGCATGGATAATATACAATCTAATGTATTACTAACCAGATCTGGCACTAAATTTATCTAATTTCTCTTGTAAATAATAGAGAGAAGATTACCACCAAATTTGAATTACGGTTGATACACGGGTTGTTCTCAATTCTTTTCATAAAATAATTAATTCTATAATTCGTAAAAGTGTTCGTTAAATATTTTGCATGGAAAAACTACAAATTGAACAAATGACCAACATAGTTTGGATAAGTTATTTATTAACTAAATTTTGTTCAGTTTTCTTTCTTCTGTTGCTTACCTATAACATTTCCAGACATTTGACAGATTATACAATTACAAATTGTTATTGATTTTTGGGATGTTTCACATAAGAAATTCTGCAAGTAGACCAACATTGTGACATTTTCGTGGTAAACCAGATTTTTTTTGAGTAACTCTATAATATTTTCTGCGGATTTTCTTTAGGCTAATAAGACAATTTCGTGAACTGTTGTTTCATTCCGTTCTGCTAAATAATTTAAGGTCATGCTAAATCAACGGCTTTTTTGTAGAGAAAACGAATTGCTGATGTGGGTCTCTGCAGCTTGTATATATTGAAAGTTTGTTGAGTATGATGGATTTTATGCAGGGAAGAATGTATTAAGTCTCGGAACACATCTTTCGAATCTGACTTAAGAATCACTTACGTGATAATAATACGTGATACAGTACGTGCATACTAATTTCTCCAGAAACAAATACTTGAAAGATAACATTAGCTCCGTAAGATTCAATGGCTGTTATCCGATTCTGATGAATGTTTTGAGTATTGTTCTCTGGTGGACCTCAAAATTCACCAATGGGACGGTTTCAAGGCCTCCCTTAAATTATATTCCAGATTTCTCAGTTTTTTCAAATCCCTCTACCATGACTCAGGCATACTTAACAGACATCAGTCCACGTCATAGATTCCTTAGGCACTAAAAAAATCGATGCATTCCAATTGTTTAGTAGAAGAGTTTCATTAGTAACATGTATTCAAATAATGGCACAGTTATAGTGAACATTGGAAACAGAGGAATGAAATACGAATACTTTCGTACGTGTTTCACGATCAGACTTTTCTTTTTACCAAACGCTTTCTCTTTTTTGAATGTTTCCAAATTTCTGAAATGTTTTTTTTTTCTAGAAGTGATGGATTCTTTATGATTTCTTCATTTATTATTGTTTCTAAATCATATTCTGATTTATTCAAATCGCTTAGATATTTCATGCTAGTCTCTTCATTTGTAAATTTATCTTTTTTCCTTGCAAAGCGACACTTGGGGAATATTTTTATTATTACTTTCTTTGAGTGTATCTCATGAACACAGTACAAATACTGAAAAAGATACCAATTTATTTACAAGTTCAAGCTATAAAATGCTGTTAATAGGGGAACTTTATAACTTCTACTTTGTATAAATTTGCATTACAAGTACATTACTAAGGAGTCAAATGAATATAGACCATTAATACAGTGTTAACTGAAAATCATGAAATCTAATTTTCAATATCAGTACTTCATGTCCAAACAGTTGTAATTGTATTCCATTTCACTTGAACTCGGTTGGAGAAAATTCAGTGTTACTCTGGCAAAAGCTCTAAACTTTACATATGCATAGTTGTTGTAGCTTTATTCACTGTACTTTGTATCAATAATACTAAATTCCTCACTATAGTATTTAAATGAATTGCTATTTCCTTCATGGGCTTAGGCGTAGTATTCTATTATTTGATGCATCAATTTTGGAGAAAAGGGATTCAAACCTATCAATGATTATTGTGCCGAGAGGGTCAATATTGTCAAAATTAACAGAGCTTAATCTCCTTCTGCTAATGATGAATGAAAGAGGAATACTCGAGTTCAGATAAGTACCACGACATTTAATATTTCTCACCTGAGAAATTTTGTATTTTGAAAAACTATCTCTGAAGATATAAATTATTGAGGGGCTTATTTTAGACTATATTTCTGGTTATAGCTTATAGTCTATTATGTTAATAAGAGGTGAATACACTATTATGAATACCTATGTTTGTTATGCAACTGATTTTGTTTCATGTATCTCTTGTTATTTACATTTAGATAAATAGTGACACAGATGATGAATACTAAGAGCTGTGACTCAAAAACTTTAGTCAATACATTGCTATCCTTAAGAAAAAATTGCTAATTGGTGGTAGAAAAAATATACCATAATATGTAGTTACATTAATTTCTAAAAAAACTGTATATGTCATGCATTTTTTTTTTATCTCGGAACTAATGACAGAATATTCAATAAATCATTTCTCACATGTAAATTAATTTTAAATATTATTACAAACGATTCTAATACTGTATTTTTTTCATTCAATCAATAAATGATTAATGTGAACAGTATCCACTAAATCAGTTGGTATGATTCTTATACTATAATATTATATACGATTCTAATATTACATTTTCCCCCAAATTTTTGCAATATGGACGTTATTCAGTAAACAAGTACGAATGTGGTTCTGTTACTAATATTATGAAACATAATACTCTCTCTTTAATATTGCATTTTTTTTTCTATTTCTCGACTAAAGTGGGTTGTGTCCCATACACCTCTAATAATAATTAGATTAGGAAAAAATTGCAAATATTGTTATTTTGCATCAAATATCAGCAAAAGTATAATGTTCCTCGAAGCACAAATATTGTCATTTAGATTTAAAAAATCATTAAATTTGTTTAAATCTCAATAAATAGCCATTAAAACAAAAAATATACTTTTAAATATGTAGGACGATACGTTGAAATAATTTTCAAAGTAATAATATTTTTTTAGATTCACTAAAAAAAATATGAAGTTTAGAAAACTTCATTACTGATCATTTAAAGCTTTGCTTAGCAACTATTACTTTTACATTTGAAATATCAGCCTATTTTACGATCGTTCACCTACGCTTGCAAGGTCAACCGATGAAATTCTGGTGAAAAAGCTCACATTTTCTCCCTTCAAAGGCAGAAAGGGGAGGTAGAGAACTCGTTGATTTCAACCAAAGGTCAATCCGAGTGATTTCGCCACTGAGGTGTGAGTTTCCCTTCTTTGACACCCGATTGACGTCAAAGAGACGTTAACCTTGGTCATGGGCATATCGCAAGAAGGATCGGCGGTATCTGTCGCAGAACTGGAATATTGCGTGAAAGACAAATGAGTGCGCCAAGAACCCGTGAGACCCAGCAGGAAAGTTATTAGAATATCAACTGCTTCGCATTCGGTGTTTGATGTCCTGAAGACGTTTTTCCTCCTCTCCTTCCTTACAGGTGGTTATGGAGGGAATTCAGAGAGCTCTGTTAAAATGACCAGTACGGACATTTTCCCACATTACTGAATGAACAGCAGAGTCCAAAGCCACGCGGTGCTGCCCTCTTACGAAAGGGAAATCAAATCTCCCTTGTCTAATACTCGTACAAATCTGCTCGTATGCAGTATTAAAAGGCATATCTCTTTATAGTTGAAAAGACTATTATACAGTTCTAATATACTGCAATTCTGTAATAAAAGACCTTTTCCCTGAACTATTTTCTTCAAATTTTTGTTATGCTAATTCTCCCAATCATTTGTTTATTTTTCAATCAATTGTTTCATAATAATATACCGCAATATACACAAATTATATATGTTTTTGTAACTTTATTAGAATGTTGGACCCTCTTATTTCTTCAATTGTAGTGAAGTAGTAACAAGTTAATATAAATACCATTATAAATTGAATTGACAAATTAATATAAATTGAAATAGTAACAAAATAGAAACATTGCACTACACTATATGTAACTAAGTCAATAAGATTATGATGCTGTGAGTAAAAAAAATTAAATTTCCATTCTATTTTTCACATAATTTAATTTGATTTATACTCATAGACAATAAAAATTTTTATCTTCACATCTTTCTAGTTGTTATAACTTTTGTATTTATCTTACTACACATTTTAAATTATTATTAACGCAGTTGGCAATGTTTCCCTTCAAATGTAGTAAATATTAATAAGTTCAATAGTTTTTCCCCCCTCAAAATTTTATACTTTTACCTAGTTATAATATTAATATCTCGTGTTTACACCGGTTAGACATCATTTCCTATTCATGTGTGTTAATATTTTTCGTTCTTGGGGCATAAAATTGAACTTTATAAAGTGTATGGATTATTTCTTAAAGAAAATCTGCATGAGGAAGTAATTTTAAAAAATTAACAAAGAGCATTTTTATTTTTAAATAATAACAATGTTCTTTGTTAAAAAAAGGCATTGGGAATTTAAATTCTTGATACTTTTTCAAAATTTTAAAAAATTTAAAAAATAAATAAAACTACATTGACTTTTTTATTGCATGAAAATGATTTTTTAGATCCTGTGGTTTTTATCGGTAAGAAATATATCGAGTTTTAATTTACACGATTGTCCTTCATAATCTTAAAATAATTTTAATAATTTTATTTTGCATCATGAACGTATCATTCAAATTTCTGACAATTTATAGGGCACTACTTTGTCGATGAACTAAAAGAAAAGATGTTTTGTAAACTGATCAGTGTCTATGCGATTGACAATCGAAGAACAAATTAGTACGACGCTCTGCAGTCATTTTTTTTCACAAGGGTGCTCACACGACAGGCTTGGTGAAGTAGTTCACTCTAAATATTCACATCCGAGATGTGGGTGGAACCGACGAACTGTCAACTGCTGACAACTGAGAAACAGTATTTCGTTATGAATTTTTATTCAATTGAATCCTAAGAAGAATAAAAATATTGCTTTGTCGATCTCATGTTTCAAATCGGTAAATGAATAGGCAGTACTGAGGCTGTTCAACAGTCATGAGTTCGATACCCCTCTCCAATGTTAATATATGTAGCTGTTCGAAATTACCATTGAACCTTAAATTTTATTCAGATTATGGATGAAAAGTGAACCATAAAATAAATTACAGGTTGTTTTATTCAAGTAAATTGGTTTCATTTGTGTGACTATCATGGCACTATACGAAAACCATTATGGCATATACCTAGGGATGTAGTGAGATCTTGGTGTGCGCGGCTCCGTTAACTTATAGTTAACTTCAAAAAGCTTCATAATTTTGAACCACGTTCAAGTGACAAAGTTAGCATCCGGGATTGTATCTTTATCACTTACCATATGACCAAGGTGATGTGAGATAATTTTATCTTACACTCACACACACCTTTTGTGTGTAACATGTGTATATGTGTATGTTTATAAAATCACGCTACTCAAGTTCGTTGCTGCAGTTCTAATATAATGCGAGTTCAATAGAATTTAAATATGCTTAGTATAATATTAACCGTACTCAAGGTATTTAATTTGTAAATCCAAGACAACTTTGATTTCTAGAAGCAGTTTTCATAGGTAATGGGTCATGTTCACGTGTTTCATGGGAGTAAACCTGGAACTCCAAAAGACCCACATTGACATATACGAAGTCTGTCCGAAAAATACGTATAAAAACTGAATAATAACTTTATTTTACAATTATTCAGGTATTACAATGTGGTCTCCTTCAAAGTACTCAACCTGAGACGAGATACACTTCTGCCAACGCCCTTTCCACTGTTGATAACATTGCTGAAAGTCTTCAGTTGTGATGCTGTTCAGTTGCCGTGTCGTTTCTGCCTTGATGTCTTCCACATCTCCCGAAGCACCATTTTGCATTTCGGGAACAAGAAGAAGTCACAAGGGGCTAAATCGGGTGAATAAGTCGGGTGCTCTATTACGGTTATTGAGCTTCAAGCCAAAACCTCACGCACAACGAGCGACGTGTGAGCAGGCGCATTGTCGTGATGAAGGATCCACCTGCCCCCTTTTGGCCATTCTCACGGCCATTCTTGCCCAGCTTTGCAAGAAACTTGATGTTGATTCACGTTCCTCAATCAGAGAGAACTTCATGCCGACGGCAGGTGAAAAAGGATAATTTTCAACAAGCAGCCGCACACTCCTATTTACACGCAGAGCGGTCTGACTAGAACTGAGAGTTGATGGAATTGGTTACAACAGTAGTGCCACCTGGTGGTGACTGCAAACTGTAAAATAAAGTTATTATTCGACTTTTATACGCATTTTCCGGACAAACCTCGAATACATGAGGAAAGAAGAAGTGCAATATCCAACACCTGTTGTTCAACAGTGGCTGGGATCGAACTCGGGACATTCCACCTCGAAGAGTATGTTCTGTTCCCACAGACCGTCATGTTAAGGTCAGATGTTAATGTTTCAAAATAAATCCCAATTAGGTTAAAATTAATTTTGTCTATCATACTAAAATTTACATTTTGCATATAACAATTAATTATATTGCATATAACAATTAAAATGGAAAACAAAATGCTAACAAATTATTGCATATAATTCATTAAAAATATAATTCATTCTTTCATTAAATCTATCACACTTAGCAAGGAGTCATCCTTTAAAGTATTGAGTATAGTCAACATACACAAAATAAAAATGTCCATCCGCTATATTTTGAATGAAATATTCAAGAGCATTCTAACTTAAAGAAAAAAAATTGTTCAAAAAATCGAATAATTTCATACAAGGAGGATTTTGATATCAGGTAAAAATTGAAACATTCAGATAAAATTTTTTCTATGCTATCTAAAATGTTACAATGTAAATGTAGAAAGTTAAAATCAGAATTTTTTGATATTTATCCCGTGAAGGGGAATTACGGTTAACACACGGAATACAGTATTTCGCGATACAGTTGTCAATGGAAATATACTAATTGATTCAAATAAAAAAATTGCTGCAGAGTACGCATTTTGCACAAGGCAGCGCTTGACACCAGATATAAACACGTCACGGAGAAGAAAGAAAATTCTCTGTACTGAAAAGGTAATAAAGATGTTCTGTAATGCGTCAAGGAAAAAGAGACAAGATTACAGATAAGGAGGAGGATAAGTCACAGTGCGTCGTAAAAAGTGACGTTGAACAATATCTCCTCTAAAATTATTTCCGTGAACTTAAAAGAGTAATGAAAGTGTACTTTTGTATTCCCGTGATGGTTTCCAGGACTGAATATTTGCATTGCAATTAAGATATTTCTTGGATTAAAACATTAAAGAATACAGAAGTGTTAACATGTGTTTATAGGTTTGAATGCCAGTGTTTCGTCGTGGTTTATATATCAGAGGATTTTATAAATTATGCTAAACGACACTCTATAAATAATGCATTGTTAGAATTAGAAGTATTTTTGCTTAAAACTAATTGAATGTCATTGATAAGAAATTTTTAGGAAATCCTATTTTGCGTATTTATGTCTCAGTAGAGTATGGAAATTCAGATGAAGCGTTACTTGAAATTCAGTTCTCCTTCCTGTCCTGTACCTGTCTTTTGGTCAAATTCTAAGAGTTGTCAATTTTATTGCATACTTTTTGACTAATTTTTGGCATACTTTTCTACTGGCATTGATATACAAATGTGGGTGGATATTAAGCGCTGTGATTAATAAACACACACACACACATGTATACATACATACATATAGTAATTATATTACACTTAAATCTGTTATGCGGTGAATAGTGAAAAT
This sequence comes from Latrodectus hesperus, assembly GCA_037975125.1. Lineage (NCBI taxonomy): Eukaryota > Metazoa > Arthropoda > Arachnida > Araneae > Theridiidae > Latrodectus > Latrodectus hesperus. The sequence goes on along the minus strand of CM075859.1, from coordinate 95,102,829 downwards.
ATAAAAGGAAACACATTAAAATATCGCACAAACTTCAAGTGTACAGCAATAGAAAATTATTTTAGTAACACAATTAAATGTATTTTTTGAGTAAGGACCACAAAAAAGTCCCATGCAGAAAAACCTTACAAAATAACAACTTTTTGAAACGAAATCATGACGAAAGGAAGACACAACAGAAAAGCCAACTTGACGAAACTAAAGCAAGCATTTTAAATGAAGTTATTATATACAATGTGTTAGGAACTTGAAACTTAAATCTTGTTTGTACTAGCGTAAAACTTCGCATAGAATGTTGCAATACTTATGTAATGTAATGAAATATGAAAATTCGAAAAACTAAATGACTATTTCATTTCTTACTCATAATTTCGTCCACTATGTTGAAATTTAATTTAAATTTTATATACTGCATAAAAATATCACACAAATAAAAAATCATGCAAAATAGCATACTTAATTTTTGCAAATTTGTTTGACAAACATTTATATAAAATACTCTCTGGGAGTATTCTTAAACCCAGCTCTCTGAAAGTGTTTTGCTTATGTTTCGTATCCATTGACATTGCTTCGTATCCATTGACAGACAATCACACAACCCATAGGTTCGATTTCCACTTCAGACGTTGATGCTTCTACGTTTGGCTTCGAGATAACCCAACTGTGCCGAAAGTAACCATATCTTGAAAGCACAAGACAAAGCTACTTAAATCTTTGTAAAGGTAATTTAAGTTACTTTAAATTATTACCTGTTACTAAAAACGTTACTCTTAATTATTATGGGCTATCAACATATTTTGGATGCCATTCTAACACTGCGTTACTTTGTAATTACTAACCACAATTAAAGGTGTCGAGCTGGTATTTAAATGGTTATCACTCAGGTCCTTAATTGAAGTTGTTTCTGAGTTCGATTACCACTGTAGTTGATCGGAATCTAGTTTAAATTGAAGATTCTGCCAAATTAGTTATCGTTTCTAAGATGTCATTTTTGAGTGACAAACGAATTGACCAAACACATTCAAACCAAGTTGGCACATGAATAAACAGCTATAAACAGATACTCGATTCCCATTTCGGGCAGAAATGTTCGTAAGATTCGAAACACACTTTAAACAATAGGTGCTTATCGAACTGTCCTCATGCGTAATAAGGGACCATAGTGTGACCAAAGGATGAGGATGATGTCTGATTTGGTACTCACAGATTGTCGTTGGGATATTAATCCGCTGATCAGACATAACTTTATCTGAAATGTTACAATTTTACCAAGAAGTCTATCTTAACTTGTACAAAAAGTATCGCGTATACTATTTAAGATTCACTACGAGAATATTGATGCCAGAATAAATGACATCAACAGAAGTCTTAATTTGTGACTACCATGTAAAAATATATCAGCCTAATAGCGATACCAACACAGAAATTTTACTCACATAATGTAATAACACATATATCATTTTTATTTTTCTTTGTGAAATGTAAAACTATTTTAATTGTTCGAAAAGTTGTCATTAAATTTCAAATGATTGTCAATATTAGTAGCTCTTTTCTGGTATCAGTATTAAAATGAAAAAAAATCTCAATACATTTTGCTAAACCGTTTATTCCTCTAGTTGTTCTCAGTATTGAATTATATATTTTGCATATGTAAAGCTATCAGGAGTCTTTTAAAATCCTTCAGTGGAATTAAAATAAAATAATGAGAAACTGAATTCTGTTCCCCCACACGATCCCCCCCATTTAGAAACGAGTGCTTATTTTCCCATTCAGTAGTTGCTCCTCTCTCTGCAGAGTGCGCGCCCTTTGGGACCCCAGGGGGGCTGCCTCAACGGCCGGGTGCATGGAGAAACCCTCAGAGCTGGCGTGAACAAGGCCTTGCGCTGACTCAATCATACTACCTAGCGATATAAAAACTTTTCATTAACACCCCAAAAGTGGAAATATTTCGTTTATCACAGCAAGATGGGGGGAAATGACTTTTCGTAAAAATTTTTACTCCAAGATTTGTAAAGCCGGTCGATTCTTTTCTCCTGATTTGTGTTGCAGAACATTAAAATGTTGTACAGTTTATTTTCTATTGGGAAAAAATTGTGTCTGGAAGGTAGCGAGTTTTATACCTGGAACAGATCACTACCGAGGTGCTGAAAGGGTTTACATTTTAGTGGGGTACAAAATCTCTTGATTGGGCTACTGCGGAAGTTTGGAGAAAAGTATATGAGCTCCGTCCAATGACTGGGATTCAAAATGATGAGGTGGCTGCGAGAGTTGAGAAGCCTTCCGTTGCGATAAATAGACCAGCAAACACTTAATGCAACATTGAGTTTGATTATAAATCACTAGAAATTTTTAAAACAAAAAATAACACACTTATTAATAGAATTGATATATTGTAGACCACAGCAGTGAAAAGCAGGCTAGGTATGAAATTATTTTTGTTTGATTTTACACTTAACTGAAATTTTTTGTCCTCTGTCAAGAAACAACAGTTTAAGAGAATCCTTATAAGCATCCAACCCGAGCTGAGAATGAACCCTTGAGTAGATAAACTTTAAATCATATTAGTTTCCTACTTGTTATAGATTTAATATTTTGACGTAAGTTAAAATCAACATTTTGATGAAAGCCTTTGCAACGATACTGTATGTACTATTGATTATTAAAGAATGTCGGTTTAGTGTTTCCTCCGCCAGTTATGTGGTAAATCGAAATCCGCGAAAGTTAAACACAACTAAAACGAGCTTTATATAATTATTAAAAATTAACAATTAATGATTTCTAATTCAATTTTTATATGGGATTAGTATATATATTATATGTATCCCATACAAATAGTATACATTTTTTCAGTAAAACATTACCTTTATTAAGCAACAATTTTCTAAAATATACTAAAATTAAAGAAAAGCTACTACTTTTCATTTGTATTAAAAAAATTCACCCCAAAAGACAATAATTTTTTTACAGATGTAATAAATTATTTTTCTGTTACTACTGGCAAAGACTTTTCATAGGTAAATAGCATTAGACTTTTCAGAGATTTTCTTCTGTGAAGAATACAACTATTGTCATTATTATTATTTTGTATTTTAATATCTTTTAAAAATATTGTCCAATAGGTATAATTATACTGTTTATTCTATGATTTTTCTTTTCTGAGATTACACATACGTGCATTACTTATTTTTTCAATGATTAAATATTATTCATTAAAAATATTTTTTGGAATCTGACCGTACTTTTCAGAAATTAACTTTTATAAAATTGCGTTGTTTTTATCTCGAAGTTTAAGATACTATTTCTACTTAACCGCAAGTTTTCTTACTTAATTTTATTTTTTATTGATGCATCCTGTTTTGATTTTTTTATGTATTTCCTTTATTATTTACTTTTTATTCTTATATAATTGGAAAACTTTGTGCGTCATATCCTATCTCAATTCCGTATATGAGAGAAAACTTCTAGAAACTTCAGTGTTTCCTTAACTGAACTTTTTTGCGCTCGAAATTTCGAAGTTTCCTGGATTAAGATGAAATGAGGAAATGAATGACATTTTTTCATTTGTCTTAACACTGGATTTTTGACTGATTCTTGCAGGTCATGATTTTACTGAGTTAAGGGGTTCAAAGACTTGTCAACCTAGACATATTCTATGTGTTCACATTTTCATGATATATTTCAGACCTAATTTTACATCCCAGTACATAATTGGAGGGGGCTCTAAGTGCCTATAGATAGGCGTGATATTTATATCAATACTAACCATTCATCATCTGTTATTTTTTAAAAAATTATCCAATTTAAATTCATCATTTTCATTTCATTACTTATGTATGAAAATGTTAAAGAAAACCCTCTCTCACAAACTCACAAAATACAACATAAACTCATGAAATATTTCCAAAATGTCGGCACTATTTTTGGACACATTTCGAAAAGTGAGTTTCACGATGTTGGCACACACTCATTTAGATCCATTCATTAATTGAATTATTCAACCTCATTTTCGTGTGTTTCTCAATGAGCAATCGTATGGAAAAGAAGGTAAACAAATAAGAAGGTTTAATTTTACTATTTTTATTTATTTTTTGTACGCATGGAAAGAAAAATTTCTTTAACTAAAATAATAATATGCATGTTTCAGCAAAAGTTCATAACAAATGAAATATCCTAATGAATTAAAAATATTTTTATCAAATTAAAACTGCCTATATCTCAGAAAAACTATAAAGATTTATATCAAAATTGCTAAATTTCAAGTTACAAATATTACACTAGCAAATTTGCATGAGATAATGAAGATATTTTTCTAAACTTTCTTCTAATATTTGTTGTTCATAATATACACATTTTTTCAACTGCCAATTAATTTCTTTGAATAGTTAATAAAATGTTCTAGGATTATCTATGTGAGCATTTTTTCCCCTGTCGCGTACATCTGCCGCTCCCCATACTTGGAGTCAATGAGAAGAGTTTTATGGAAAATTTACGGAGTAAAAATATTTTTCGTAAGTTTTTTAATTGGAAATTGAAATGTTTATAATGCTTTAAATTGGATAGAAAAAATTAATTCTCATCTGCAAAATAAATATGTAATCGGTAGTAAAATTTTCTTCAATTTTTCAAGGAGTATCTATACAAGGTTTGAACTATCAAAAAATTTATCAAAATTGTTATGAATATCGTGTATGTTATTGAGTTCCTGTTATTGTGAGAGAAATATTTTATGATAGCACTGCTATGAATTTTTTTATATCATTAAAATATTTCTATCAAAAACTTATTGATTATAATTGTCACTATTTTTTTAAAATTAAAAGAGACCCACAATTCACTTTTTTTTAAGTTGGTCTGTAAGAAGAGACTTCTTTATCTACAAAAAATTCCTATAGACTGCTTATATGTATAGCTTATAGTAGATAGTAAAATAATCTTTTTAAAGTTTGAAACATTCATAATTAAGAAAAATTGTCTAACAAACCTGTCAAAATTGTTTTGAATATAGTATATAATGTTATGTTTCTTTACACGAGATTCATTTTATAAATGCATTGTTCTATATTAGCTTAAATTATTCTATATTAGCTTAAATTATTCTAGTATATAGAAATTAAAATAATTTCTATATACATCTTAATTTTTCTTCTAATTTTTTGGGTTAAAATCAGTTTATTTATTTGTCAAATTTTGTATTTAGTTTTTCAGTGAAAAAGAGATTGAAAATAACAACATGTACGGTAAAATAATTTTTTCACAGAACATCTAAAACACTGTATTGTACAGTTGGATCACGCTTATGGATTCATACACTTGTGTCACGCTTCCTAGTTTGAAAACTACTGCTGCAGATACCATTACAATGACAACGATAGTAATGAACGAGATATCTAATAATAATTATAATAATAACAAACGGTGTTGTTTGGAATTTTCTAGCATATGAGCCGATTTGAAAATAAAACGCTGGCTTGTTGACATTTCTAAAAATGGCAATCGGTTAAATTTTTGAGCTAATCCAATTAATGTGTGAGATTGGTATGGAATAATACGATCCCCGTGTTATATATTTCTCCGAATCTTTCATGGTCTCAGCCAACGAAAGGAAAAAGATATATTGCCTTTTTTTATTGAAAACCACAATGGTGTTTAGTGGTAATGGTAATTGAAGGGCACACACAAAGGACAATAACACCATCCTTGAAAATGATTGAGAAAAGATGTTCGAAATGACCGACCATGAACGCAGCTGCTGAAATAAACTGATGTTAGCGTGTTTTCATGCTACTAAAAAGAATGAAGCAATTTTCGGCTTTTTTTTCGCATTCCTCTCGAAAATAATATGAAAGAATTGAAGGCTGAAAAATGAAATAGTTTAAGGGTTAAAATTTGAAAAATAATAACTTTAGGCGATAGCATCTAAGCAGTCATTTCAACAGCTTGAAACTGTTTTTCTAGGATATTCTTTCGTTAAAAAATAACGTGATTAATCTCAAAAATTCATTTTGTTAGTAGCATGAAGATAGAAAACGGAATTTCATTGAAATATTTTACTCCATATTTGTTTCTAATTTCTTATCAAATGTTTTGAATATTGTATTAAAAAGTGTGAGAATAAACGTAGAAAACATACCATAAAACCTTTTTCAGAGCCTTATATAGAAAAAAATAATATATTTGAGAAAAATAATAGCTTGTTTTTTTATTACGAAAGAAACGGAATAGGTTTGTTCTTGTAATAAAAAAAATATTTTTATGTTTCATTACAAGTCAGCTGGTAACAGAAAATAAAAGCTTATTCTTAGTTTAAAAACGAAACTTATTTTTAGAATATTAGTATAAAAACAAAAGCAAGCCCTAACGTTTAATAGCTTAAAATATAACAAACTATGTTAAACGTCTGCGCAAAATAAAATATAAAAAATTTATAATTGATGTTTTTAAATAAAATATGTTTTACTATTTTTAATTTTCGTAGAATATGTCAATAGTTATCTCAATATATGATAAAAATGTTTATAACTTTTGAAACTTCATTCAACATAATAGTTGGCATAGAATAGTCTATATATGGCATTTTTTGTGAGTCAAATGATTCAACTCATTACTTCAATTCTTCAATGAGTAAATAAATACACTCATTACTTCAATGAGTAAATCAGTAATTTAAGATCAAACCTGTAAAATCCACTGTTCTCAATAATTTTTCTTTTTTGACAAACATTCACTCGATTATTACCATATAATTTCTTATTAACAATAATTTATAATTCATCATGTCCAGGTTATGAAAACAAAAATATATCAGTTATGTGCTAGTCCAATTATATAATAATTTTCAACACTTTTGAAAAATTCCCTCTATTTCATATGGTAATCAGTAAAAAGCTTGAGTTTAACAGTCTCAAATGATTCGGCATTCATGACTTCCAGTGATAAACTGCTGGTCTAAGATCAAATAAGAAAATCTTGCACCGCATCATGAGTTATCTTGCAATGCATTTTCCCCATTATTCTACCATATTATTTTTTAAGAACATTTGTTATTTAACAATTTTAATCTGTTCTACATACTAGTCAATAAAGAAGAGTCCCCCTCTATATATATTCTACACTGAATATAAATCTCAGCATGTCTTCCCATGTTTTCTCCAGGGAAGTTTTCACCGTTACCATACAAATTTTTAAGAGCATTTATTTAACACTAGTCTCGCTAGGTCATAAAAGTAGTTTGTCCAAATGTAGAATAAAAACTGCCAACAGTTTTGAATCCATGTTAGTTAACAATGAATAGTTTCAAATTATGTCAAATGATTGGACATTCATGACTTCAAGTATTATAGCAGAAAAGCCATAACTTTTTTATGACAAATTTATACCATTAGTACAATGCAAATTTATAATATAATTTATTTAAATTTTCATGTCAGGTCTTGAAAATACATAATTTAATCAAAATATATGATAAAAAAATCGTCAATATTTTTTAAACCCTTACTCCCATAGACAGAAAAGAATATTCTAAAATTGTCCAAAATGGTTTAAATTCATGGTTTCTAGTAGTTCCAGGATTTATTATAAATCACTGGTAGTAAACCATTGATTTATAATACATCTTGAAAAATCCATTACGCACTATAATATACCAATTTTCTCCATTACTATCATGAAAATTTCCAAGAACATTTTATTAAATATATATCAAGTCAGAACGCATTCAAATGGCGCATCAAATCGGGAAAAAATTTTTATAACACTGATCTATAATCATCCAGTTATGCTATTTTACAGCAGTTGTAGTCATACATTAAGTTAAAAAAAATTAATACGTTTTTCTACAATGAAAAACAGAGAAAAATCATGTTTTATGACGTAAATATTTAAAAATCATGCATGTTTTTTATTCAGGCACTAACAATACTTGCACGTGTTCGAATGATACAATTATTTTCAAGAGTTTGCAAGCACAAAAGCCAGGAAGGAAAAAATTTGTAAATTAGTTTCGAACTGAAACATAATAGCACGTCACATGCTTGGTCTTGTGGTGAATTCAAGTAGAAGGTTATTAACAAGTATATGAGGAAAGAATCAAACAGAATTTAATAAAAAAAAATAAGAGCTTTTGAAGTATTTGACCTTGTAAAAACGCCTGATCACACTTTGCTGATGTCAGAGAATTTCCATTCTTCAATATCTTGTTTCATAGTTTCTTTTTTAAAAATAAGGAAAACTATATAATCTGGATTTTTTTCTTGGGAATAATTATGTTTATTGAAACTTATTAACTGCAGCAAATGAAAGCTAATTCATTTTCTTGTAAAAGGAAGCGTTTTTATTCTTTAAAGTCAACAATAGATGGATAAGTAAATTTAAAGTGGTATACATGTACGCACGTGAAAAGAAGAATAGATAATAATTTATTTTATTTATCTATTATTAAATAATATGACTGAAATTTTCCTTTGTTTTTTCTTGTAGATTCATTGTGTATCTCTTCATCTTCATTGTTCATGTAAACAGTCATGAATTTACTTTGATATTCAGCAATCATTTGCGCTCTATCTTATGGGATAAAGAGCCTACTTTAGTGGTACATAGCTATGAATTTCATTTATACTCTGTGCATAATATTCCACAAAACTATTTGACATAATTTACATAAGAATTTAATAACTTCTAGGAGTTAATATTATAGGATAAAGGTTGGCGGCCCTTGGTGGTTACACACACTTATATATATTGCATGGTTTCAAAAACTTTTTCGAGTGTGTTGTAAAAGAGTTAGATGCGAAACAATGTCATGTTTAGACAATAACGTTCGTTATGCCCATTTGAATTGTGATATCAATAGAATTTATGCAACATTTACAGCGCAGTAGATATGAAAATTGGTTTTTGGAGGTAACTTAGTATATTATTTGTTGTACTTGCTCCTTTAAAATTCTAAGTTCACTGAACGATTTTTTCAATCCCTTTGGTTAGATTGGTGATATTTTCTCTTGCCTTTGGGTAGAAACGATAATCTTTATGAATAAAATAACAGTAATTTTCTAAAATTAGTGTAATTACTAGCTGCATTTGACACAATAATGAAGGAAAACGTTCGTAGGATCCTCAAAAACGAAGAAAAGACAACAAAATGTGTAGAGAAAAGCATCCAAAACAAAATAATTGAACTATTAAAAATACAGTCTTAAATTATGAAACAAGTTAAAAATCAGAATACTATTCAGTTATTCTTGATTATACTCCCAATATAAGTGAGAATGATCAAGAGACATTTGTAATAAGATTCATTTTCAATCAATCTAAAGCAGAATTTGAATGTAGCATTAATGAATATTTTCTGGATTTCTTCCTACTGAAAGATCTACTGGAAAGAAAGTACGCAAGTTTTATTAGAAGAGTTGGAAAAAAAGAATTAACATTTGAAGTTATGAGAAGTATATATATAATATGTATAGAGTTATACGACGATGGTTCAAATCTGAGATGTCACGAATTGGGTGTACAATCAAAAATTAAAACTTCAATCATGGAATACTTCACTTAACTTTCTTTATTACCAGTTAACGATATACCGAAATTTCACAGCAACGAATATTTTTAAATGTTCAATATCTATAAGCATTTTTGTATCATCGACTTTTCAGTGGACAATGTTAAGAAAAATCCTTGAAATTTTTTAAGTGAAACTATTAAGCGACACTCGTTTCTTAAATCATATGTATTCTTTAAAATATTTACGTTTTGAAATGGAATATATTCACGATACTTTATTAAGCATGTATGAAATCGTAAAAATGGATTGAAATGTTTGAGATGAAGCTAGTGTAAAAAGATATAACAATAAAACAATTTAAGATTGAGAAATAATTTAAATTTCGAGAGAACTGATCACATTAAAAAATTTAAATTCTCCTCTTCGAATATCATTTAGTAAAAAATTTTAAGTTATATTAATCCGACAATAACCTACTTCAATTATGGAGATAAAATTAATCAGGATGAAGCTAATAAAAAATTTAACAATGAGACAATTTCACAATAAAACAATTTAAGATTCGAGATGTTCACAATAAAACATTTAAATTCCTTGTTAAATCATCATTTAGTGTAAAACTTGAAGTGGTGTAATCAATTCGACTTAAGAAACACAATTTTTAATTTAATAGTGAAGACGATCTTATACAAGATTCCAAAGGGAAATGGAAAATAATTTTGTTTTGATTAGTACAGTGGTTTCAACCAATCAGAACGGCTCTTTTGCCCACAAGCAACTATAAATTATCGGTACATTACAAATATCTGGGAAGAATCTTGGCAAATGGTGATTTTTTTCTGCTATTAATGCTTTAGAATAATCTGACGAAATGAACCTTGATTTTTAAACTTTAAAAAAGAGAAAAGGTCTATTGGATATTCCTAAATCCTTCACCATTGGGCTAAATTTAAGCATTGCCTTAAAAGTTTTTCTAATCCTGTCTATTATTGCTGCTGCAGGCATACACTTTCTTCTAAATTAAAAGCAATTAAGAAAATACTTAAAATCTGTCTATTCAAAATCTTTAAAATGGAATAGTAATGTTGGATATTGAATATGAATTTAATATTATTCCTGATATTCCACAAAATAATCTTCGAAGGAGACTTGAACAGTGTTTCTTATTCTTTCATGTTTTGAAAAAGCAAACTTCCAAAGTATAGGTTAAATAAAAAGAAGAAATCTCGCATATTATTCGAGTGTTATTGTCCTAATTCAATTAGATTAGGCTTATTTTTCTGGTTATCATGTTTATAGATCATTTCCTTTTTTATAGATCTATTTTCTTTAAAGTTTTCGAAATGCTTTCACTTATTATGATTACGAATGTATAACGGCGAAAGCGATATTCAGAAATAGGATAAGCACGAAAACATTACGAAATTTTGATAAGAATTTAGTCAATGTTATATGCCGTCAACAGATAATTGTGTAACATTATTTATGAGTACTCATTGAAAATTACACCTCAAGCAAAAACCACTAGCCTAAGCAATAAATTTCAGAAGGCTATAAATTGTTATTTATTTCAAATAACCAGACAATTGACTATGATGCTATTAGTCCCCTCTCTTGACACAAGGGGTGAAAGTGAAGGCATCTTGTAGAGTGAATCACTAGTAAGCATGAAAGGGGGTGGTTTATCTCGTCATTTAGCAGTTGATATCAGGCAGAAGACTCTCAAGCTTAGATTGCTACCTTCATTTCACTTGGAGAACATTGGGACCATGACTTATTTTACGCACAATAGCCGCTATTAGCGAACATGATGAATCTTCAGCAGGGTCAATATCAAACTCACTACCTTCCTGTTTTGACACTGCCTAATAAACAGACAAAAGATGCTATACAACATTTATTTCGGCGTGAATCGCGAAATTTATTCTCTATTATAATAGAGAGTGACAACGTTTTCTGACTCAGAAGTGCGGCAATTTTTAGTAATGAATGTGATCGAGCTCGGGACCACTCACTTTGAATAGTAGTAATCCGTAACTACCGCATCTTCAGAAGACGGTGATAACCCATAACTACCTTTAACCCATACGAAAACGATACGCATATAACCCATACCCATAACCCATACGAAAACGACTTTTCGCACCAAGCCACTGTGGCCTGATTATAAATTCTAGTGAAATGAAACACATACTTTGTCTATTTAATTTTCGTTTTCTTAATAATGATAACTGAGGGGTTAAAATTGTGGTAAGAAAAGTTTCACGTATAGACCGGAATATATTTTTATAACAACGGGAGATAGATGGAATATTAGATTGGCCGCCCACATGAAGGAAGAAATGATTTTTCAAACAATTTCTATTGATATAGCACCCAATATCTGCCTTTTATATTTCCTGTTTTTTAATTTTTTTCTCGTTTATTGTTACCTTATTCAAATGGAAATTCGTACGAGTAAAATTTCAGTGAAATTGGTGTGCGCTTCCATTACGAGATAAACAACAGGGAATATATGCTTTTTAAAAATTTTTCTCTCTCTCTCAGTGATTTAATCCTTTATCTTCCTACTGTATTGATACTTATAAGTACCAATTATCTAAAGGCTTAAAATCACCCAGGGATAGGATTACGCTCTTCAAATGAGGAGGTCCCCGATTCAATCCCAACTATTATCTAAAAAAATTAGAAGTAAATATTGTCTTTTCCATGCATATCTGTTGAGGTGTGAGCTTGGTTGTATTCCACTCTTCTTCTTCATGACATGGGATTCCAGGAAAGTAATACAGGGGGATTTTTCAACAGTTTTTAGTTGTTAAGTTTTCGTACTATCAAATTTGGCACACATAATAATGTGTAAAACTTTTTGTTGTATTTTCTGGGTGATTGTGAGAAAAGGGTTGAAGATACATTGATACGTACTTTTAACGAGTACTATTGATTATAAAAAGATTTAAAGAAAAGGTTAATCACAATTATATTCTGGGTAATAGGTTAAATTAAATTGAAATGAACTCACTTCCCAATTAATTTACACTTATAACTTAAGTTAAGAGCAAGGGAGAACACTGAAGGCCATTGATTTAAAAATATTCAAAATAATATTTTTTTTATTATCTCTCTATATGTATTAAATGGAAACAAATGTCAAAATTTCCGATAGCATTTTTATTGAGATAAATTGTTCAGACAGAACAGGAAATGAAGATTCCAGTTTATTTTAAATTCGTAAATTTAAATAAAAATAAAATCAGGTTAATTCTAGTTTCTTTTCGTACATTTTTCTATAATTTAAAATGGGATTAAAGCTTGCATAATAGAATTACCTCTACATTCAAATTACCTTGGGGATATTTTTCAAGATGTCTGTGATATCCCCCTGTTAAAGTTCCATTAAATATAATGCCGAAAATCCTTTTCGTTTTTATACAAAAGAACTTTGAAGTCATTGTGAAGGAAGAGTAAGCAAAATGAGATAACTATTTTATTTGGTAGATTATAATGAGATTTATAATATTACATGACAAATAAAACTCATGCATTTTTTGGTTGTCTTGAATGTTTTGTTTACGGGGGTCATAATTAAGTAATATAAGCTTATTTCATTTAAGCAGCAAAATATGTCAATGCATTCAGTATTGTTCAGGTTTATTTATCTTCTACGGACATTTTTATTGCACACGAGGTCTGATTCGATTGGAACTTGCGAAAATTCTTTAAGAATAATATTGAATAATAGAAAATTATTTAGTGCATAAAAATTGCATTTAAAATCTATAACTATGTAAAATATTTCTACTTAAAAAAACAAAGAGAATTTATTTAAATATTTAATTCTTATTAATTTAAAGAACTAATTTATTTTCATCTTATTTAATTCTTTGAAGTGTGCTACTTTGGCCCTATTCGAAATATATAAATAAGATTATGAGCGGGGTATGCAGCGATCTGGTTAAGGATGGTAAATGCTCCTTGTGTGTGTGATATAGTGGTAGGATCGCGCTCTTGGGGTCGCAAGATGGATTCTAGCCACTGTTGAAGAAACAGAAACGGATGCATGTTTGTTGTTTCTGCCTGAAGAAGGTGGTTGGGAGCTTTCTCTCTTGTTAATGGGTATCCATGTGAAGCTCTCCTGTGAGGTAAGTAAAGCATAAGGTAAAAGGTAATGAAATTTAATCAAAATTAAAAAATTTTTCTTAAATATCGCAATGCTATTTTTTTTAATTGCTTTAAATCAAAAGAAAAAAAAAAAAAAAGGAAAAATTGAAAAATAAGAATGAAATTATGGAAAATAAGAAAGGTCAAACAGAAATTTTTTCAAAGCTTTTATTAAATAACAAGTGATTCTTTTTAGGGCAGTTAATGCTCTTGCATAAATAAAATGCATCATGAGGTAAATTCCAAGTGCACTTACAATCTTCATGAAAAGAGGATGGTAAAATTTTTTTTATTTAGATGTTCTTTAAACTGAAAAGTATCAAGTTTTATTGAAAGCTAATACACATTCTTTGCTCATTCATCTCTAATTGGATCAAATGCATCGACATGGATTTAGAAGAAAACAAATTTTAAATGCAATGAAGAGTATCTTTCTTTTTGCTATCTTTAGATTTCTGACAAAAGGTTGAAGCGATTTCATCAAATCATTGTTTCTAATGATATCATTTGTTAAATAGAATAATTTTGATTGTGATATATTCTTATGAAATTTAAATAATATATGAGCAATAATGAAAATTTTAAAAAACATAAGCTATGCATACACTTTCAAGGAATGTATTTCATATAAGTATTGATTAATGTGGGCCTTTTATAATTAAAAAATAGCAAATGACATTAAAATGGCGTTAATGATTATTGCAACAACTTTGTCAGAAATCATTAGCTTATTTTATAAATTGACTATTGCAAGCGACTCAATAAATACGGGAATTAATGTGATTCGACTTGACCAATAAAATTAATAAATAAGCTATGATTTTTTAAAATTTTATGACGCATTTTAAAAGTTAAAATATTTTTATTAATAAAGTATCTATAAAGTGAATAATTTTCATTGGACAATCCCGAAAATATTACATATTTCAATTTTACATCTGTTGGATCAGTCGTAAAATTTAAAACATTGTTCTATTTCTTAAGATACAGATGCGAAATTTCTTTTCAATTTCACACTTTTATGGCTGCACAAAAAATATGTTATCAGACCAGAATTCTTTATATTTAAATGATCCTCCGTTTACTTCTTGCTGACTCGAGGGAGAGCCATTGTGATTGAGTCTTCAAAATCGTCGGAAGGAATTTTCTATTCAATTTTTACGATGCGCAAGTGATTATTTATTGCTATTTTAAGTTAAATCTTTGCAATTTTAAATCAAAATAAATAATGCGATTGACCGCTGAATGAGCATCTTGAAGCTTCCCCATTTCACTAGCGGCAGAACTTAAAGCCCCACTATTCTTCAAGCGAGGTGTCCTTCCAGAAGACGGAACGATGCTTTTTTTCTACAGGCTACCCCTGAAGAGTTAAGGTTAAAAATACATAAAAAAGAATTACATTATGAATACAATTAACACATAATCAAAAATCCAACTATGCAGATTTTGTGTTTTGATAATTTACCAATCTATGTTTGTGGCTGCTAATACTGTGTAGTCAGCAGAGCTGGCAACAACTGGCATTTGGTTCAAAAGTGATTTTCTAAAAGTAGTTTGGAGTCCATTCTAAATTAGTCTAACTAGCCCTTAGGTGCAAAAAACAAAAGTTTTTCATTTAAGTTTTTTTTTCGTATCTTCTAAAAGAGTGTTCATCGAATATTATAACTTTTGTTTCGTGCGTTCCATTGCTCCCTTCCCAAGCAGACCCCATTCTCAGAGTCGTTTGCATTGTGAACTGCTGACGAAGATGAAAGTCAGCGCTCAACCACTGCATTTTCTTAACAGGATTGTCACAATTCATAAAATATTGAGATTAAACGCATCGACGGCCACAAACAATAAAAAACTTCTTTTCGCGGAGTAAAACCATGAGCAAATATTTTCTTCCAAAATTTCTTTCGCTTGAATTCGATTATGTATTTCGCGCGAAAAATGTTGTCTTTTATTGATGTATTTCTGAAGTCTCATATTCGTTTCTTTCTTTTTTTTCTTTTTTCTTTTAATGTTAAATACTAGGTGCAAATATTTTCGTCGGGCATGAATTCCATATGATAACGCAGGTAAAATATTTTGAAAATGCACTGAAGAAGGAACTCTCCATGGAAAGTGGATCATTGGTGTACTACTGCAGATCTACATTCCTATTAAGATTTAAAAGCAAATCATTTTTTCTTTAATGAAACACATATGACCTTGGTCAATTTAATTATATTCATGTGAAAATTTTCCTGAGAACATTTTTCTCAAATAGTTTTGAGACTTTGTTATGTGTTTGTCGACTAATTTTTAACAAACGTGTGATTTTAAAATAATGTTCAGAAGTATAGTGCCTTTTACTTTTGTAAAATAAAATTTGTTAAATACTTCATTATGCACTTATCCACTAATACACTAATCCATTTACAAGCGACTTTCTCTATAAAAAAATTACTCTTAAGTATAATTATTTTGTATTCATTAAATTTATGAATAATCATAAATTTACTAAATATAATAGTTTTTGCAAAGTTCATATTGCAACAATTACTATGGTAAAAAATATTATTTGCCTAAAGTTAACTTTATACAAAAAAATTCTTCTTTTCTTCATTGAAATCTTTATTTATAAATCTTATATATATATATATATATATATATATATATATATATATATATATATATATATATATATATATATATATATATATATATATACACACACACACACACACACACACACTCACTTACAAAAGTTAAGCACGGAGAGGAAAATGCTGATTTCCGGAAGCCAATCAGAATTGAAGAGGATGCAAATCGCTGCAGAGGTAGATGGAAGTATGCAAATATGTTAGGTAACAGCCAATCGCGCTTTCATGTCAAGAAATATGGAAAAAGGGCAGTCTTATCAGATACCAGCTTTATGAAGGGTTACAGAATTTGATTGTAAGAACTGATAGAGAAGGTGTTTAAAACTTTCGTACTATTTGTTTTCAAGACATACGTTTTTCTACGACTTCCAGAAGACGAATGGAAGATTCTAAGAGCTGGCGTGCTGTGACAGTCGATCTCAGATGTTGCTCTTTTTTTCGGCGTTCATCATTCTGTAATTTCACATTTATGGAAACAATCCACACACACAGTTTTCCGAAAGCCCGTAGCCGGTCGCTCAAGGATTAAAAACCCCGCAGAAGATCGATAGATTGCGATTTTAACAAAGCGGAATCGCAGAGCGACCTCCACACGTGTGACATCTACGGTTACAGCGTCCATTGGTAAAGTGATATCTGCAGCTACTGTACGCCGAAGATTACATGTGAGTGGGCTGCACGCCCGGGTACCTCGAGTTTGTATTTGTCTATCCATCCAATCAAGAGGGACACGATTAAAGTGGTGCCGGGAACATGTCAATTGGACTGTGTTTGACTGGGGCAATGTCATGTTTACTGATGAGTCAAGATTTGCTCTGGAGCCAGATGACAAGCGTATAAGGATATGGCGTGAACAAGAAACACGCAATCAGCCCCGAAACATCACCGAACATCACGCATTCTGAGGTGGAAGCATTATGATGTGGGCAGGGATTTCAAGGATACCACACCAACTTGCACATCTTTAAACAGGGTTCTGTGACGGCTGTCCGGTATCGAGATGAAGTTCTAGAACCTATTGTGAGATTTTTCGCTGCAGCAGTTGGCCCTTCTTTTGTTTTAACGGACGACAACGCACGTCCCCATAGAGCAAACATCGTCGATGACTACCTGGAGAGTGAAGGGATTGCGCGTATGCCGTGGCCAGCATATCCGCTCGACCTTAATCCCATTGAAAATTTTTGGGATGCTCTCGGCCGTGCTGTATTTTCACGTTTCCCTCCTCCAGCCACTCTTATTGAGCTGGAAACTGCTCTACAAGAAGAATGGCTATTGCTTAATTCTGCGGTGGTTGACCACCTAATTGAAAGTTTGGTCACAAAATGTAAACATTGTCTACAGATAAGGGGGGATCACATACTCTATTAATGTCCTTTTTAAATTTTATGCTGCCTATTTTCACTTTATACATAATACTGTTTTGAATCTCCAGTATGTCCTTATTTGATAACTTACAAAAATTTAATATTGTTTTTATGGTGTTTATTTCATGCTGTTTATTTTCACTTTATACATAAGTCTGTTTGAATCTACAGTAATCTGATAACTTACAAAAATTTAATATTGTTTTCATTTCTGTACATAATTATTGATTTTATTTTATGCATAAATATCTATGCTACTTTCCTGCAGAATTTTGCGTCCATGAAAGCAATATTTGTTGATTTTTTTGCATTTTACATCTTCGTGTTTAACTTTTGGATGTGTGTGTATATATATTTATTAATTAGCAATGTACTATCAGGAAATGATGCAGTTCTTATGCTGTTATTTTGCAGACTCAGGCTCATCAAATGAAACAAATTAATGAAAAAATAAAAGAAATGTAAAAAATAAGAGAGTTAAAAATAAGGGAAAATTAAAATATATCGATTTATACATTTTGATCAGGGAAAAAATAGATTAACATTATGATTTCTTTAATACAATGAAGCAAAATCTCCGATCAATAAATTGAATTCTACTTTTTCATGTAAAATTAGAGGCAATATCGTGCATCTCTAGACTACGTGCTAAAAGATCTTGTTTGAGTAAAATCCAAACAAAATTTAGAGGAATGTAACAAAACACAGCTTAGGAATTTCTAACTTTTAACTAAAAATTGAATCTACATTTAAATTACATTAGCAATACAGAAAATTTAACCAATTTTAATTGTTCTCAAACTCACCTGTTTTGCAAAGAAAATTCACAAATTATTTTGCAGCAAGTGCTAATAAATTATTACCAATATATGAAAAAAGTTGAAGATTACAAAAAGTCAATGAAGTTTTATTACAAGAAAGCTGTTTAGCTTTCTAACATTTTCTACACAAGAAGAAAATTTAATCCTACTCAAAACTCATCTGTATTTCAAAATCCGGACATTTTCTTACAGTAGAGGATTATAAATATTACCAATGTACGAAAGAAGTATGAAGCAGAAGTTTAACAAACAAATGATATTAAAAATTATGCAAAAATTTGTTTATTCTGTCTAACATTTTCTACATGAGAAAGTAATTGATCTATATAAAAAACTGTTATCATATGTTTACTATTGAATGTTGAAATTGTAGTTTTATATAAGTAATAATAATAATGATAGTAAATAATTATGAGAGTGACAAATAATAATGGTTATATTAATAATTTATAATTTTTATTCTATATATAATTTTAAAAAAAATTTGCTTTTATATTATAAGCTGGATTTACAAATTTCCTTTAATGTAAAAATTTTTAGAATTGTAAATATTTTTTCACTCTGTTTTCTCACTTATGACGAATGTTCTTTATTTTTCACACCTCTCACACTGTCTTCATTCTTTTGGCAATTTTGTCAGTCAGAAAATATGATCTCGTTACATTTGTTATCTTTTCTTATTTCTCTTCAGGTGATTCTTTTATGTAATTCTGAATTTTTTTTAT
Source organism: Latrodectus hesperus (assembly GCA_037975125.1). Taxonomy (NCBI): domain Eukaryota; kingdom Metazoa; phylum Arthropoda; class Arachnida; order Araneae; family Theridiidae; genus Latrodectus; species Latrodectus hesperus. Next base: position 95,083,635 of record CM075859.1, on the reverse strand, counting down.
GTGCAATAGTTTTGGATTCATAGAATTGGTATAAAATTGGTAGAATTTTCACCCATAAACATGTTTTTAGAAAATTGTAAAAAGTTTTGGAAAAAAAGGACTATAATTGTTATGAAAAGCTGTAAACAATTATCTGAATATTTTTTACACAGGAAAACTTGATTAATTTTTCCTTGACTTGCAAAAGATTTGTTTGACTTCGTACAATAACCAACAGACAGTCATGTAATTTTCTCAAAATTTTAAAACTTGATAATAACTCTGAGTATGATGTAGTTTACTCTTTGTAAAATAGTGAAGACCAAGTAATGTGGAAAAATGTGCTTCATTGTATGTTTCGTCGTCCAAACTCCAGTGTAAACTTTTTCATTCCTAAGTTTTTTTGCTTTGCGTAACCTGCAACTTCATAAGAAATCACATTAATTGCTTTGGTTTCTTTTGGAATTTCTAGAACGTCTTTTTAGCTCAAAATATTCTTATGTTACCGATTCGGAATTTTTAGCAATATTTTTTGAATAGCGTATTCAGAGTATTCGATTTTAAAATTTCTTTCAATATTTTTTTCGTCTAGTTTAAAATTATGAGATTCAAATTTAGTTTAATATTATGAGAGTATTTGAAAAAGTATTTCTTCCTCACTAACACAACTTTAAGACAACACACACATCACGTAACTTCTGAATTATTCCATTGAAATAGTTCAAGGAACTTGGAAACACAAAAGTTTTATACATATTTTGAAAATATAAATTTTATCTTTTTGTCTTTTTGATTTATGATTTAATCGGGATATAATTTTTATTTTTATAAAAAGTATTCATTTATTACATTTACTTTATGAAAAAATTAAAAACAAAATTTACAGTGGTAATCAAAATAATCTAGAATCGTTTCGCATTTGGTCAATATCATTCATTACATTTGTAAACTTTACTGAGATATATTTTAAATCGTTAAGATCGACTTAAACAATTTATTTTTGGCTTGATGCCTTCAAGAGAAAGTTTTTCCTGTCCTCATACGTTTCCACCAAATTGATTTGCTTGACTTAGAATGAAAAAGTCATAAAAATAAAAGTTTCTAGTTGTCCGAGCAAAAATATTTCATAACGCTAATACTTAGTTAAGAACATTTGATGTCCTTTTCCATGTACCCATTGCTTCATTTGTCGCTTCACAGAGGAAATTGGTATTGCTCAACAATTGACCGATTCTCACGATGGCCGGAAGTTACTTTAACGCCACAGATATAACAGCAGAAAGACAACTTCAGTGGCCCTCATGCATGGTTGGTCATCAAGATTCGGACTAGCTGTTACAATCTATTTATCTATTCACTCAAGCATTTGAACGATGTGCTCATTTCTTCTGTTTGTTGATTTCTGACGATTTTGTTATTGGCCACTTTCTAAATAGAAAATTAAATTCTCAGTTTGAAAAGTGACAACACAATGAATAATAGGACTCTCGAGTATAATTTTTATGGTTTCTTTCTCTCATCGTTTTGAATATCTTTCAGAGTGGTTTTATTTATATTCGTTGTTTGCATACGATTCGGGCAACTATTTCTGAAGTACGAAACCATTAAACTAGGCCAACCATCTTGCAGTTTTCAAGGACATTTAGGTAATGAGGTTGACACCTGAGCAACCATTTTTCTAAATTTCCTCTCCTCACAGGGGTAATAAATCCCATGCAGAAATATGATCTTTCAACATTCCGATCGCTGGTTGAGTCACATACCAAATTCATTACTTTTTTTTAATGCGAGAGTTATGCATTGCCCTACTAGATGATACACTTCTAGAAGCTGGGATTGGTTTATTTATCACTTTGTGTGGTAACTTTTTACACTCGTCACTATTCGATTGGTGTTTTTTCATGCATATATATAATTCGTTATTTATATCACGAGTAATAATTTGGTTAGATTTTGTCATCAAACATCACAAATCGAGTCTCTCTCTTTCAAATATAGCTTCTTAAATAAAGAATACCATTCCAGCTTCTATATTTTTTATTGAAATCAGGATTAGATATCACAATGTTCGTAAGAAAGTTCTAGGCATTTATTATTTCGCAGGATTAGCTAACTTCCATGTTTGCTACTAAAATATCGCTGTCAATCTAAATTTACTAAATTTATATGTTTGAATTCCTAATTATCTGCTAAAGTTATTTGACTTTAGCAGATAGTATGCGATTATATTTACTTAAATCAGATAATAATTGATCCTATTTATTTGAATATGATCGCTTACTATCTGATTTTTTCATTTATTTGGTGTGACATAACAGTAAACAGTAATTACATTGCTAACAATTAAAAAGTAGCCTTATTGTAAAATTTTAAGGAATTGAATTTTGACACTTAAGTATAAAAATGGTGTAAATCAAATATTTGTTTCGAGTAATCACGTTCTGGTCTTTAATTTAAAAGTTTGTGAGTATAACTCTCATCTCTGGCCAAGACATTTGTTGTAATTTGGAATCTACTTTAAGCCGTAAATCTCAATTGAGTTAAACTTTGTAAGTGAAATGTTAATGTAGAACAAGTCAAACATGAACATACATAAAAAATACTTTTAGTTATTTAATTAAATCATTGCTGAGCTGGTGGTCGAATGGTTATCGCTCTGGTCTTCTAATGGTTCATAGGTTCGAATTCCACCTCTGGTTTAGATGTTGCCATTAGTTCAAAATCATCTCTAAATTGTAGATTTCAGTGTGATGAAAATTTCCGTTGGGCAACAAACAAGCCAAGCTTGTCAGACATGGGTGTGGATCTGTCATGGTATGGGTAGTCAAATCAAAATTTCTTGCAGGCCCAATCATAACCAAACTAATTAAAAGAGTATAGCACTTGATGCAAACAGGGAAAGTTACATACATGTGACTATTCTTCCTATTTTACTACACAAATGTATAAGATCCAGTAAATGTAAATGAATAAATCAGGTAATTAACTCCAAGCAGAAACTCAAAAATTATATTGTCTACCATCCCCAGGTTTCCAAACAGTAAAAACTTTTCTTTGTATGATGATAGAAAGTTCCATCATAATACACTGCTCAAAACAATTAAAGGATATTTCGGTTTTAGGTGGATCTTGTGGCTGGGAAACTTTTTAGCTGATTGATACGTAGTCGACAGACGTAGTAGGTTATATGAGAATAAATTACACATATTTGGCAGAAAAAAATTCATTTTACTGCGCATTTGTGTACAAAAGGAAAAAAAAACAATTTGTGCATATGAGAAAAAAAGAATAAGGAAAGGTATTTTCTTCAAAGGAAGTCATTTTCAGTAGAGGGTATGGTTTCCATGGACTGCCAGCAACGTTGAACACCTTTGAGGCATGGAGTCAATGAGGCTATTAATCACTAGTTGGGGTATTCTGTCCCACTCTTCCAGAAGAGCTATTTCCAGTTCTTGGAGAGTTTGTGGGGGTGGTTGGTGGCCAACAACTCGTCTTCCTAGAGCGTCCCAAATGTGCTCTATTGGATTCATGTCTGGAGAACACGCTGGCCATTCCATTCGTACGATTCCTTTCTTGAAAAGGAAATCCTCCACCAGGTTAGCACGACGTGACCTGCAGTTATCGTTCATTAAAATTTAGTCATCTCCGATTGCTGCAGCCTAAGGGACTACAATAGGTCTGAGGATTTCATCCCTATATCGGCGACCAGTCAGAGGTCCATCTGGAATGATATAGAGGTCTGTGTGCCCGTCAATGGAGATGCCACCATACACCAATATTCCACCACCGCCAAATCTGACACTTTCGTGTAAGAACGCTGGATTATTCCTACTGTCACGGTCCCTCCAGATGAAAATACGCCTATTATCAGGATGAACAGAAAAACGGGACTTGTCAGAAAAAAGAACATTGCTCCATTCATTTCTCCTCCAGTTCACATGCTCTGTTGCCCACTCCCTGTGGTCGCAACAATGCCTTGATGTTATTTTAACACATACCATCGGTCGGCGAGCATACAGACCTACACCATGAAGCCAGTTTCGGACAGTCTGAGTTGAAACCGTGGTGTCAGTAGCCGAGGGAAGGTGTTGTTGGAGAAGAGTAGCGTTCATATTTCGGTGTCTTTGAGCCGTTAACACTAAATAACGATCTTCATTGGGCGTTGTTGCCCGTCTACAACCTTGCCCTTGTCTTCGACCTGCACTTCCAGTCTCCAAAAAACGGTTCTAAAACCTGGAAATCACACTTTGTAACACTCCAATGGCTTGCGCTGCTCCGGCTTGAGTTTGGCCCCCTTCTAACCTACTAACAACTCTCCAAGCTTCTGAATAGGTTAAATGACTTCGCTGAGACATCGTACTCATCGAAGCAAAGCAGTCACTGAATACCGATCATCCTTGTATTCATTGTTTTTTATTCAGTTGAAAGTCAAATTTCATTCACTGCCACTGAAGTGACGTTTTTGACGTCGAACTCAAAATTAGCATGCCCCACAGTTTGAAAATCAGAAAAATTTTCATTTGTGATTCTCTTCTTCCATTTTCAGCTAAAAAAAATTTCGTTCATACCTTTATTTTATGTAAAACTTACAATATCCTTTAATTGTTTTGAGCAGTGTATTTAGTGAACTAAAATTTGCGCACAAAACGGGTGTATTGTAAATTGGGTGTTGCTGGCAGCTTTTTCGTGACTATGGTGAAATAAGCAACGTAGCTGGAAAAAAAAAATCAAATTTCACAATCATTATAGCGGGTTTTAACGTGTCACATTCCGCTGTTTCTGGTGACTGGAAGAAGCGTAAGATTTCTCAGAAGATATTTTCTTGGGCAAGAATAATAGCGGTTAACGATAATAAATTTTTTAATAATATCATCTAGATTGAAAAGGATTAATTTATTTATTTTATATTGAGATTAATCTGTAAATTCGCATGAAGATGGATATTTCTATCTTTCATACTTTTTTTTAATTACTTCATACTACATATTTATTCCAGCATTTTTTAAACATTTTCCTTTAATCTAGAACTTAAAATATATCATCCTGATTTATTTTACTAAAAAGAAAAATCATAGGAGGAAGGGATAACAGTACCCTTTTTCTTGTGCAGTGGGTCTGTATTGGAATCCAAGAGGGGATACTTGTAAGCAATGTGCTCTTCCGATTCTGTCGAAGAATCCCTGAATCTGAGTATTTCTTCCTAAATTTTAATTTTAACATGCAAATTAAATGACTATGAATAAATCATATATAAATACTTCATTTGGCGAATTAAAATTGAATAAAATTCAAATTGTGAAGTTAATCAATTTGGTAAGTGTTATATTCTCTAAGTATATATAATAGAGTGTAAATTTTACTTTTATTTTAGTTTATTCTTGCCTTGGATATTGCGTATTAAATAACTGAACAGATTACAGATTATGTTTTTACAACTTCTACAGCATTCTTTTCATAAATATCAGATCCTATTTCTATTTCAAAAAGGGAGGAACTGTTCTTAACCCTGATCGGCGTGCAAGCTGGAATAAAAAACCTAACTTCCATTCTTAACTTACGACTGGGTAAAAACCTCGGACCACTACGCTATAGCATGTACCATTTGCTTACGAACCCTTTGTTACCACCCATATACGTTTGTGACATTTGGGCACGGTGAGCCCTAGTTCTCATTTTAGTAAGAGAAGGGAAAAACTGGTATATTTGTGAGTGTTTCAAAGAGGAAAGAATCTCGTATAAAATTTTAAATAGTATTTAGACAAAATACATCCATTTAAAAAAAAATAACTATAGGCAATAAATTGAAATTATTACAACTGTAATATAATTTCTATAAGCGAATGTAAATTTTGAGCTACTTAACCTTTTGTGTTAAGAGTTTTAAACTAAGATTTTTAAATACAGAATTAAAACGTTTAATAAGTTTTATGAGAAGGATCCTTTTCTAGTGTCCAATTGATATTGGAAGGAAACTGTAATTTGAACACGACACACAGAATTTTTCGATGTAAATGAAGACTGAGAATCTCAGAAAAAAATTCCAACTATGAAATCCTGAAGAATAATCGACAGAGTAAATAATTACAGCATTTGATACCTTGAAAGATTGAATGGCTGCCAATCACTCACAAAGGGAAAACTAGGTTAATGTATACATCAGAGACCACTTAGATGAGAAATTAAGAAAATACTTCTGAATTTTGACCTTCTTAACAATTGTAGTGACGCTGGAAAAGTAAAGCGAAGGTCACTAAAAAGCTTCAAAAGCATCTGAAGAGCTCGAGGTCTCTTCTTCATAGGAAAGCCGCTCCCACAAAGTTTCTCTTTTCCATTACAATCTGCTCATAAATCATTGGATAAAATATAAAACCACATTCTCAGTTAAAAAATCACCTTGCTATGTGAGAAATAATTTTCTAATTTTAGGAAAATGATAATGCAATCAAATAAATATAATGCATAAAATTACTTTTATCGTGGTATTTATTTCCTTTCAGTAATTCATACATTGTAAAACATTAAGCTGGATTCTTTTTATTTATTTTTTTTCTTCTGAAATTTGTTTTGAAGCGATGCCAAATCCATCAAGCATTATTTCCGAGAAAGACAAAAGTATACTTTTTATAGGGCTTTATTATTGCTTAATTGGGAATTCTTCCCAATTAGCAATAATAGGAAAAGAACTCAATAATAGAAGATTAGAGAATTTAAACAAATTTTAGAGCAGAAGCTTATAGATCTTAGTTACTACTGAACAAAGAAAGATGATTTGGCATTTCCATTTTCAAGACCGATCCTATGTGTCTGCCACCCACGTACAAGACTATATGTGTCGCCCCTCTAGTGAATTATTCATATTTTGACTGATACTTAATATGTTTACATTAAAACTTATCTACCAGTAAAAGTGTAAAAAGAATAATAATAAAAACTCAAAGTTTGATATGTAAAACGTTGCTTGTGGTTTAGTTACTATGATATATAATAGCGGCAAAATACTTTTCACTTTTCGTTAGTTTAAAGTTCTTTCATTGTTGGATGTACAACATAGGTATTATAACTGTCACTTTATTAATTTTACCTTTCCTTGTACGTGAACTATAAAAAAAGAAATGCAATGTTAAGTAATTTTTTATTAGAAGTTAATTTTATTTTGCAAGTTGAAGTTAAATCTGGAAAACATATTTTTAAATCTAAACACCAAAAAGTATTTAAAATTTGTTGAATTAGAAAAAAAATACTGACTAAGAAGATTTATTTCCCACTGATCTGTTACCAATTTCTAAATAAAGAAAATATTTTGAAACTATTTTTAAAAGATTATTTAAACTTGTATGAATACATCAGAAATTGTTAGTGTAATGAATAAAATAAAAGAATTATCTGAATGTATGTGCCAAAATTGACAAGAATGGATAATTTGGTCGCTAAATTTATAAATCAGTATATCAGGCTAAATATTTGATGATAATTCAACACGGCTTCATTTCAGGCTTAAATAAGATGAATACAGGAGATGTTATGAAGAATCATCAAACAGAGAAATCCTGCAAACACAAAAAATGGTAAACATAGTAAGAGGCTAAGTGGATCAAATGGTATGAAATTACTCCTCAAGTAGGAGAGATGGAGTATACATACAAACGGGCAGATTACTATTAGTTTTTAATAGTTTTCTTTTATTTCTGTTTTTTCAGTGCTATGCTGTGAATCTCTTGATTAGCTTATTCGATTCTTTGGCATCCTTTTGCATTTAGGTATTTTCAAAATGCCATAAGACCCGCAATCGGTTAATACAATGATAGAGTGCCATTAAGTACCCCTGCAACATAAAAAGTTTAAACTACCATAAACGTCGCTAACACAAATAATACTATATAATAATAATAATGGAGTGTTTATCAAACAGGAATTGTAAGGAAAGATCATTTAATTGAAAGAAGCTGCATGATTATTTTCACATAGTAAACAACCTTCCAGAAGAACTTTTCCGTAGGTAGTGGCTGTATCGCAAGGAAGGAAATCCAGAAAACTCCCAAGTACCCACTCCGACATATTTGCATAGAGCGAAAGCGATACATCCGTTTCTCGTTATTCAGCAGTGATCGGGATCGAACGTGGAATCTTTATGTTCCAAAGAGCATTTTTTGGGGATGTAGTATTGACAATATAAAATATTTTCGTAAAACAAGTTTCGCAAAAATTTTTTTTGAGACACCTCTGTTCATTTTGGAAACACTGTGCTGTTGATAAGCACACACACACACAAACATCTGTTCTGGTATGATATTACCAGCTCTGCAATGAATTTTGCTATCCGATGTGAAGAATGTCTGTAAACAGTAATGGAAAATACAACAGTGCATTCTATTTTTTTTTAAATAATGCTAGGCTATCAAAAATTTGCTATTTATTTTAATTTTTCATTAACTAAAATTAACATATTTACTCGCCTTATTTTGACACAGTGTAATGAACAGACGAAGGCAGTTGTAAAGCATTTCTACTGCAAAGATTGCTTTTTGGAAAGACATTTCATATAAAGTGAGCCGTATTCACGTGTCGCAAAGGAGAAAACCCAGAAAACAAAGCACCCAGCCCGACGAACCAAAATGCGATCGCCTTTACCCATTACCTTATGCTACAAAGCACTGTCCTGCCACTTCGTTATGGACTTACCATAAGTTTTATTTTAAGAAATTCGTAAAACATTTTTCTTGATTGATAGTATTAATTTCGACCACCTTACGTTTTGGTCATCCGCAGGGCTGGTCCTATTTCTACATGCATTAGTGTTGGAGTATATTTGAGAGATCTTAGGGTTTCCTGCCTTTCAATACATGAATATGGCCGACTATCCATAAAAAAAACTTTCTGAAAATCAATATCCAATTTATGCTCGATATAATTAAAGTATATGGGATATAGTATCAAATTTAGCTGCAAAACTACAATAACAGAATAGAGTAGGTTGTATGATTTATTTATAAACTTAAATTTTTATAATGCCAAATTTAACTATTTTATGACATGAATATTCTAATAGTTAATACATAAGTATATATTAGAAAAAAGATAGGATTGAAACTAATTCAACAAAAAATTTATTTTAATCATATATTACTGAAAGAGTCTAAAAATAAAAAGAAAAAATTTTCTTAATATATATATATATATATATATATATATATATATATATATATATATATAATTTATTTAATATTTTTCACTTCTTTGACAATTAATTTCCTGATTTCTAATGGTAGATTCGTACAGAAAATCATGTTAATATATATTATATGAAAAAAGTAGGAGCAATATTTAAAATTATGCATTAAAAATATACATCTTACCTTCAATTTATTGATCATTGGTTTAAACACTAAAAATAACTTTGCGCGAGGACAGAGAATAAATAAAATAAATGTATTTGCTTTAAAATGTGTTTTCACTCAGGAGCTAATATTAGAAGTTTTAAAAAGGCATATATTTAAATATACACAATTGACCATTTAAATTTCTACACCAATTAGAAAGGCAAATAATAAAATAATAATTTTTTGGGGGACATCATCGTGTCTTACATTAGTTAGGATACATCACTGCTTCCTAACAAAAGGTAAGACAGTGTTCTTCAGATCATGCGATCTCGAGTTCCATCCCAGCCATTATTGAACAACTGGAGATGGATGTTGTGTTTCTGCCTTCTGCACGCACATACGCGGATACCTGTCGAGGTAGAAGCTTGGGATTTTTCAGGGTTTTCTCTCTAGTTTCCGTGATGGGTTCTAAACTTTGTTTGTTGGGATATCCCCAAAGCTGTGTTAAATATGTATAAGACACATGTGTATTATACTTTAAATAACAAGTGATTATATTTTACACAAATTTAGATCTATAGATCCTGAGAAATCACTTTCCAGAACAGTCATCTCTGGTAGCTATAGCTACAAGCACTTATACTCTAGAGCAATGAGTCTAACAGAAGTTGGATGCTCTATATACTAGAAACAGCTAACCTTCAGCACCTAGCCAGCTTTATCAACTATTGTGACAGGCGTATGTCGCAACCACAGACCAGACATTTCTATTGGTGAGAGATCTGGAAAGAGTCATATCGAGAACATCAGTCCAACGTTTTCTGTATCAAGATAGGTTAATTCGATGCCATTATCATATGACCGTGTCCATTCCAAACGAAGTCTAGCGTTTCCCAGGACTCTAATAAAGTGTAATACCACGGACATTTAATACAACAGCAATGAAACGGCTATCGTTCAAAGTGACGTCAGTGTGTGCAAGAAGTGAAGGAGAGGTATGTCCAGTGCCAGCCCATACCATTATTCCAGATGATGGTATCGAATCCTTTCTTACAATGCATGTTCTGTACGATATCTCTAAACATGAATGCGATCGTCGGGATGTTGTAAATAGAACCGCAATCCGTCTGAAAACACGACGTTGCACCCTTCATTTAATTAATGTTTAAGTTATGTCCGTAATTCTTTCCTCTTCATAAATCTAGTGATGGTTATCAAAATAAAGAAAATACCTTTATTAGAGAGAGACAGAGAGTATGGTGTAGAGGACCACTTTTGGCATGTATTACAGCTTGGATTTAACGAGGAATCTATTCACACAAGTGCTGAACAGTGTTTACTGGAATATTGTACTATTATTCTTCATGGAGAGTGGGGATGTTCTGGGAGAGATGACTGTGGGAGACATCGATTCCGTATTGAACGCTATAACATAGATCATAACAATTTAATATATTGAGATGGTGTGACTGCGGGCCAAGATAAATGTTCAACTTCATCCTCGTGTTCATCAAATCATGAATGGATAAGTTGGGCTGCATGTGGATAGGTGCATTATCATTCTGGAAAATTCCCTCTCCTGCGGGAAACAAAGTTTATCTCATAGATTAGACCCACTCAGCTATTATTCCTCTATACTTCGTCCCAGTGATCCTTTCTGTAAGGGTTACGGGGTTCCTCTAGAATTCCGTTCCCCTAGAAACACCTTAAAGTTGGGATGCTTCAGTCACACTTGCGCCAACAAGACGGATTCTTTCAATTTGACCTCTGAAAAATCGTAGGTGTGGAATTCAAAACTTTTGAAAAAGAAAAAACCCAAAGCTTAATAAGCTAGCTAGAAATTCAATAAGCTAGCACATACTACCAGAATATATACATTTCTAACAAAAAAAATTGGTAACTGCATTAAAAACGTCACTTACTTACAAGTGTTTTCATTAGTTTGATAATCACGTATGCATGCAACAAACTTGCTTAATCTACATGCTGAGTGATTTTGATTCTTTTATAATGCAAAGATAACTGGTTTTGTGTAATTTATTTTTTAATTGGAAATAACACACACACATGTAGATTAATTTAAGCAAAAGTATTATTTAATCAGTTCAGTAAATTTTTTAAAACTGATTATTTAATTATTGATTATTGTATTGTATATTAATATAAGTATATTAAATAGGGTATAATAAATGCGCAAAATATTATTACAAATTATATTGGTATGCGAAATTATTATACTGAAAGGATTAATGTTCAATTCTATTTAATATTAAATACTTTGATAGTGTTAAAATTAAACTTTGTTATGCAATTATTAAATCTGAAATTCACATTTACAAAATTGTTTATCATATTGAATGAAAATTTTTTTACAAAGAGTATTAAATTGATCCTTTCTTTGAATTAGTAATCATTCTGTTGATATGTTGAGGAGCAGAATTTCTTTATAGAAGGAACAAGATTTATTTTTCAGAAAATTACTTAAGAGTTCCAAAATAATTGTTTAAAAAAGTTCAATTTTCAAAAACTATTTTAAAGCTCCAGGTGATATCGGTCGACGCTCTAGCCCATTTTACTTATCCCCTTATTGACGAGTGCAATAATTCCTGACCACTTCCCATCTACGCTATCTACCAATAAGTAGTATCTGGGCTTTCATACAAATGACAATATCTGTGATCCTGTTATCTATTTATATCATGACTTCTTCACTTAAATATCCTGTAGGAAACAGTATTGGTATTAAACACATGCAAGATTCTATGAAATTCAGAGCTGTCTGATTTCGAGAAAGGCTAATTGTTGGATATCATAGAAATGGCCGATCCTTAAGGGACATATCTAATATAAATTCAACATTCTAAAATCAATAGCAGTTTTCGTAATTAAGAAGTAGAAGGTCAGAGGTGTTTATTGGTATGAGCTTCAACCCGGTAAACTCACGAAATAAAAAATAGAGACCAACGGGAAATTTTGAGAAAACCGCTTCAAACCAATAATCCATATACTCCAGGAGTTACCACAAGCTTCTAGAATTATTGCTTTGATAAATACCATCCGCAAAGAAGCTCATTTGCTTGGTTTCCATAGTTGATCAATTGCCCATAAACCTTTGATTACGACCGAAGTTCTCAGTTGAAGTGTTGTCGAAATTGAGCACATCGAAATTGGACCTTAGATGAGTGGTAACAGATTCTCTGAAGTGAAGGTTTGGTTTATTTATCCCTCAATGATAATTTTTTGCTCACAACCTCTGGTGGGATAAATCCAGGTTCAAATTCCCAGTTGGATAGCAGAGTGTTTGGGAAGAAAACGTCATTTCCAAAATGCATTGTACTTAGTTTGGTGGAGGTGGAATTATGGTCTAGGGATGCTTTTTGTGGTATGGACTAAGACCCTCGGACACAATTTATGATAGGCTCAACGCCGACTTCTATTCCTCTGTTCTAAACAGTAATGTGCTTTCTACGTTCTGGCAATTTTGCGGGTAGGATAGTTTTTACTTCCAGGATGTCAATTCCACTTGTCATGTTGTGACGTCCACCATAGATTGGTGTACTGACAACGAAGTGAACCGATTGGACTGCTTAATACTAGAGGCTTTTTTCTGCGTTAGATGATTATGGATTTCAGAAGTAGGGAGCCAGAAAACGTATTGCAATAAAATAACTTAACCAGATAATATTTCGTGTGCAAATATTCCCAATTTCAAACCAATAGAGACAATAAATTTTTATCATAAGTTTTTTATTTATTTACTTTTTTACCATCATTTTACAAATAATAAATCAATTATTCATGAAGAAACACAAATAAATTTCTTATTTGTAAACAGCTGTATGGACAGAATATAGGTTTCAGGGAAATACTAAAATAAATAAATTTTTAACTCATATCACACTTGATATTATTGTGTTTCACTGAAATATATATATATATATATATATATATATATATATATATATATATATATATATATATATATATATATACTTACAAACATACATATATATACATATAGAAATTGTTGTTAGGGTTTTTATTTCAAAAGTTCATGGATGCTTTTCCCTCCTCGGGTTCGATTCTATCTAAATTAGCCTTTAATGAAAAAGTGACAATAAAGTCACAAATAAATTATTATATTTTCCAAAAAGGTGTTTAACAAAATTTACGTGATTGTGCATAAAACTTGTTTTTAGTAGAAAGTTGTATCGAATTTGAAAGGGAGGACAACCGCATCATTTCTGTGGTAAGAAAATTACTGAGACAAAGCATGCATTAGTTCTTCTATTACTGGGAATTAATCATCACGCATTATGCTTACAGAGACGTGCATGGAAATAAGCACTGTACTGAGTATATATAAACACTGTACTGCTGTACTGAGATAAGAATTTTAAACAGACATCTTATACGCCATCCATTTTCTAGACAGTTGAACAAATTGGGTTCGGAGTGTGAGCTTGATAACTTTCTGGGTTTTCTCCCTCGCAACATGTGGGTAACGCTCTCTATGACTATCGATTTCTGCCGGAGGACAAAATGCCATCGATATCCTAATTCCTCAAAATGGTTTTCAATTGTTAGGCTATGTGCTGTTGAATTACACTATAAATTAAAGGAATACGAAGCTTTCCGAGCAGGTTGTAAAAAATACTATATGCAAAATTACCATAGAAAGTTAATATCAGAATGAAATTAAATTGTAACTGAATTTTATAATTTAGATAGGATTCATAAACTAACATTGGATTAGAATTAAAAATTAGCCGTAGGAAATCAAGAGGAACACGGGAACAAGTATCAGAGCAATCGAGGACGACTTTGGTTTATTTTCTCTTCTGCGTTTTAAGTATATTGCGTGAAAACATTCTGAAACTCACAGCAGCCTAAAAATATTCACTCTATCGTTTGATTTTTTAAAAAATAAAAACATGATAATGTCTCCGTAGACATGCCATTTCCTTGTTTCATTGATTCACAGCAAGGTTTGAATTTCTAACACAGCTTTTCACGTTTATCATGGTATGATGGCTGAACGCATTTTTGTAATCAGTCTCTTCGCACGTCAAATACAGAAATGAAGAATGTCTTCTTTTTATCTCTGTTCATGCTTATTGATGAAATGCACAGGAAAGTCTCAATACTATAAAAACAAAAATTTACTAAGAAATATAATACTATATTAACTGTAAAATTTCTCAACAATCCATGTTTTAAAGAATGGAAAGGAACCACGTAAAATATTTGAATGATTCTCACAGAATTTAAGTTAAATGAAAATATGCAAGCAAAACATTTTTACAGTTTAATACTATAAGAGGAATTAATATTTACCATTATTTTTTCGAATAGATTACATTAATTCTTATAAACGTTGAACTTATCTATCGTAAGTCGATTATCGTTGAACTGGCTCATCGTAGCCATGCAATGAAATCTTGTGGTTTGAAACTGAATGGATGCTTGATTTATGTTTCATAACAGAGAGAAAGTATCTGGTTATATTACCGATTACACCACAGGTAACAAGCGACGTCATGCATGTAAAGATTTCACTTTAATAATAAAGAGCAACAGCAAAGGAGTTAGTGTGTGATGCAACTTTAAAATTCAAGTATGTTTATACATCATCGTCACCGCTGTTGATTTGTCTTAGGCTTAGATTAAGTTTACTGTTCCGGAAAGAAAAATAGAGAGCTTAAAGATTAAGTTATAGATTAGCACCTAAAAAAGAGTCTATCAAATTACAAGGAAAATGAGGGTACCCTTTATTTAAAAAATAATTTAATCTGAATCCCCTCCTATTTATAGTTAGCTCAATTAAAATTACTAAGCAAATTATGTTAATTTATATTGAAAGTTATATAAATTATTTATATTTCAAAGTATATTAATTTTTTATAGTTAAAATTTTATAAAAAATTACATGACATGAAGTTTCTAAAAAGCAATATGCATTAATATTTGTATATTTTTCGGTAGAATGTGGCAAAAACGGTGACACATTTCTCTGAATGGAGTTGTTACGCTACAAGTGTTGATACTGCTATAATTTTAGATGCAGAAATGCAGACAAGATTTTGCAAGTGCAAAGATAAAAAGAACCATGTAGGAAACTGACAAGCCAATCACTATGGTAATAGTTGTTTAATGGAAATTTCTGGAGTTCTGCCAATATTTCATTGTTCAGAGCCACATCATAGATTACGATGTGTGAAGTTATAAAGTGATGGTGATTCTAGAGTATATAAAGCTATTAAAGGAAACAATCTCTATGGTGATGTTGTTATTGAAAACTTAGAATCCATAGGTCATGTTGAGAAAAAGATGGGAACACTACTTCGAGTTTTGAAACAAAGCACGAAGGGAATAAAGTTATCTGACAATAAAGCATTAGGCATATGTGGCAGATTAACTAACTCTGAAATTGATCGACTGCAATTGTATTATGGATTAGCTGTCCGAAAACAAATGTCAACAAACTTTTTGTTATGAAGCAGGATGTTTGGGAGACGTTTCACCACAAGGTGTCAACTGATGAAAATCCCCAGGATGGTCTATGCCCTAATGTTGAAGATACATGGTGTGGGTATAACAAAGCTGTATTAAGTGGTGCAATATATAAACATAAAAACCAGCTACCACAACAGGTGTTAAACAGTATAAAAATTGAACAGAGAATTAACAAATCCAGAATAGCTTGTTAGATGTCTTCATATTAAAACGCAAAATAGTAATGAAAGTTTCAATAATCATTTGCGGTCGAAGATTTCTAAAAATGTTTTTGTTCAGCTAGAAAATTTGAAAATTGGTGTATATGAAGTTATAGTTTCATTTAACTACGGAAATATCTCAAAATACAATGTTTTATCATTATTAAGAATCCAGCCAGGTTTGTAAACTTGTAGAGCAATGATATAAGCTGATCAAGCTCTTTTACGAAAGAGAGAGAAACTATGTTATAAAACAGAAATCTGTAGAGGCTTGGATAAAAAGAAGACATGAAAAATGTAGAATAGGAGATGTTCTAGCAGATAATCCAGAAAATCTCAGTTATGGAACTGTAATGTATTAATTATACATAATTTTCATGTTAAATCTTGTTTTTCTCAAAATGAAGTTTTTTACTTAATAAGGAACATTTTCTGTAAAACATACTGAATTAAACATGTTAAAGGTAAGCATACTTACCAAATATGTTATCTTAAACATTTTAACCTAGGGGATTTTTTCTATATAATATTTTTTTAAATTTTATAATTTAAAATGTTTCAAAATTTTAATGATATAAGTGAAAAATAGTATAGCGTGTTAGTATAGCTATTTATTTTATTAAAAGTTAATGAGCAATAAAATAAAATTCTAAAAATAAAGTCAGTGCTCTGGTTAAATTATATAAAAAAAGTGTATTTAATGAGGAGAAAAATAAAAATTATTTAGTTTAAAAGTTTTTCTTTAAATGTTCCCTAAACTAAGAAAGTTTTAACGTTATCGATATAGGAATTTTGCTGCGACAACCAGTACCAATATGTACTGATATAAATGTATGCTTTTTTAATGAGTAGGTTAATGCGATATCTTTTGCAGTCTGTTTCTGCCGAACAAATAACCAATTGTTTCGTAATTTTATTTCAAGTAGATGAAGCAGACAATGTTATGTGAAGTAAGTGATGCCTGAGCTGACATCTTTCTCTTACATCGCATAATAGTAGTGAAGAAAATTTTAACCCTACAGGACATTTAACGTGTATAGATCCTTTAAGCATGATGATTTTTGCCGGAACTAGGCACCAGATCCGATAATCTTTGAACACTAGAGCACTTTTCGCTCTTCCGTAGTCTTTTTTAAATTTTAACCCCAAGATAGAGGGTTAAACTGTTATTGCTGAAGATTAAATTGATATATTGAGTGATGTCACAAGGCATTGTTTTTGTGCACGCGAGTCATTAACAAAGATCATCGGTTTCCGGCGCTTTGAAATCTGAACCCTCAATCATCGATAAAATTGTATCATAATGTTCTAGAAATGTCCACTCTCAGCTGCAATATAAACATTCTACTAGTTGTATTACGTAATACATGTGCTGATTTCGAATTTCCACTATCAAATAAAGTTGCAAAGAGGATAATAATTTCGAAAACATTGTCATGTGATTTTCAGAGTGTTTTTAATGATTGTGACAACTAAAAAAGTGAAGTATTATCTGTCTCATGAAAAAATTCTCTAGTGCACTTGGAAAAAAAAAGAATGAGAGAAAATTCTTTACCTCAAACATTTATCTTCTTTAAGAATTAACGTAATAGTTGACATGGCTAGTTACTATAGCATTTTACAATTTCTGAATTATTTTGCATTTGAATTTCGAAACTGTATGAAATATGGGTTGTATGAAAATCAAGTATACAGAAAAATGCAGTATTCAGAAATTTTGCAAGAATTTATTTAACAGATAAAACACATACAAAATGTATACATAGATTCTATATATTTATTTTTATTTTAATAATACATATCAGTAAACGAATCATAATGCTAAAAATACTGCTATTTTATCTGAATAAATTCTTGTCATTTATTAAGTCTCAGGCATTCGTAATGCGAAGCTAGTTTAAGATTCTATAGCTGATCCTTGTGAAATAACGAAAATGTTAATGAACATTAATTAGTTTTATAAAATAACATCAATTTAAATGTTATATATAGAAGCAAACAACACGTTACTCAAATAAAAATAACAGCAATAAAAGTATTATTATAAATCTTTTGATTTAATACGATTAATAGTTTCGTAATAAAGGATCAAAATCGTTCAAATGAAGAAAAATAAAATTAACATTCTAATTTCAAGACTAAAATGTTCTTTTAGAATAGAAAGTTCTTCAACATAAATTCCTCATGCCCACACATTGGCCAATAAATTAGAAACCCAATTTTATTCGACCACATTTTGCACGGATAACAGCTTCTATTCGTTTGAGCATCAAGTCCACACCCTTTTGGAATGCAATTATGTCCAGAAATCTCCATGCATTGGATATGAAGTTTCTTAGATCTTGTAAAATAGATGGAAGAGGAGAACCCTATCGCATGCGTTTTTCCAACATATCCCACCCATTTTCAACTAGATTAAAATCAGCACTTTGCAGTTACCAGAAAAGGTGTTAGTCAGAGTGATGTTCGTCAAACCAAATAGAATACTTCTGGCACGATGTATATTTTTATTATTGTCCATGAAGTATTCGCTATCAGAGTAAAAATCAACACTGAAGGGTGCATTTGATTTGTCCATCTTGGTATTACAGTGCTGCTTGTTTATCCTCGATAAACAATAAGGCTCCAGTTCGATGGCAACAGAACATGCCACATATCATGATGTTTCAACCAGAACATTACACACTGCGGGTAAATCAAGGTGGATTCATGGGTTCGCGTGGGGTCCATGCCAAATTTAACGGATTTCATTAGTGCAAAATAAGATAAAGTGTGATTCATCCGACTACATTACAACCAGTATCTTCTTATCGATAGCATTCACTGCCAATGAACTTTTGCGTTTCAGGCAGAAACGAGGGATTTTCACACGGGCACCGACTACACACTGCTATTCTATGCACATGTTTCAAGCAGATATCTGTTTAAAGACTCTTAGTTTGTGATTTTATTATTTGAAGCACAGTAGACCTTTTATTCGGCTATTCAACTCACGTAGAAGCCGCCGAACATATGTAGGAAAACCGTGTTCGAATCACAGTAACGTGTTCTGGTCAAAGACTGTGACTTCTGATTCCAGGTTTTGAATTTAAATGGCTACTTTTCAGAAACAGGGAAATTTATTGTCTTTGAAATCCAAGCCCCTGCTAAACGTGCATAAACAATAAGCCTTTTTTTAAATGGTGAAAGATCTGTGTTTTTTTTCCATTTTAATCCTTTAATTTGTTGTGAAATGTACTTTTACACCTTACTTATGCATTCTAATGAAAAGTAATCCGCGTCGTAAAATTATTTTGCATGCATCATTCCTAGAGTGAAAATCTTAAAAGTTTGTTATTCATTTGCCGGTGTGCTTATTTAAAATTTTTTATTCAAAAATTTTTTTGCCTTTTCTTTTTTTTTTCGCTTCCTGGCTATATCAATGGACTATATTTACTTAAATTGTACATTTAATTTTAAAAATATTTTTTATAAAGTTATTAATATAAGCAAGCTTAATTGTAGACTGTAATATGGTTTTTTCGTGTCTAGTTGACAAATGAATGGATAGCTTTCTGGTTTTGACTTTCACACTTGTGTGCTCGACTGCCCTTGTGCCATTGTTCAGAGGGAACGTTTCTAGTGGTTTGTAATCCATTTTAAGCTGTAGGTCCCAATAAAATTAGCCTTCGTGCTCCAGAAACGGCCATTGAGTGACCAACAAACTTAACTAAACTTTCGATATGGATTCGATTGTCAGGGAAAAATCCTAAGAAAATCTTATTGTCTTTCAAAGTTTATCAACCGCTTGCACCAAGAATTTCCGTGATTTCAGCTTTTTCGAAACTTGTGTTTCAGTATCCTCCCTTATTTCGTCTATTTTCAACGAACAGTGATGCTATTTAGTGTTATAGCTATTACGTCTTTGATATCTTTATCGAGAATAATTTTAGGAAATGCGGCTATTTATGGTTTCCTTAAAACTATCTATACTGTAAATTTTCTCATATTTTACAATGAGTAACGAAATTTAACTGTGGGAAAGAAACCAAATTTGAAATATTCTTTCGAATTCTGAAGAACATTTTTTTCTCACTTGCACTATGGACTAAAATAAATAAATGCAAAAAAAATGATAATAATAATATAAATGATAATTTCACTTTGGTGATAAATATTTCTAAAATAAGTAATACTTGTAAAAAGAAAATTTATAAAAATTTTCAATTATATATATGTAACATTTTAAGACGCTTTTTTCAAATTAGTACCAACAGTGACAGCTGAGTGCTAATATGATATACTTCAGATACTGAGATCTAACATTTCGCGAAATGCTTAAGTGGCCGGCTGTTATAACTAGTAACTTAACTCAACATCTAACAATAAAATCAGTTAATAACATGGAGTTCACAGACTTTACTTTTCCACGTTTTGAAACGTGTCGGAGAGTCGCAGTGAGGTTGATTTTAACTTCAGCTCTCTCTAATTAGACGAGTACATAGCATTCATTCCCCTGTCTCTGGGGCTTGAATCCCACATAGATTGGACCATCCTGGCAGCCCATTGGTTAGCGCTTTCGCTTCAACTGTTCGTGGGTTCGAATTTCACCTCGATATTGGATGTTTCTAGTGGTTCGGAATCCATTTCAAACCATAAATCTCGGTCCAATAAGCTCTCGTGAACAAAAAGCGAAAAATAAACCAAACGCACACATGTTAGGAAACTCTGATGTACGGTTCCGATCATACTTGTGTTTCCTCGCATTGCAGAAAAGGAAAGTAATTGTTTCTCACTTTATATATCTGATAGATATAAAAATATATAACGAATTTTAATAAAAAAATCGTTTACTATGATAAAAAATAACCAATAAAATAATTCTAATATTTGCTATTTTTATATCGTGATGAAAATATTTTATATTTAAATGTTTAATGTGCGTCTTGTTTATAGTAATATATATATATATATATATATATATATATATATATATATATATATATATATATATATATATATATATATATATATATATATATGGTTGGTTGGATTTTTATGGCAGAAGATCCAAAGATTATGTAATATTTTCTCAGAGTCATCAAATTTTCTGTAACTGCCTCTACTTCTTATATTCCCTTATAAGTGTAACAGAGTACATATTTGTATGCACACATGTCTCAAAAAAAGTGTTTTAATTATTCATCAAATTAATTACTGAACATTTACTTATACTTACATTTTTCTATTAAGAAGAAATTAAAGTACATAAATTTTATAAAATGAATTATGTGATTCAATATTTGATCTATTTTTCAGATCTGCATTCAGACAATTTTCAATATTTTTTTCAAAAGAAGAAATAGAAGAGTGGATAGCATACTTCTGAAAAGAGCATTTTATAATGCAATTTTTTTTAAGAGCTAATGTTTGAAAAGGTTTTATTTTCCTCAGATTTCATTTTCTTTAATTTTATATTGTAGAGAGACATTTTCAAATTCTTAAGCCTTTCGATTTGATTTTCTCTTTTTCTTTTAGCTCTCAGCATATTTTTAGATAACTCACCAACATATTGTTGGTTCCATGGGTTACAACATCACTTATAGAAGAAAAATTGCTCTGATCACTTCTAGAAGTAACTAAATAGCTCTCTAACTTGTGGTTTTGATATTTCCGTTTGGATTTTGAGACCTACAAATGAAACGTTTTTTGAATTACAACAAACCTCCGCACCCGACATTGGAGTTGAACCAAAGATTGTAGAACAAAGAATCCCAGTTGGGCTATCTGTTAAAAATATTTATTTTGATTCATTTATACATCGTACTAAAGCTTTATGATGGGATATATTCTGAGAAACATTCGGAGAAACATTATATATTTTTGAACCGATATCTAGTGATAAGGTCATCTCAGTTTGTGAAGGAATATTCGGCCATAACTAGCATATTCATGCCCATCAACCAGATACCTTTTACCTCAATCAGCAGCGAATATCCTTATTTTCATTAACACAGATGACATCTAAAGACCAGATTAATGTCCCTGATCTGGCGAGAGAATGATGTAATTTAGAATATTTGAATGTTTCTTCTGTGCCACCGAGTGAGTTGTCTCACAGGGCTTCTTGTAATCACTACTCTAGAGATTCATAGACTCGAAAATCATACAAAAATACTCATAAAAAAATTCCTCTTCTTTTTTAACCAAAATGTATTGTGTTGCTCTAATGAGAGTTCTTATTTAATTTGCGAATAATAGGAGTAATTAATATTCCACATAATTATATAACGTGATTATCATCATAGCTTGTAGAATAACATTTCATTCTTCAAAATAACTTCGTTTTAAAAAGCTTTATTAAAATTATGGTTGAAACTAAGCGGCTTTCGAACCTTAATTTGGACCACTGATTTTAAGAAATGTAGAATAATTGTAGATATCTGGATAATTTTAAAATGAGATACCTTGGAGAATTATTATATCCTCTTTCATGGCTTAACTATATTCCGCCAACAATGCACAACTCTTTCAGGAGGGCATTTGGTATCAAAAGTTTACTCTGGTATCAAAATTTTTTTTATTTTATACTTTACAAAATATCAAGAGAAATTCCACTCAAATGTGGAATGAATTTTCATTCTTTTACTTCTTAAAACTTAATCAATATTAAAAACTTAACTCTTAGAAATGATCGCAACTAAATCATTCCTTTTCTCTCAACAAAGATTTATTTAAGTTGGTAAACGAATTCGGAAAATCTGACTTTCATCAAATACTGAAAACATTCGAATTTTTTTAAATATACAGAAGCTATCATGCAACTCTATCATGAATTTCATATTTTAAAATTAATAATTGTTGTAATATAATAAATATGTTTCTTATTATATTTCAAAAGACAGTTTGTATTTCAGTGTAAACGTTCTGTGTTGGTCGGCATGTACAATCTTTTCGAAACTGTGACTTCAAATGCAAATCTTTCCCCGTAGTTTTTTGTGAAATGATAATGAAATTATTGATTATTAAATGAATAAGAAATTGAGGGTTAAAACAGGTCTCCCTTCCTACGTACTGAGCCACACCCACTTTACCAGCTATCACATAAAAATACTTTTCTCGTATTATCTGATAAGCGAAACATCTGCACGACTTTCCGCAGAAAAAAGGGAAATCACTTCATTTAAATATTAAATTTTGTGGCCCACTTTCTACGACGTAGTAAGAAAAGAAAAAAAAACTTTTAATTTTGGTAACCCGCTCATTTCGAAGCCCATCACGTCATTTCTCCGAGGCACAAATAGAAATTCTGGGGATGAAAATCCGGCGGAGAAAGGAACAATTTATATGATCACGCCACTTCTCGGGAAGTGTCATGTGATTCACGCATTTATGCAGACTTACGGATCGTTCGTTTACGATTCACGGCACCGGAAGAGCGATGACGTCATTCGCAAGAGAAACTAGTTCCGACTACGAATTCGGTGAATGTCTCCCCAGATCCGTCATCGCATACTGCGTCTGCACATTTGAAATATTTTAAAAATATCTATTTGGGTATCCTGATTTTAGTTGAGTTTAGATGAACATGTGATATTCGGATGCAATATATTTCTTTTTATTTAACTCACCTTCAACTTTTTATTCTGCTTTAAACATATTTTTTTATATTTTGTTAAGAATTAACTTTTCACAAGAAAAAAAATTTAATTTTCACAGTTTTTTGAGAAATTTATAAACAATTTTATATATTTGATGAGGTGGAGTCCATGAAAATAGGAATCACCCGTCATTTATATATATAAAATTTCTGTGTGATTCTCTCTCTCTCTAAATACTATAAGTGGTTATTCTGAATAATTAGAATTTTTCAGAAATTTAGAATGAAATCATGTATTTTTGGATAAAAAATTTTTGTAAAAAATTTTTTCTAATATTAATCATCACTTTAACAATGCATTAGATAAATTGAAATTCTGGCAAAAATTATAATTTCTATTTAATCACTATTTTTTTATAAAAAGAAAAAAGGGACAAAAAAAGAAAATTGCTTTCTTGATTTTAATCTTGAATACAAAAAAGGTGGTTATCCTGAATATATACAAATTATTTTTGCAGAAGTTAGGAATGAAAATGATGTATATTTGATAAAGTATATGGTAATTAGAATTTATATTAAACCATCGCAGCGTCTCAGGAAACTTTAGAACACTTTTGCTGCAGATATAAGGTTATTCTGAATAAATGCTCGAAAATTTTGAAAATCAGATTAAAATCGACGTGTATTTAATAAAATGAAATATATGCTTTTATATCATATATAAAATAAATTGTTATTTAATCATTGTCTTTAATGTATTATTTAGCTTATTTTCTTTAATAATTATTAGAGCAAATTTTGGCCAATTTTAGAAATTCATATAAACTAAAACAAAAAACTTCAAATATGTTAATTTAAATTTTAACAATTAATAACTAAGAAATAATTATTGGAAACAGATTTTAGTCTTTTAATGGATGTGAAACGGGGAAATTAGGAAGATAGTTGCAAAAATTGTGTTTATCCCGTAATATATTAAATCCGAAACCATGCAAATTACAGGTACAATAAATGTTGCATTAGTAAAAGAATTATCTTTTTTGTGGATGATCGCTTGACTTGAAAAAGATTCTGAATTTGGCATATTTCGCTCTTCTATATCCGCATCTTTAGAATATTTAAATTCTATAATCTTTACCAGCTCAAAATTTTAATTATTTCTAATGTTATCAAATAAAATCAATCATTATAAAAACACAATTTCTGTTCCATTAAAAGTACATTGAATGAAATTATTCTCGCTTTAATTTTAAAACTATTATTTAAAATTAATTATGAAAAAATAAAACACAACACAATTTAAGTTACCTTGCGATAATTCTTACACATTAATGCGCTAGAATTCCTTTTAGATTGCTGGTTACACTTTCTGAAAATTCTAAAAATGTTAGGACTTCTACTGCCACAATAGCTTCGGAATTTGTAACTGAAAGTTATTTGTATACATTATGATAATAGTGATTCAATCAGATGTTATTTAAAGTTAAAATTTAAATCAAATCTATATTAATATCTTCAACTTAACCTAGTAATTTTTCAGCGAAATGACTAGCTAGAATTGTATTAACGTTTGATTCTAAATTTTACCTATCATTTTTAATAAATTTTTGCAGCAACTTTGAAAATTGAATTTTCAAGCTTGCCTTTATTTTTTCGCTAAGTTTCTAAATTCTGTTTCAATAACCCCAAAAAAAATTATTATTAAAAAGTTAATCTGGGACTGTGCTACATCTTATAAACAGGTAAGGCGAATTACAAAATTTTCGGGATTCGGATTTCGTAACTAGCGTGAACACTTCGCCCGTATTTCTCAGGATGTCCCCCATTCCCAGAACTAGAACTCCTTTTATTTCTTTTTTTACACATTTACATTCAAAACCTCAAAGTATAAATACTTTCATTCTAAATACATTTTAATTGATGACTCGATATATTGAAATCGAAACAGCAAATCTGAGTAAATATTTTAATTTTAAAAAGTCACAGAACTTATTAGCAAATGATTCTAAAATAAAAATATATATTTAAGGTAACAAGATGAAAATCGAGAAAAAAGCGTTATAGTTTTTCATTTTTCTTTTTTCTTTTTTTTTCCAGCAAAAGAACGAACGGAAGACATAGCTGCTTTCTGTAGAAGGTAAACAAGCTATAATTAAATTACTCTATAAGCTATAATAATATATATATTCTATATATTAAGCTATAATAAAATATTAAATTACTACAAGCTATAATAAAATACTTATTTTATTATTTGTTTGAGAATCCTTCTTGACGTAAAGATGCATTATAATATTATAGAATGTTACTGTATAATTATACTTGAATCACCGAAAAACATGACATATTAAGCGTTGATATTTATAGATCATCTATTAAATATATTGCTTAAATCATTAAACATTAGTTAAATACGGATTTTTTTAAGAAATTATTCGTATATTCAACTATTTTGTATCAATGAAGATATTTTTATTAAGATTTTTAATAATGAATTTGAATAGGTTTTCAGATTCTTCATTAAAAGGATTTGAACAAATCAAGTTAAGAAAATATATTTCAGATTTAAATTTTTTATATTTTTGAGAAAATTGATTGTAGTAATTTTTCCGATAAATTGCCAAGAATAAAATGAAAAATAACCTTATTTAAAAGAATTTTAAGCAAATTCACTAAAAAAAAAAAAAGAATGGGGAATTTCGACAATTTCTAAATAGGAAATTAACAACAATATTACAGATAGCAAACTTTTTCTAAAATATATAAGTATTTAATATTTTTCAGATTGTATACATGTTAATAGATTGATCAATTGTTCATTAAAATGTATTTACAAAAATAAAAACCAATGAAAACTTAAAATGTCAACAACATGGTTACTTTTTAAAATATTTGATTTCCTATGGATTTTTTAGGATATCAAATTAATACATACAATCAAAGCAATTAATTTCATTTGATTTTCCTCTCAACTCTCACTTTCGCATCGACGGCTAATTTGACAGTGATTTGTAGTTTAAAATAGTTTCCTTCTAATTGCAAACACATACGCCTGTAATAGGAGTCGAACCTACGAATCGTTGAACTGAAGGGCAGAGAATTGACCATTTTGGTACCAGAAAAATTATAAGAAATTCCATGGTCTGAAAACAGCATTTCAACATTTTAAATGTTCAAACTCAGGAATAAAATTAACAAATCAAGAACTTTCATTCATAAAATCTTTACACATTTCAATGATAAAATACAAATTTACTGTCTATAAGTTTTATTGATAAAAACAAGGAAAACATTTTCTTAACTTTGTTATAAAAAATTTCATATTTTTAATATAAAAGTTTTAATAATAAAAATAAGAAAATTTTAGTTTACTTTTTTATTAGAGGTTGTATCCATTTCAATATTTGATGAATAAATATGCAATTGTCTTACTCTCATTTCTCAGTAATTTAGAAAATATGTCCAAGCATATATGCATTCAATTCACATGTCAAACTATTTAATAGAATATATTGTTTTATTTAACAAATTTGCTTAAGTTAAAAAATTAAAATGGTTATGAATGTGTGCTGATTTAAAATCCTTAATTGTGCCATGCATTTAAAGTTATTTGTGTATAAATTGTAAAGAAAAATGCATTTTTAGAGAATTCGCATAATATTAATTAAGATTTTATTTCATAATATATTAATTAAGATCTGATACATATTATCATGATTATATTAAAATCGTAAATGCAAATGGCTATTCAAGAGAATGCAACTATCAATTTAGACTCGCAGGCAATGAAGCTTCATAGCAATGGTAGTGCGATCTAAGAAATTATGAATGAATAGAAGTTTCGGGAACAAAGACTAACAATCTTCGAGTAACAAAAGGTAATACTTAATTTTCCATACTGCATACTAGAATTAGGACATTCAAGCCACGAAATCTTCGGCATGTAATAATCATGTCAAAAAAACTATTCCCCGTGATTCCTTAATGAAACTGAAAGCATTTTTCTGTTCATTTACTAGCACTGTTATAACATTACACATTCATAACTCAAAATGTGTGTTTATATATGTGTAAAACAGTGAGTTTCTCATTTCCATAGTTCTCTTATTTGTTAGAAAGAAAATTTTAGACTTTCAAATTTAAGTCTTAACAGTTATAAAGAAATTACACGCCCTACAAGTTCCTTGCAATTACTTTATTTATTAAATTAAGAGTTCATTACCAGATCAAGTCATAGGCTAGCATCTTGAGAAGACCTTTGCACATAAGGGTCTACTTCTGTCTTTTCATTGGTGTGGAATGGAAGTCTAGTAAGGAAGGGACGAAGGTCAAATGACAAGGTTAACACATGAGCCTCTGCACTCTATTCTACACAAACGGAGGGACATTGAATTCCGCATAACATTTAATATGCCTTCTCAGCATGAAGGCCTTCCGTTGAATTGTATACCCACTTTCTTCCGGAAACGAGTGCGACTTTTCGAAATGACGAGGCATTTGGCTGTGGTTTATAGATCGACAGAAAATGATTACCTAACTAAGCCTAATTTTATTTAGTATTAAACAAATGCGAACTTCACCTTCATTGTGATTTCTCGAAAACCTTAGGTTTGGATTGGCTGGATTACAGTTACTCTTTTTTTTTTGGCTCGGAGAGGAATAATCCATCACAATTTTAAATAGAACATGAACTACTATAAATATTGCCCGATGTTTGAGACAGTTCGACATCACCCATTCCCGAATTGGAACTAAGTATAATGAACTGAAAGTTAAAGTTCTGACCATTCAGGTATAGGCTCCATGCAATTGCTTGAGTCAACTTACAAAGATGGAATGTGTTGGATCGTTTCTTGATCCAATACATTTTCTATCTTTGTTAGTATTTACATACTTACAAGTCTTTCAGTTTAATAGATAAGAGCAAGATTATACATTTCCTTTGCGTGTGAATTATTTATTATCAAATGTCATTAAAATGTACTGGGTTGCTTAAAAAGCAACCCAAAAGTAAAAGAAATTAAAAAAAAATGAGAATAAATGTGTATTGTTCTATTTACAGAAAGAAAGATGCATATTTTAAATTTATGAAATCTTGTGTTCGTTACATTTACCATTACGTGCGATAGTGTCTCGCATGCACCGAAGAAAATGTCTCACTGCAGAATACAGTGTTGGCACATTAATGGCCTATATATTAAAATCCACACTTCTACTCAGATCTCCTTTTGGGATTTTTCGAATAAACTTCCTTAAGATTAAAATTCCAGGGCCTTAAGATTTCCACACAGAAACCAGCCATACGGATGGAAGTCAGCAGAATAAGGGGGCCTATAATAAATGCCCTTTCTGGTGGGATCCGGGTAGAGCAATTACACGTTTCTGAGTGCCCTTTTCCAGAAAATCAAACACGTTAGAGGTATAACGTAGTATTGAGCCCCATCTGATATTCATTAACTTCATTAAATCGAATTCGGTATCGCTTCGAATGGCTGATATTCCCGAGGGCTGAATTTCTAAAATAATCTTATAATTGTTTTCCTGTCCATGCCGAAATGCACTTTAAACTCTTTCGGTAACGTCGTTTTTTGTTGCTTTAGTGCATTTTCACTATAAAAATACGCCCAGGAATGATATATCTTGATATTTTGTACGAATCTAAAAGACAAAAAGATTATAGGATGTGCAACTCAAATCTAGTTTAGTATTGCTTATAGACAAAGTTTGAACGATTTATGTTCAGTAATTTTTTAGATATTACAGTTATTTATTAGGATGCTTATTTTTGGTCACTATATATTGCTGTTAAAGTCCCACTTTAATGTCATTTCTCTCAGAATAACATTTCTATATAGGTAATAACTTGAGATTTGTAAAGCTATTTCATGTGGTAGTCGTGGTAAAGTATACATAAAAATTCATTTCGAAGCTTAACACCTCTTGATTTATTTACAAAACCGCTTACACAGTACATGCTCTACATACATATATCGAGTCCCAGACTGTACTTTAAGGTTAACGGGTTTGGAATATTCGCCCATCACTAAGTGCCTCGTGCCGCCAGCCCTGTGTAGTGGTCAGAGTCCCTGACTACGGATAGGGAGGTCCTGGGTTCGAATCCCGGTTTGGGCAAGGATGTACTTTCTCTCCCTATCTATCCTGACTTTGTCCTTTCCTTGTATGAATGAGGTGTGAATGGTTGCCTACCCTATAAACGGGTCCCTTTGACATCTGTGTACTGAAGAAGTCGGACTCCACAGCAAAATAGGGTTCAGTTGAAAAAGTGGAGCAGCGTACCCCATATTGTCAGCATAGCTGGCACACGACAACAACAACAACACTAAGTGCCTCGTAATTTTGAACCATAGTTAGGTAACGTGGTCACACCTGAGCTAGCACTCTCTTCTCCACATCCGCTCCATACCAGTGGAAGGATTTTGGACGTCACAGGTTAACGTGGACACGTCTTTAACCTACGGAGCTCTAGCAACCCAGTGAGGGAAAAAGTGTGGTCACCCTCCCAATGACTGCCCATGGCAAACGATGGCAGTACAAATACACTGAAATACCAAAACATTATAATTACCTAATAATTAACAACGCGTTGCTTCACCTTTGGCACGGATTCCACACTTTCTTAATATGTAGAAGACAGAAGACAGGTTGTATCAAATATTTGAAGCAATGCTCAAGCAATGTTGAGATATTCTAACATGGTGACGCTTGGTCTCTGAATTTCTCCATGAATGACGATATAAGTTAAAATGTGCTTAATAGAATTAAAGTCCGGCCAAGAATTTTAATTGGAATTCACCATTATGCATCTCCAACCTCTCTAATATAATTTAAATCTTATGAAATGAGGTGTGCACCTGCTGGTAGATTCAATTTCGAATTTTAGAGACAGACGCTTTGCAAGAGTACTACTGATCCGCAATCGTGTTCTGATGCTTCACAGATTTCACACGCGATCAGTTTTATTACAACCAAATATGTCGGAACCGACACTGAGAAAGTCCTCAAAAGCATAATACAGTCACCACTAGCCAGTGTGTTCTGCTATATATGCGGGGAAGCAACTGTTCGCCTTGAAGACGGTATGTCCAGATACAGTCATGGACGTAATGCGTGAGAAATCAAGATTCAGCTGACCACGCACCTTTTTTTTATCACTTATTTGCAGTCCAGTCTCGTTATTTCCAAGATTCCTCCAAGCGTAGATGGCAATGAAGCTTGATCAACAGGAGTGAGTTGTTTACTGTACAGTCCCATATCTAATAGTGTGTGATGAAGGGTGTGTTCCGAAAAAACTTGAACTTGTATTGTGTTGGGCTGTTATTTGAGCTGCAATAGTAATTCAGCTAGCAGCCCAACAGCTTATTGGTGTCAGCTTAGCTGCACGAAACGGGACAGTCTATGAGGTCGTTTATTTATTTATTTTTTGCTACTGTCCAGACATCCAACACTTCGGTATCTACTGTTGTTTTCACCATTATTTATTCACTTTTCATAAATACAAATAAAAATGGTGTGTGGCCGACCTACTATTCGTACAATTTCAAAGATATTCATTCTGAGTCTTCAAGCCATTAAAAGCTACCTTTTACAGAATTTGCTTAGATCAGTAGTCTTTCTCATTACTCTGAAATGGATTCAAGAAGTGGCTGTTGAACATCACTCCTACTTGATCATATGCCGTTCAACTCATCCAGTCGAGTTAATTGGAAAATGTGGTGATTAATATTTTGGCTCTTCAGTGAATATAAACATTATAGGAGCTAAAATTTTCTTTCTACATCATATAGTTCATAAAAATATCACAAAACATCCCTTTTTTGGTTAGTGCTTTATTTGCATCTTTTATATTTTGCTAAAATTTATTCTCATGTATTATATTAAAATAACGTTTAAGCAAGTGACCCTGTAGGGATGTAGATAATACATTTATACCTATGACAGAAATCTAATATGAATTTCAAAAACAAACTGAAATTAAAATTGATACAAGAAAGTTACCAACTTTGTGCATTTGACATGGTGTAGCGAACACCTTCCCAGTTGGCTTAAGACATTTTACACTTCATCAAGTATTACTTTTCGGAAGGTCATTGCTGTTGTTCAACAAGGGGCTGAGATCGAATCCGTGACCATCTTTTCCGAAGGTTTTAGAACTAAGCCACATATTTTCATTCGAAATTGTATATTCTGGTAAGACAATTCATATGAAACTTCTTATTAACATTAGAGAACTACAGGATAAAGGAATTATTAGTCCAGTAAAGCATCCCAGTTTACGCTATTCAAATTGCGTGGCGTGCAGTGTGTAAATTTTATAAACAGTATATCTATTTTTATATTTATAATTTTAAAGCTCTGCTTAAAATAATTCATAAAAGTTGAAAGCACATTTTTATATTTTCATTATGAATTATTCATTAAAAATATTTTAAAAAATAGTCTGATATGTTTCGATATATATCTCTATATAGGCTTAAATCACTGGCAGGTTCAAGTTGGAAACCACTTTGAATTATAGATCCCAATCTAATTAGTTCTCATATGCATTAAAATGATTGTAGAGTAACACATATCCTGTTATAAAGACAATTTCATTTGCCCTAGAGAAGGAAATTATGGCAAAATCTGACTGTACCCCTTCATTATCTAAACTGTATTTTTAAAACTTCATTATATGTGCTCTGGATTCTGTTGATATATTCATTTTTAGCATATTTATCAAGAATAACTGAATCTATTCCTTTAATACGTAAAGCATGATTTTTTTTTATCTTGACATCTATTTTATAGGATTGTTTATGATTTGAAGCTAAAGCTTAAACTTGAATTTTTATTCATCGCAGCATTTAGCTAATAATTACTGGAGTTTCAATGAAATTCCATCATTTTCTTTTGTCTCTCTACCTAAAAAAAAAAAAAAGAGTTAAATAAAACATCGAATTGCGGTATTTTAATAGGTAATACGTTTGGCTCTGATCCAAGCTTTCCGTTGGAATTCCTTCCACGGTTCGTCAAATCACGGTAAAAATATGCAGCGTTTTTTATTGCCTCACACAGCTTTGTAAGCTGGGCTACTGTCTCAGATTAAGGATACCGAACAGGATGCTCATTTGCTGTATCAAAGTGTACAGTGTTTTGTCTATTGAGTATATGGGCCTCTTTATTTTAGTTTGGAAATAATTGAACGAAATGGATAATAGAAATTTTATTCACCTCTTTAGTATATAGTTAAGAAAAAATACAAAAAAAAGTCAATCTCTTCTCACATGATTATTGTGATTCAATATTTAATGTCGAATTTTAAAAATTAATTGCGATTGGCTGATCACATAGCTTTGAGTCTGTGGTTACAATATATCTATGAGACCCGTTGAATTTATCTGTAAATAATAAATAGAAATTTACGGTAATTTTATTGAACAAAATATTGCTGGAATACATTTCATAAAAACTAAATAAAATACATAAGAAAACTACAGTACAAATAATTATATAATCCCAAAATAGGAACAAAAATTAAAATGAATTCTTCGTTATGTATCTTGGGAAAGCACTTTCTGCTCTGTTGGATGAGGACGTTTTGTTATTATTCTTTCTTGTGGCAAATATTCAACTTTCTTTCAGTTCGCTTTCTGACTTAATTTTGTGTTTATAAACGAGATATGCGTAACTTAAGATTAATTTATTGAAGTTAGAGGCTCCTTTCAGGAATATATCAGTTGGATCAAAATCAAATAAATGGTGTTCTTTCTAGGTTTTGAGGAGATCCCATTTAATTTTGCAGAAATATTAGACTCGAATTTGTTAAAATACAGAGCGGAGAAAGGGCTCTCCATAACCTAGCGATAGAACACCGCTCTTTAGAGAGAGGTGTTCTGTGAAATTCGATTTCAGCCTTTAACAACATTGCGCTTTGGACTTCTGCATACACGTTTGCTGGGGTGGGTGCTTGGGTATTTTCTAGGTTCTCTTAGTTACGACACGTGAACACTTCACAATCTCTATGAAATCTCCTGTTGGAAGGGAATCACGTGGTGTACATTACAATGCCTTACAACAGCTTTAGCCTGGTAGGTGCCCCATAACGCGATATCATCAGAGTAAATTGGCATCGTTACAAAATCTTTTCAAATTAAGTTTAAGATTTCAAATTCAAAGTAAAACCAAATCTATTCAAATTAACGCGTTGGAAGTCAAAAGTACCGAATGAAATTCCACAGCTTTTATTAGGGTATATTAAATTAATGAAAGAAATTAACAAAAGAAAGTTATACAATTAATGAAAAATTGGCTGTTTAATTTTTAAAAGTTGTTGGCTTCATTAACATTTTACTTAATTATAACATACATGCTTTGTCATCTATACTTTCCCCATGAAATAATCTTTAAATCCTCAATTATTTGTCTGTAATTCACATTATTCAAATATCGCGATGAAGCTTTGATCTTTCTTATTAGTATCCAAAGCTCTAGTGTAAAAAAATCCAAATGTGAGCATCTGTTCCTGACCTTTTGTATTCTTCTGAAGAAATAATTGAAGAAAAAACTATTTATCCTTATCTCAATTATATAAAAAAACGTATTTTCTTAAGCCCTTTTAAGAGTTCCCCAAAGAAGACCTCGCGACAGAGGAATGAGAGAGGAGTGTATCTAGAAGAAACATATTTTTAATATAGAGATGGAATAAATTTATCTGGAAGATTCGCGATGAGAATTCTTTATCTAAAAAATGATGTTCAAATGTATCGCAGCAGCTTTCATCTCTTGGACTATCATTAAGTGAAAATTACGTGAATGTAGTTGAAGCAAAACATTAAACCTAGCTGTTAAAAATATTTTTAACAGATAATACATATTTAATGATTTATCTATTTATTTTTCATAAAATCATCCAGAACTTTTAAAAAAAAAACATCAAATTACACTTAAAATGCGCTACGTATAAATATGTTAAATATTTAATTAATTTCTTTCATTTGTTTTTTTAGAAGGAAAAATAAAAGTTGTATCTCATATTTTATTTTAACCCAAAACAAAATGGCGCAACACTACATGTTTAAAGAATAAAAACTGAAAAAAAATTTCCTTTTATCTACACTAATCTGTAAAGTAGATTTGTCAAAAGGCCAGAGTTGTAGTGCAGCAAAAGTAAAGTTGAATTATTGTCTAACACCATGGAAACCTAAATGGCAAGTTTACTGCTGTCAACAAAGAAAGAGTTTTAAAACATGTCACCTCCATGATAATGACCTAACAAAAGTGACCCAATCTTTCCAAAGAACACGTCGAAGTAGGGTGCACGCACCATTGTTACGAATACGAGTAAAACAGTGAACTTATCGATTCGGAAAATAGTAGGAGATTTAAAAAATATTCACGTATTTTCACATTACAATTTTTTTAAAATGGAAATCCAAAGCAACAGTTGCTAAATATGAAAAAGGAAATATTTTCAATAAGGAATTATTTAAAGAAATTTAAAAATGGAAAATTATTTATAAATTTAGTATGAATAAAAAAATTGCATTTTACCCGACAATGCATAAAAATTACATAATTTTAGCTCCATCTCCTCATAAAAGATAATAGATTCTAAGCACAATTAAGAATCTCTTTTGAAATTTTAAAATTAACATAAATATACAATGGTAACAGAATGCAAAATGCTAAATAATAAAAATGCACTTATAATTTAGTAACAAAAATAATAAATTTACTTAAGCATGCGTTAACTGATTTCTTTATTTTATTTTTTACGTTAATGCAAATGTTAGCAGTAGTTTAATTTGAAGGCAAACTGAGTTGTTAATTGGAAGCATGCAAAAGATTAAGGCTTTGCTTTTAGATATTTGAATACCTGGTCTTCAACACTTTCGAAGATAAACATATATATATGCATGCATGTGTGTGCCATAGATCAAAACATTTTTGGTGTTGTATAAAAGTTTTGAGAAAAAGAAATTAGATTAATTGTTGAA
This sequence comes from Latrodectus hesperus, assembly GCA_037975125.1. Taxonomy (NCBI): domain Eukaryota; kingdom Metazoa; phylum Arthropoda; class Arachnida; order Araneae; family Theridiidae; genus Latrodectus; species Latrodectus hesperus. The sequence continues at coordinate 95,048,045 of CM075859.1, read as the reverse complement.
CACATAAATTTAGCAAATGCTGAAAAAAAAATAGCTTTTAAAAATTTTTATTTAAGTTTTCTTTTATTTCATAAATTTGAGAATGAAAACAACTTATAGTTCCTTAGTAATTTAAAAACTATATGATTTTTTTTTATGTAAAACGTTGTAATATTTAATCTGTCTGGTATAAAATTAATCATTTAAAAATTTGATTTTTTGTTTTGCAAAGAGTATATAAACAAAATTTACCAAAAGTGTGAAATTCTTAAAAAACACAATTAACTATATAATATATTAATTATTGCTACATTCTAGGGTTTCCATTTTCCAAAACGCAGCTTTGTAATAGTTGGACAAAGAAGTAAAGTTTAAAATATCAAATAATTAATTAAGGCATTGTGTCGTAAAAGTATGTATGTGTTGCAAGTAACCTCTAAAGAGAATAAAAAGTTCTATTGGATTTTACAATAATGACGAAAATAAATTATAAAATCATCATAAAATTTATCTAAGGCATTTATATTGTATAACACATTTGCATCAATTATAGAGTAACATTAATTTTTTTATTTTTTAAAAAAAGCTGTTTTATTAATCAAGCTACAAAATTGCTTGTGAATAATTGAAAGTATCAGACTGTTAAATTATAATTGCTTCTTCTCATAGTCTTAATTATGTGCTTATAACACGTAATTTTAGTTCCTATGACTAAAAATTAATTCTGTTATTGCAAGGAAATATATCCACCTGTAATATATTCTTTCAAATATGGACAAAGATCTATTTATAAGATCACTGTAACATTTATTTAATAAAATTGCGAAAAAAAATGAAATGTCGTAAAAAATCAAATGGTGTCAGAAAGATTAAAATAAAATCGAAAATACAAACGATTTAACTTCGAAAAATTTTCCAAATAATCTGAGATTTTTAGCATTTTTATACTCAATTTTGGAATTTTTTCAAATATTTGACTGTATAGAGTATTTCTTGTCTCCAATTTAAAAAAATTAAACTTTTTTTTCATATTTTCCTACTGGAGCAAGATATTGACAATTTTTAGTAGTCTTAGGGCTGCCTTTTATAATTTTCGGCTTATCATAAATTGCATGCGCAGAATTTTTCCAGTACTGTCGAGTTGGCGCAATAACACCACTGCACACATAGGAAGATATAAATAGCATCGGGAGGCCTTTCTCGATTTTATTGATTTTCTCCCGAGGTTAAGTTCCTTCCTTTACTCTAGGATCTTCTGGACTAAAAATAACTGATTTTGAGAAATAATTTTATGTAATGTAGCCTATATTTCAATGAATCAGGATTTCATTAAAAATGGTAAATTTAGATAGATACACTTGGCTTTGTTAATATGTTTCTTATACATTTCATAAAGAATATTATTGATGATAAAATATATAGATAGAGAGGTAGCTCTATGGGGTTTCGTTTAGATCTTTTGTAATCTTACATGGAAATTTTTTTTAAAATTGTCCCTAACTTACGATTATTATCTTCTTTTTTTATGTTATAGAATATTTAAGTTGACTACTTTTAAAATGTGTTATAGAAAATAAAGATGTATATAAAGTGATAAGTAAGTGGCATATTTTTTAAAATTGTCATCAACTTGCCATTCTCTTGCTTTTTTTATTTTTCTAAAAAACACACACAAAATATATTTTACAGGATGCGTAAAAAACAAATTTATGTATGTGCATTTCTGGATATAAATTAAACTGCCTGTTGCTTACTATTCAACATGGGATTTATTTCATTTTTCTAAAAAAAATTATTTAAAGCAGATTTTTTATTATTTTTTGCTTTAGACTGCTTTTTTTGTGTGTGTAAGACCAGTCTGATTTTTTTATACGAAACATGATATAACATAATTAATATAATTTTTCAGAAAAAAGGAAACCTTCAATGACATCAGTACCATTACTGAATATATAGAACAAATCATTGGAATTATAACGGAGAGTGGCATAACAATAATAGGAAGATCTATTTAGGTTTCAATAAAAATATGAAAAGTAAACCTCTTCATTTTTATGTTATAAGTTTAGATAACTACCTAATTGACAGGCAAAATCGTAAAAACTATTAGTTTGTAAACGTTACTTTTATAACCCGGTTATTTTTGCGACGATAATTTGTGATTACTCAAATTTCGCACTTTATTGTTTTCCCATTTTAATAAGAATAAAGGTAAACCTTTAATATAATCAATAATGGAAAAAATCATTCAGCATTAAATGTAATGATTTTTATAAAATAGATATTAATTCAAACCATCTTATTAGGAAGAACATTACTAAGCTAAATAAGAATTAATCATTTAATAAATTTTACAAATATTAAAATTCAAGCGTATGATATTTTAAATACTCGAATCATTCTCTTGATAAATAGTTTTCTAGGCATTGAGGTAAAATAAATGGTAGCCATCATTCAAGATGTTTTGTGATTAAGACAAAACGCACATTTAAAATATTTTAAAATGTGAACATTTGAATGTATGAAAATATAGAAAAGAACCAAAGGACCTAGTGTTGATTGCACTTATATATAAGAGAATGAGGACTGAACTATTCTTTTTGCAAAAAAATAGTATTTTCTCCTTTATCTCGTCTATACCGGGCAGTTTCAAAAAAATTATATATATATATATATATATATATATATATATATATATATATATATATATATATATATATATATATATATATATATATATATATATATATATAATATAATATAATATTATATATATATATATATAATATTATATATATATATATATATATAATATAATATTATATATATATATATATATAATATTATATATATATATGTATATATAATATTATATATATATATATATATATATATATATATTAAATGTTAACTCTATTTTTTTTGCAGTACTGCATTTAGAAACAGAAATTATCAGTTTTCAGATCATAACAGTCATAGTCTAATTATATCATCACTAACACTATAAAGAAATTTTTTTTTCATAAATAATTAGAATTCGAATAATGATTCCTTTATACGAGAAAATTTTTTATGCACTCTCCTAAAACAGAAAAGAATTTTGAAACATTCATAAAATACTTGTTTTAAACAAGTTCACAAAATTATATTACACTATTCTATATTTTTTTCTCAGTATTCTGTATACTCCACCATTTTTGATATTAATAATACAGTTACAAATATGTTTCTTAACCCCTTAAAGCACGATTTTTTTTTCGAAAAAAAAAAAAAAAACTGGTTAAAATAGGATTGAGTTTGGCCTCTCTATGTTAATTAAATTTTATTATAAACTAGCCTCTCTATTTTTACTGGAACAGATCTCAGAAGGGCCTTAGAAAAATAAAACAACGCGCGATGCAAGAGCGCTCTTGTGAGACACGGGCATGCGCACTTTTGCCGGTAACTTTCACTCGTGTCAGACACGGGTAAATGCGTTAAGGGCTTAAAGTAAAATTTAAAAAATTTTTGAAAACGTATAAGCTGAATAACAAGTTTACAAAATGAGCTGAAGAAGTTTATGCTAAATGTTTTTATTCGATGAAATGAGAACTTAATTAAGTTAAATATTTTTTGCTTTATCTTTTTACTTAAATAATTACTAAACTAAAATAATTACTTAAATTAAAGGGAGTGTTTTATTTCAATTTTAATGTCTTTTTTACTTTATTAATTTGTAATTTTAAAGTCTTCGAAGGATTTGTATCAAAACAAAAATAGATTATTACAATAATAAATATTACATAATTAATACCGACATATTTTTATTGAAAGTAAATTTTATTTTCTCATTTCGATGACCAGGCCAGATATTTTAATCTGGAATTTGTTCAAAAAATTCTGACAAGTTCAAATAACCAAACGCGTTACCAGACTCACTTATTCTATATTATGTAAAATAATATAGAATAAGAGTTCAAATTTACCATCAATGTGCAATTTATATGTTATTTAAGTACTGTCAATGTACCTAAATTAGAAATGGGATTGCATTTTAAATTTTAAATACAATGTACTGTATTTAAAATACAAGATGTACTCCAATTTAGTTTAAATGAATTTTAAATTCGATATACTGATAAGATTTAACAGTAGAACTTAAAATATATTTTAACGAAACGGATATATATTAAATAAGTTAATGTATACTTATTACCGAAAATTTAAAGCAGGTTGTTAAAATCGGCAAATGCTATTAGAACAATGCTATTACAAAGAAGGTAGTGACCTTCATTGGATAGGTGAACCCACTTGCATACTAAGTTTAGAATTGAACTGTGCTTTCTATAAAGTGATCAATTACCACTGGCTCACGCAATCACCATTCCTACCACAGAACCGTAAAAGTGGCTATTAGAAACAGATAAAATCAACACAATCGTTTTTCATCAGATTCCGATTGGATAAAATATGTTGGCCACTCCATATTCTCTAGATAGTCGTTGATGATGACCGCTTTAAGGGGATGCTTGAATGAAACAGTAATACTGTACTGATGTCATTCTCTGTGTTCATTGTGAGATGAAGTGAACCATATGGGAAAAATAATTATGTGCACGTTATTTCCTTATTAATGTACCAGTCAGGCCACCGTCTGCAGTCCAAGAGTTGTTTTACAGTGTATAAAATGTCAATATTTAATCAAGAATTGTAATCATCCAGGTATTTCCTGAAATTTGTGTAGCTGTTTGAAGATTAAATAAAAAGATAGTTAATAATAAATGAGTCTCCCGACTGCCAAAAACAGCCATGTCATGATTGCAGTTACCGGTTGGACTGTATGGTTTGACAACTTCGATCACTTTAGAACTAATTAGAAAATGTCTGATCTTAACTTATTTTATGACTGAAAACTATTAGGCAAAATATTAATCAGTCATAAATTGGAGATATGTGCACGCTGCACAAATGCTTCGCCTACAAAACAGACATCCTGTGTACCCGGTCTAAAAAAGCCCGCGTTATACTCCATTAAAATGACAACAGGACCAATTACAATCTTACAGGAAGGTGTAAGATATTTTTTCACGACACAAGGATTCATCCTTGTGTCGTGAAAAAATCGTGAAATTTTGTCTATAGATAGGAAGATTAGTTGCATATAAGGGCTCTATCTAAAATCAGACAACGATAGTGACTTTTTTTTACTTTTTGCTATGCTTTAATGACTGTAGCATCAAGTATTTATACTAATTGCATTTATAGTTTTCTAAAATTAAATATTTCCAAGATTTCGAACCAAACAAACAGAATCCCTTAAAAAAGTTCTTATCTCTGTAAGATTTTTTTCTTATTTATATAAATTTTTATGGGAAGTCACTTTTATCTATTCAACCTCCTTCGAAAATTCCTAATTTTTAGGCAGGCAAAAATGTTTCCGTTGGACATTATACTTTAATCTAAACAATGAACTTAGGCAAGAGTTGTTTATTTAACTGAATAAGCACTGTTTTAGTAATATTTTTGTGAATTTTCTCTGTCAATTCAATGTACTCGCATGAAGTGAAAAGCATAATTTATTCTATTTTAACATATTATAATTTACTTTAGACATCAATTTTAATACCACCATTTACTTTTATGAGGAAGATATTTCGGTGTAGATCAGCAACTTAATTAAAAAAAATATTGAAGAAAAAAACAACCACACATAATATAAAAAATTCACCTTATTTTTAAAAGTTATCAATGGAACGTCATTAAATTATTCAAGTTTGGTAAAGAATTTGAAATACAAATGTAAAATGTGTCATGCGTGCCATATACCGAATTTCTGATTTTGGTAAAATGTTTGGTATTTTAAAGAATTGCGAAAAATTTGGATTACATAAGAATTTCATTTGTTACTAATCTCTATTTTGTATTCTCCAGCTAATTATGTTGCTGAACAAATAGCTGCGTATAAAGCGTTTATTAGCATCAAGCTGTGATATTATTTAAAAAGTGAGTGGTCACTAGAAGGCAGTGCTTAATATGTCATGTTGAGAGAGTAATTGAGAGAGATTGTATGAAGGAGCTACCTTAAAGTAATCTGTAAATAAATCTTTAAATATTAGTAATTTTTTTTATAAGAACTTCTTCCTTCCCCACCAAAGCTACTCACTCGTCATCTGACAAATAGAATGGAATCGATAACACGTTCAATTCAATAGTTTGCGGGATCAACTCCGATTTCGATGTGTTATTTATAGAGATTTGAAATTCATTTTAAGCCATATGTTCAAGTTGACATTTTTCTTCACAAAATTAAATTGACAACTCAGCAAAATTTATAGCGATGTTACACGAGAACTGTATATTATTCTTTAACATTTTATGATGATAAGATAAATTGGACTCTTGAACTCCTCATTTTAACTAAACTAGCCGCGAAGTTAACAAATGCTTAATTCTTCGTAAATTCGTGTTTTGCACCTTTTCCTGCGTATCTTGATGTAATTTTCGATCTCCACAAGTTTGCTAAACACAAGTAATTGCTTTGCTTCGTTGGACATGCCTTTATTAAACTTTGCTTATCAAACGATTTAGAGTTAGATTTTTCTGTGCATTAAGGAATTCGAATCCTGTTCAAGAAAAGTCAAGCGAGTACAACGGTTTCGCAGCTTGACTTCTACCACGGCCTTGGAAATTCTAGGGGAATAAACTATGCACATACACAATCGAAAGTTTTTTCTTAAAACAACATTAAAAGAAGAAAATCTAATATAGATACAGTTTCAATGATAAAACGTAATGAAAGATGGAATAAAAACCAAGATTTAAAATTTAAATGGAACGAGAAAGGAAAAACAGATTAGAGTACTATCAAGGGGTGTTGGTACTCGATTCCATTTTTTTCTTCATAAATGGGTGTTGGACAATGTGGTAGAAAGCCTGACTTTTCTGCAATGGCCATAGACGAGAGTCTAAATTAAGCCATTACACCCAAAACCATACTAAATAAATAAATAAAACTGTAAAATATGTGCAAGGCCAAACGATAAAATAGAAGATAAGCAATCATTATATAAATATATAGAAAATGTCAAACGTTGCCAAAGTAACACACACACACACACACACATATATATATATATATATATATATATATATATATATATATAAAATTTTTAATTTTAAACTATGGAAAATTGTAAAATAAATACAGAAATTAAATGACTAAGTATAAACCGATAATAAAGTGTACTATATTAGTACTCGATTCCATTCTTCGTTTCTCTCGTTCTGTTTATTAAATTAATTCAATTTTAAATGTTGGTATTTTATTTGATCTTTCATTGCGTTCTGCCTATTAAATTGTACCAATTATACCTGTTCCCTTTTCAATGTTTGCCTTAAGTAAAAAAAATTCGATTTTATATATATTTGGTAATTCTACTGTAGCTGCTTTTGCGATGAATGGATTCCTAAAGCTATATATCAGTTAATCAATTTTGTGTATTTATTGATCTTTCATTACATGCAATATATCTAATTTTGCTTTATACCTGGGAATATCAATAAATAATTCAACGAAAATGAATTACATTCGAAACTTCAGAGTTTAACTTTGTAGAAACAGCAAATTTGTATCATAAACAGGAGTGGGAAAACAGCAAAACATTTGCATAACATTTATCATTTGTTTGTCAACTTCTTATAGGTACTTTTAGAGCACTCTAATCACTCTCATAAAACACCAATTCAGAATAATACAACATGAAAAAATGCTAAGAAAATATTACGTGAATTTAAAAAATATCTAATATCTGTCATGTGATATAAATGGGATCTCTCAATTAAATATTTTGTTTTCTATTTTAATCATGACTAGAAATAAAATTATTAATTTTAATTAGTTTGTCATGTATTCTCGATATAAAACTAGTTTCCCTTCAGTTGATTTATTACTTCTGAATTATATTTAAACAAAACTTTCACAAATTATTTAATCAATAATTTTTGTATGAATCTTCAAGCAATATTAAAATTTGATTGCAAAATCAATTCAATGTCGCACTGCTTATTTCGCCGCTGCTGAACGAGATCTTTTTCCTTCCCTGCAAAGGAAACCGTCTTGGCCTTTCCTCCACCTTACGCTATTCTCGCTCCTCCTTCATCTCGATTGCACTCTTTTATTTTATTAATTCTTGGAAATGGTTTTCTTCTCTCCTTAAATTCTCTTTTCAACTAAGCTTTAGAAAATTATACAACTGGATTGAGCTCTGGATTTCCATTTTAACGATTTTGATAAAAATCTAACTTCAACTGCAAGAGGTTCTCGGAATAGTGAAAACATCTTTGAATAAAACAATTTTTTTTTAAAATCTCTTTGTAAATTATAAAATAGCAGTTTATTTTTTTAATTAAAAGAGTCTAGATCATGTATTATGATAAGATTTAGTAAAGTTGTATAGATCTTGGATGTTTGTCAAAAAATAAAATGTCAGACCTTACAGACATTCAATGAGACCAACATTTAAAAGCCGAAACTATAATTGAAATATCCCTGTTTTTAGACATTTCTAGAAGTATGACAATTTACACACGGTGTGGCAAGATGAGCTCTCAGAAGCAAAATAATTCAGCAGAGGGAGATCGAATGAAAGACGAGAGTTGAAGTGGATTGTAAAGTCTACAAATAAGTAAATAAATATAAATAAAAAAATGTCTGCAGCCAAAATGGCGCAGAGCTCGACCAGCTTCTGAATTTCCCACTGTCGATAATAACAGCTATGAGAAATTGTCATCAGCCGAACATTTACGAAGAACAGTAGTCACCAAGCCATTTGTCACATTCATTAATGCCAAACGTCATCTACTGTGGTACCATACGCACAAAACCAAATTGATTACAAATGGATTTTAGCATTTTCCCCCATAAATGGAGGAATGCGCGTTTAGAGGGTACCATCACAATTTTATAATTATGATTGTCTCCTTTTAACTGCCAATCATGGACGTAAATCTGCCATGGTATAGGCAGCCATGTTAGATTTCTCTGCTTGCCTAATCGTAATCCGGAAATGGAGAACCACTGAGGAGAAGTATAAAAAAATTGCGGCAGACCTGGTCCATCCTATGATGCAAACTTTGTTTCTTGCATTAGATGGTATTACCCAGGACAATTATGATCTTATCCATGCTGTGGAGCTAATCCAATCTTGGTTTGATGAACACGATGATGGAGGGAAACATCCCCTTGGCCCGCAGTCTTTCGAATTCAATAGAATCGAACCATTCTGGTCTATTTTAGAGCTTTCTGTCGGGATCGATATCCTGGCCCCATGAAGTATGACACAATACTTCTCTAAAAAATATTTAGCTCTTATTGTTTTAACTCCCAGGCAAATCAAACTATATTATATGCCAAAAGCTGTCTTATACCATGTTAGAAAAGGTTCCTCTTACAACTAGGTTGTTTCTATTACTTTCTTAACTACCTGTAGAAGGCTGGGAAGTTAGGAGAATTTTTGTTACACATTTTTGTGTTAAATTATACACAAAAAAGTAAATTAGCTTAAAGTGAGAAATAACTACACGTTGTGGAATATAATATTATGTGAAATCCTTTTTCATATTAACTAAATCAAGCAAGAAAACTAATATTTTTTATTTCTTTAAGATTTACATCCTCATTAAGCAAAAATATAAGAACTGCTAACATTATTCAATTTTAAAATAGTTTAGAAAAGTTTAATGTATCTTCAAAATTTTATCATAAAAGATTAAAATAAATCTGTAAAAAATATTTTAAATTCTCCTTTAAAATTTATTCGTGTATTGCAAAATATTGCGTGTACTTTAGAAAATTATTGCAAAAAAAAATTTATATGTATTCAGCAAATTATCTTTCAAAATTTTCTCTTAAAGTTACGTGTAAAAACTGTTTGAAATCTATGTAACCCGACCTGTGCACAGGGGAAATACATTAGTAGTTCTTAATTTCCCAAAATTCATATGCCACAGAAATTTATTAATGCATATTTTTCTTATTGGAAACTAGAAATATTACAATTTTATAAAGGATATAATGTTTGTAACACAATTGGGTGTATACCATACACATAAACGAAGATCTCTTTTACATATGCGCTTCGTTATTTTTTTATTCAACAGTGCCTTTTAAAGAATTTGCCAACATATGCTTGAAGATCATTCATACATACATTTTAACTTAAAAGATATATCATATAAATTAATGGTTTCCTACAAGAGTAAGTCTTAATAACGATTGACAAGCCCTAGTTATTGAAAATAAAATTTAAATTATTTAAACGTGGTCACCTTCAAAAGAAATTACTAAGATGCAAAAGTTATGCTGAGAAGGATATTATTAAAATCACAAACAAAAATTTTTTCTTTGGTTTTTGGGCTGTTAAGAAAATCTGAAGAGCTGAAAGAGAAGTTCACGCGTGGAATTGTCATTAAATAGAGCACGTGATGCAGACATGCAAATGAAGTCTTTCAAGGTCATTTCGCCAACGTTTGTGTTTATTGAACCATTCTTTTTACAGTTTATAAAGGCTAGGTTGCTCTCCTATAGCTGTAAAAAAATAACTTTTCTTCAGCAATGTAATTATTTATGCTATTATACTAAGAGTCTACGCTATTCACTACATTCTTCAGATTGTAGATTCTTTTACTAAGCATTGTCTGATGCCATAGTGGTATTATTTTTGACATCAGCAATCACATATTCTGTTTTTATATATGAATGAAAATAGATTTGTATTTAGATCTGCGAAAACTTTGCATAACTGGATTATTAAGAGCACGCTTGTTTTTGAAATCACAGGCAAAGAACTGATTTCTAGTTTTTCAGAAGAGATTCGTACACGATTTGCAATTCACTTAATTTTTCTAAACATTGAATATTAGAGTAATAAAAAGAAAATAAATTATTTACATTCAAAAAAAATTATTTTCATTTATTCTTAATTCAAATTTATTATAAATGTTTTCTATTTTATCATAAGATCGAATTTTTTTTTTACTTCACGTATAGCGCATTCAGAATCCTTAAGGTTTAAAATAAAATGCAGAACTATTAAAGTAAATAAAAACAAAAAAGTGTTTTCTCCGCTGAATAAAAATATTCCTTGTAAGCAATAGTTGATTCTATATAGCTCTGAAATATAAATAATTACATGTAAATATGACTATGCTTTATTATAAATGGTTTTATAAGCAAACCGAAATAAACAGTACATAAAGGTTAAAGGAATTTATAATTTTACTGTAAATGTATTATTTTTCATAGAGTTTAGCACGTATCTAAATTCTTTTATGCATTTTTTATCACAAACTGTTAGCTTGAATTTCTTATTGTACATTTACCATGAGCGTGAATTTAATTTCAAAAATATATTTCAAAATAGGAGTCATGATTTAATTACATCTGGTTATGATTATAAAAAATAATTTAAGAGTTTTAGTGCAAAAAAACTGATAAAACCATCTACTGTACAAAAAAAGTGATGCAAATATTTGCTCGGAGAGACAGAAGAAGCGCCGACCAACATGTCTAGTGGTCAGAGTGCTTGACTACGGATAAGGAGGTCCTGGATTCGAATCCCGGTTCAGGCATGGATATACTTTTTTTCTCTCTCTATCTATCCTGTCTTTGTCCCTTCCTTGTATGAATGAGGTGTGAATGGTTGTCTATCCTATAAACGGGTCCCTATGGCATGTGTGTACTGTGGAAGTCGGACTCCACACCAAAATAGGGTTCAGTTGGAAAAGTGAAGCAGCGCACCCCGTTTTGCCAGCCTAGCTAGCAAACGACAATGAATGAATGAATGACGGAAGAAGTATTTTGAGTGTACCCGGAAAAATTCCTACGAATAACACATTCTTCAAGTAAAATATTCTCTCAATATGTTTTCCTCTAATTACCTACAAAAGAGTTAATTAAAATTCAGCTAAAATGACGAAAGTGATAATTAGGTAATTAGTAACTGGCATTTGAGAAGTTTGCTTGTTTAAGTATATTTCAAAGTAATAAACTTACAAAGAAAGAAAAAATGATTGGCATTGGTAAACAAAATAAATTCCTTAAAATACTTGAAAGTAACTAATGAATGAAATTAAAACAAATATTACTTTTATACAAAATCATTTGAGAAAAACGCACACAAAAGTAAAAGAAATGTAATGCACAAACCAAACAATGCTCTTTTGCTTCTAGTAAAATCACTTTCAAAGTCAGTGCAAAAATGATGAACAATTATTGTTTTCTATGCTTGATGTAATGTCAAAAAAGAATTAAAGCTTATATTTCAAAATATAAAAGCAAAAAATTTTAAAACATTTTTTATGTAAATAAATTTAAATTAAAAAAAAACACCATTAAATTTCCTATAGAAAAATTTGGAAATATGCTCAGAAAAGTAAATTAAATGTAAATAACTCTCAGTGTAAATATTAACGATAAGCAGTTAAAAACATTCAGTAATTTTTAATTTCACAATAAATAAAAATACTAAAATTATATAAAATAATATAAATTATTGTTTCGGAGTATTCGATAAAAATCATGAGCCAATCATTTGAAACACATTCGTAAAGAACCAAAAATGTTATAATAATAAAAAGGTCATTTGTTTTTATGTATTTTCAATAAAATGAATATTTAATTGTGTTATTAATGTTATACGTATATAAATGTACATTGTGATACATAAACCAACTAACCATTTCATATTGTATATATTATATGAAAGTAAATGTGGTGCTTAAAAAGTGTACCGAATTTGGTATTATTCTACAGAAAACCTCGGCTATATAAGACAAGACCTTTAAACAACTGAAAAAATAAGTTTGATTTCTTTTCTCTGATCATACTATTGGAATAAAATAGAATAAGAAATATCTTAATGTAAGAATCGATTATCACAACAAAAATTTATTCAAAGGGAGTTAATTTTTTTAAACTTTGTGTGATCAGAAATGAGAAAAAAATCTTTTCATTTTTCTCATCCCTTTTTCTACTTTTTGTAATCACTCATAGGCTTTAGGATTTGGGTAGAACTTACAAATTTGCTCTTAGGTAATATAATTTATATGCTCATTTTTAAAATGCATCATTTTGATAAAAAATATATTTAAGTCTTATGATGGAATTTTCACTCACTAAATAAATGATTCTAAGAGCCACCCAACTTGTCTAGTGGCCAGCATGCCTGACTGCGGATAAGGAGGTCCTGGGTTCGAATCCCGGTTCGGGCATGGATGTACTTTCTCTCTCTATCTATCCAGTCTTTGTCCTTTCCTTGTATGAATGAGGTGTGAAGGGTTGCCTATCCTATAAACGGGTACCTATGGCATGTGTGTGGAGCAAAGTCGTACTTTCACCTTCATGGTGCTCTGTTTAAAACGAAAGACGCTCCCTATTGACTGAAATTCACATAGCCAAGGCATAGCGAGCTTGTCTTGATCAATTGTCATTAGTAACAACAACATGATTCTAAGATGTTCTGTTATGGCGTATCACAATGAAGAAAAAAAATTGTTTCAGCTATTTTTGAACGAACAGATTTGTCAATGTTACCATTGCAAATGTTTGCTATGCATTTTAAACCTTTTTTTATACTGCTTAATATATTTTCCTAAAGCTTGTTGAATTTATCTATACAAAATTGACCATCAAATTTTTTCAATTACTTTTACATCGTAAAAGTAATTTTCAATCTACATAGATAAATCTATTATTTTATTTTGAACTTGATTACTAAATAGAAAATTTCATCTCTCCTTCTTCCACTATATAAGTGGCTCTCTCCTAAAACAAACTATTAATTAAATTTTGGAAAATTTCCATTGTTTTCTATGCTTGATAAAAAATGTTCATTTAAAGTAAATTAGCTACATTTTACTTAATATTAATGATTCAAAACGAACAAATATCAAGCAGATAAATAATCGAACTATTCCATTAATTTTTACACTGTAATTTAGAATTCTAATGATTTTGTAAATTCAATTTTTTAAGTACTACTAATTGAAGGAACCTTCATTATAGAATCAAATTAATTAGACCAGGAATTAGGTAAGAAAAAAGTCAACAAAAAGAGTAAAACGCGCAACAAGCTGTTAAGGAATTAATGACTCATTTTGCAAAGAGCAGCTGTTTTTAGTCGGAGTTAAGTTCTCTTTCGTAATTAGAAAGCAAATTATTACTTGTTCATGTGCACCGAAAACCTAGTGAAGCATATTAATATGTCAACATCTAATTTTTTAAAAAGAATATATTCGGTTCAGTCATTTAAGTCTACACTTATTATTTTGAGTAAATATATTGTTAAAATATTTCTCATGAAAACTTATTTTCAGTTATGCTATGGTCATTTTTTGATAAATTTGTCTTAATATCGGGGACAATATTAATTTCTTGTACTTTCATATCAACTGTAGCAAGTACTTCAATCATATAAAATGGTTTAAAAATTGAATTTTTATACGAAATGCTTTTTATCAAAGATAACAATATAAAAGAATATTGAAAATATTCATTTTTTTAGTAAAACAAAATGGTGTGAGCCTAAACTATTAAGAAGAAACATAAACAAATTAGAAAATATAGTTTGGAGAACTTTATTTTTCTAAATTGCTAATAAGGTTCAATTAATGGGTTAGCATTGAAGAGTCCCAGGGTAGGCTCCGCCGATATATAAATTTTGATTATTCACCAACACGTTTTCGTGCATGATATTTTGGAAGGATTTAAATTTGACCATTTTTAATTCACGCATTTAAATTTTTTATATTTTCCGAAAGAAGTTACTCTCCGATCTTAAGTAAACTACAGCCCTATATTCAGAAATTGACTCCACATTACATGTCAAAATTTGGTAAATTTCGATTATTAAATCTTTCGGAATCTACTAAAATCTAATGGGAGCATTCAGTAGAAACCCAATATAATTATGAGAGAAATGACGTCGCTTGGTACAGAATGTATTTGTTTGTAATACATTTCAAGCTCCCTACAACTGCCGACTAAAACACATTCTAAGTAGGCCTTATTACCACAGTCAAATGACAAAGTCAACATCTGACCCCCCTCCTCTTCACGTCACGCCTCACCCTAGAAGGGCATGGCGATATAAAACCAATTTTACGCGGCCCACTCGTCATCAGAGAATACAACGTATCCTCTACTGGGTTAACTATTGAATCCATCCCATTCTGATAACGATGCCTTTCCCCGATAGCTTGTCCATAGCTTGCCGATTAAAGCAGCGAATCAAATCATGATGTTGAATCAGTATTAAATGACGCGTTCAACACTTGAAGAGGCAACCTCCTCTCTAAACTTCTGCGCCACTCGAACGGAAAGACATTAGACCCAATGAAAATATATCATACGTAGGCCCTCTTACTTTGAAGATTAATGGCGGGGTCAATTTATCAAACCTACTACTTTCTGAACACGAGAATGGGAAAATTCCTTATTTAACCAATACTTGAAGGTTCCTACGGTACCGCATGTCCCTTATTTCTCCTTATCTATGTTTTATCCTTTCATTTTCTTTAGTTTCATTTGTTTATATGCTTTTGTGAATCCCCAACAGCATATGATGAAATAACTCGAGTAATTTATAATAATATTATTACATTTAGCTATAAAATAAATGTATGTTTCGATCTATGTTTGGGTATGGATGAAAGAGTCAATCATGAAAATATTTAAGGTTCTGTATTTTAAGTATTGAAACAGTTATTTCAAATATTATTTTCGATCCATGTAATTCACTCATTCACGTCTCTCTAGAACAGCAAAGTGCGTTTTCTAGTATGCTACCTTAAGAGATACCTTAGAGATAGTGTTTTTGACAAGATTGGAAGTAACTGTAAGCCTTATGTTCTCAATCTTTTTCCATTTTTTCCAAAATGCCTCCCCACCCTAAAAACAGTTAAGTATGTGTTTTTACTTTGACAGTGGTTCATAAGTGCTTCAAGTATAAATAATAAAACATGTTTTTAAACACAAATTTATAAATGTTCCTCGTTTGTATTGGACTTACTATTAACAAATTATTGTAGGTAATACATTTAATCTACTTTCATCCATTTGTACCTTATCAGCGTGTCTTATTATTTCAAGGTCTTCTACCGGCCCCTGAAAGTGGTAAATGCCCAAGAGGGGACACTCTCACCCAGGTTGAGAACCTATGCTGTAAAGCAATCCGCATTCACACTTACTTGTTTCCTGCGATGACATTCTAAGACCACCCGATGGAAAATTTTCCGAAGTTACTTGGCGTTAAAATATTATAAATAACTAAAATGGTGTTACACTCTTTCGAAGTGAGCCAAAGGTTTTCCTGCTGAGAGGTATTGAGATGAATTTCAGGCGCGTAGGTTGAAAATTCCATCGCTTCTAATGTCGTTGTTGGTATGGCATGGAGAGGGAGTTTAAGCATGGAGAGGGAGTCTAGCATAAGTTTACCAGGGTTCAAAATCAAATTACTGGCCGTTTGTTAAGTTTAATGGCTTTGATTGACAGAAATAGGGTGCTAAAACAATTCCAAATAAATAAACCTAACTTTTCAAATGTAATAATCCCGTTCAGACTCCATATCCTTAGTGTTATTATTGATTCCAAAGAAAATAGGAATTTTAAAGTAGTCAATACTTTTATAACTAATAAAGGTTTTTCACTAGATAATCCCACTGAAATTTAGAAACTTTAATGATTATACAGTTAGTTACATTATCGGAATTCGATAGGTCTAGAAACGTTCAAGTTTTCTCTTTTCTTTTACTCCTTACTCTGTGCAGCACTTTTCCCATAAATCACCGCAGTTAAACCTTACGTAAGATATCATGCTCGATTAGCTTTGTTAAATGATTTCCTTGTTCCATTTATTATGATTTTGAAAGCAATTTACTTAATTTCTTTCAGATTATATGGGAATGATGTTTTTCTGTGTCTACGTTTAACATGTTTAAGTTTCGTCCATAATGGGCATAATGACATTGACAGAAATATTATATTGTTCTAAGCACAATTGTTGCCAAATAAAAACTGTCATCTGGAAAAATTTAGTTTAAATTAGCTTCTTTGTGCAAATTTTCTAGAAAACAAGGCATTTCAAATATAAACTATTACAGCATTAATTTTATCAGAAGATGCGTCCTCTACCATTACAATGTGTCATCTAAAATTTTATACGTAAAATAAGATGCGTTCTCTAACTTCAAATCTGGAAGTAATATTTCATGGAAGTAGGAGGGTATTTTTAAATCCATTTGATTATTGACCATTACTCGTATTTTCTTTTGATTTTCTTTTCGCTTGATCTATTTAATTAAAGAATTCTAAATTTGGTATATGTACATTTTGTGTACATTTCGTATGCACATTTTGTGTATATACGAAGTTAACGGTAGGCTAGTGCAAAAAGGACGTCCCCCCACACGTCCTGATCTTAGCAGAAACAGGTCCGATTCCTGACCCAACAGAAAAAAAAAACATTTTGAGAAAGCTAATATTCTCAGACTGTGTAAAGTGTATAAAATATCAATACAAATTTTAATGCTACTTATGTTCTATTTATGTACAGGTTTTTTTCTGATAACGAAAGAAACTCAAAACTACCGTTATTGTGGAGGTTTGGAGCGAAGGGTGCCAATTTGGGTATTGACCTCATCACTTGATTAAAATTGCTTGGATAATGGCTGAGTTTAGCTGCTTCATCCAGCAATTAGTTTGATGTTTTGTCTCTAAACGAACTTTTTTTGCGCAGGAGGGCTGATCAGACCGGGTCCTACAGGAAAGTGAATTCTGAATCACTACAAAATCTCTAAGCCCGAGCCAGGAGTAGACCTATGCGAAGCATAAGTCCTTGTTAGGTGGTCAGCCTCAAGCGAAACCCCCAGTGTTTAGTTCCCAAGCATATTTAGTACTCAATTTTATCGACCTATGTAAGGGGTGAACGGTTGAGTCGATCTTGCCCAGCCCTAGAAACTAACCCTAAACACTACACAACTGGGCATCAGATGAGACAAGCATTTAGCTAAAATTCATTTTCATGATGGAATGAGTTTGTTAATAGCATACAGTTTTGCTCTCTTACCCGTGTATCGGATGTAGAGGATTTAATGCTTTTTGCTATGCGCTTAAATGGGGCACCAAGATTACAAGTATACTGAAATAGAACTTAACGCATGCAATTCATAAAAGTAATTGTTTCTTAAAAGTATACTCAAAATAAAGTATTTAACTTCAAATATGGGGATGAGAAATTCGATAAATTTTGAAACTGAAAATGCTGCACTTCCTTCGTTTGATTGGCAGATTGTTCGTACAGCCCAATTAAGCTAGCTTATTATAGCTATCGTTTGAAGAGAGAAGGATTTTTTTTTTTTGTATTTACTTGAAAGGATCCCAAACAGCCTCTGTACAAATCTGCATGCAAAAGTCAGAAACTTAAAATTATTTTTTCTGCATTTACTCGAATTTCGTATTGATTTCAGTGCTTGCCATGTTCAAGAGTTTATAGTGGAGCGCATTCATTACAAATGAATAAACCGATAATATTTTTTATATAATCGTCAATTCGTTTTTACTATTTTTTTTTTTACTTTTAGAAATTTTTAAATATTTTACGATGCACTGTAGCTACGTAAATTTGCCCAATTGGATGATGGAAAGACCTATTTCAATATATATATATTTGCTTAAACGCTATTCAGTTACAAATATGTTAGCACAAAACCTCTCAAATTTTTGCTAGAAAGCTCTGTTAATGTTTTCCATTTGTTCAGCTGTTCAGTTAATCACGCAGAAAGAATTCAAAAATCGAAGGATCAACAGCAGAAATACCAGAGTTCATTCAATATTTTACTTCCTGAATTTCAGTATGCAGTGCAAGTGATTGGAAATAAAATGTAATCCTTGGAAAATATTTTTATGGGAAATTTTTTATTTACGTAAAAAAAGTCACACACTGCATTATTTTAATGCATTGAAAGAATACTGAAATTTTTACATCGACTGGGGATAAAGCATGAAGTACAAGTGCCCACTGTGTATTATTTCCTTCCATATAAATAGGCAGTGATTTCGTATGCTTAGCGTTTCAATGGTATTGGTTGGTTTCAACTTTGATCCACATAAAGAACATCATCTTTAGTTTCCCAGATTCAAATTAATAAGGTTTCCAAAAAAGAATTCAGACAAAGTTATTAAAAATATTATTTGAAACTTATTATTTTTACTCTTAGGCGTTTGTGGGTCAATGGGAGAATTGTAATTTTCGAATTGGAAGGTCCCATGTTAGAAAGGGAGGAAAGTTTTGCGTTTCTTTATCATCTGCTGGTGTGGGTGATTGGGAGTTTTCCGGTTTTCTGCATATAGACACACGTGAAAATAACCATCTATATACAAAAAGTCCTTTGGGAAGGTAAAATTATAAAGATGCTAAAAAGCTTTAGTAACGATTTTTCTTAGAGTATCTACTATGCAGATGTCAAATATACACTACAAGAAAAAAGTAGAAGCATAGTTCATATTTTATAAATTATGCTTGAAATTTTAGAGCAATTATAGTAATTTTTATTTTTTATTTTATTAAGCTATTTTTTTATTCTCAATGAATGAGTTTTATTTACCACTAAGAAATTATTATAAAATAGTACATAAGAATTTTTGGGATGTGAAAGAAGTAGATGGACATCTGCAAAAATATTCTCATTTTGGAGTTTGTATCAGTTTAGTACGTTGAAAGCATTGTTTTCTTTAAACTGTCTATCTTTCAAAAGACGTATTTTTTTAACAAAATCCTCAGTTTTTGTACAGTTAAAATGCTTAGGAGGAAACCTTTAAGTGAAATTCAAAAATTCCGAATTGTGGCATGTAAAGATATGGGTAAAGGTGTAAGAGAAATTTATAAGCCTCTACAAATCAATCCAAACGCTGTTTCCAACTTCTAGAAAAATCTAAGGAGTCAGAGAAAAGCAAAGAATGGCAAACTTAAAAAATTGACTCTACGTAATAAAAAAACTTTTTTAAAGAACTTTAAAAAAAAACATGTGAGAGCATTAGAAAACCACAAGATCCACCTGGCTTCACACATGTAACCAAAGAACACTTTACAATTACATAAAAAGATCTGATACGTTCAAGAAAAGAAAGTACCATCCTTAATGGAATAAAAGGCACATTGAGCACCGGCTACAGTGGGTCAAAGAACACATGTCTTGGAACTCCAAATGGACTTCAGTTATTTTTTCTGATGAAAATAATTTAGTTTAGATGGTCCAGATGGTTGTCAATATTATTGGCATTGTCTGAGTGCACAAGAAAAAATTTATTTTACCTGACAGATAGGAGGAAGCAGTTTAATGGTTTGGATATCATTTGTCTACATTGGAATGACCAATCTAGTGTTTCTGGATGAAAGACAGAAATATACAGATTGCATTCAAATTTTAAATTTAGAGCTTCTTCCCAATGACGCTGAGCTAGGTGGAGAAAATTGGACATTTCAGCAATATGGAGCACCAATTCACACGACCAATGACGTTAAAAATTAGTTTGAAACAAATAATATTCGCGTTTTGCCATAGCCTGCTAAAAGTACAGACCTCAATATTGTTTAAAATATATGGTCAATTACTGTTCGTCATGTTTATACCAGAGACAAGCAATATGAATCCTTGATCGAACTTCGAGAAGCTTTGTTTTGTGTTTCGTAACTGTGTTTTGGGCAACTTTTGTCAAATCAAAATTCAAGACTTATTATGATTCAATAGCAAATAGAGTCTTTGAAGTAGTTAAAGCAAATGACAGAAGGATTCCTTATTAACAAGACTTCGTTTTCATTATTCAGAGACTTTGTTTTCATTATTTCATTCTACTTTTTTCACACAGTATAATGTGAATGAAATTGATTTTTAACTAGAATAAGCAAGCAATTTTTTATTCCCTGTTACATATATAGTTGTCTGATTGTAAATAAGTTTTAAAAAGTACTGTAATGAAATTATTTTGTAAAAATTCAAAGTTCTTTAATTTGACAAAACTTAGTGTCCTACTTTTTTCCAACAGTGTATCATAATTTATTGAGTTTATATGCTATGCTCCTTTATCAACATGACACAATAAAATTTAAAGAATAACTGTGAACGCAGGTGTCTATCTTGACAGTTGACAAGGATTTAGAATTCTAAAGCATGGTCATAATATTATTTGCTTATGTATACTAATTATCGCTAATAGCCTAATAGGCAGCTCTAATGCGATGCTAATTTGAAACGTGCAAAAATACAAACTTGACATGGGAATAAATTAATCTGTAATATAAAAATGTCAAAATTGTACTTTTTATATTTTTGTAGATTTGTAATTTATAAGATTATATAATTAGCAGACTCTCTGGTACATATACTCCCTATCAACATGATATGCTTGAGCAGTTTAGTTTAACATTTTTCTACATTTTTCACAAGAGCAACAACTATAAATAAAATGATCACACTTTCACCATTTAACTGCTGTAATGTGGTTAAAAGTATAGTTCACCATGTGAGCGGTCTAGATTATATTTTTTATAGAATTTCAAACTGATGAGATTGGCATTCTATAAAAAATTATCCAAGAACGATCACAGACACGGACACGGAGACTGTCCTTTTTCAAACTGTTCAATGTAAGAGCAATTTATTATCATTATATGGTTTTTAGAGGTATTATATTCAAGCTCTGATCATGATAGATCAGTTTATTAAAAAAATAAGCCTTGCATTTTTTGAAATACACAAACTCAATTAAAGATCATCTTACTACACTCATGTCCATAAATTAAAAATAATTTAGAATCACACAAAAATTGAACTCTAAAATAAAAATTTCACATGTAGAATTATCACACACATCTTGAAGAATAATAATATGCAAATTACAAAAAACCACTAGATGGCGCCGATAGTACGTCACAATGACGAGAGTGTAAGAGAGGGGTATATAAGGAGGAATGATTGCAAAGATTTAAAATTGTTCACATGCGCTTCAAAAGCCTTTCAGTGCACTAACCGCATAGTTATGGCCCAAAAGAATCATTTGGATGATGTTTTACGTAGTAGAATTATGGATTGTGGACGTACCCAGCTGGAAGTACCCGGGGAACTTGGAATCACCCAGAGTGTCATCTCCAGGCTTTGGCAACGGTTCCAAGATGATGGTAATGTGAGTAGACGTTATACATCACAGGTCCCCCCCCCCGAGTTACAACGCCGAATGAGAACCGCTGTTAGGCAGTAACTGCCAAAAGATACAGATGGAGACCAGCATCAGACCTGTCTCGTCAACTCTCTTCAGCTACTGGTATGACAGTTTCAAGGCAGACTATGTACAGACGCTTAGGGCACATTGGTCTATATGCTCGAAGGCCTATAAAATGTGCTCCACTTACCGCAATTTACTGTCGCTTGTGGTTAGCTTGGACTAGAGAGCATTGTGGACATCGCAACAGTAGTATTGCGTGATGTGTTCCGACGAATCCAGGTTTAGCTTTCAGTATGATTCTTACCGGACATTCATATGGAGAGAGAATCAGGTACCCGTTACCACCAAGAAAACACCATTGAACGACACCGTTACTGTGGTGCAGGGTTGCTCGTTTGAGGAGGAATTATTCTGGGTTTCAGAACTAACTTGCGTATTCAAAATGTAACCATGACAGGTCACATCTATCGGGATGGCATTCTGGAACAACATGTATGTTTGCTTCGGGGAACCATGGATGAAGAATTTCTGTTTATGGATGACAACGCCCGTCTTCACCGTGCAAACATTGTGAACTAATACCTTCAATCGGAGATTATCACCAGTATGGACTGGCCATCATACTCACCGAACTTGAATCCAATGGAGCATGTGTGGGACATGCTTGGACGACGAATTGCAGCCCGTTCTACTTGTCTACCGGAAATTCTGAGAGCATTGCTTGATGTGTGAGTAGTGTAATATTCCCCAAGAACAGATCGATCATTTGATACTCAGCATGCCTAGGAATTGTACGGCCGGAATTGCATCGTCTGGGGGGCATACTATGTATTAACCATCATACCAACCATGTTATATTGGTTTTTGTAAATTGGTTCTTTTTTTAAATTTGCTCCAAGGATTAAAAATCGCAATTTTTATTAATGATGTCAAACATATAGCATAATTTTTGCTCTTTACCTTTTGTTTAATAAATAGACTTAACAAATAAGTCACATTTGTTTTGCTTCTTTCTCTTTCTTTGCCTGAACTTGCATTATCCATAATTTATGGACACAATTGTAATATGCATCTGTAATACTCCTCTCGGTCCATATAGCCACTGAATGTCTTTTCATGTTTCTAGAATTTTTGAAATGTCATAAATTGTCTGGGATATCACAAAGTATCTCTTTGAGGTGAACTGAAATATACATGTTGAAAAAAATGCATAGATGATTGCAGAATGTACTCATCTGTCCTTCAGTCACTTTTTATTTGAAGATAAGGAAGTCATTTACATCAAGTCCATTTTACATATCCATTAGTGAAAAGATAATCAGGCTGCAAATTATGAGTCACTTTATAAGAATAATATAATGCTCTTTTATATGTATCGTCACATTCTCCTTGTGAATTGGAATAAAATGGGACTTCTGGTAATTTTCGATACATACTAAGTAACGTACTAAGTAAAGATACATACTAAGTAACGAGTTGGTAAGAAAACTTTATGTAAATTGAACTATTATCGCTTACTTTTGTATCTTCACCATATATTTTTCTCAGAATTTTAATGCATATTATACATAATCTATTCTGCATAGCACAGTTATCTCCATATGTACATATTACAAGCTGAATTAAGAAAGCGGTTTTCTTTTAACTTTCTTTTTTATCTTGATTTTACATATTTCACCTTTCTTGCACCTGCTTCTAGAAATTCTGATATCAACTAATCTTAGAGTCATTCTCTTTACACATCGTTTTTTTATTACTGTTTTTTCCTTCGCGAGAACTTTCCATTTAATTAACTTCTCGACTTCTTACCATCATTGAATTTCCTCTCCATGTGATTTTATTGCAGAAAATGCCTTTTTGAATCCTTATTTTTAGTCTTGATTTCGATACAATTGCTTGTTTTATTAAGTTTTTAAATTTTCCTCCCAATAACAAATGATGATTAATTTACCCGTTAAAGAACACTTTTTTTTAAAATATCAATATTTCAACTTCATATAATTTTCCTTTTTATGCCACTTTCTTTCAATCAAGTCCTTTCTCCTTGATTTAGATAAGATTACTTGTTTTTATTGAATTTAAATCCATGTTCTTAGTTAGATTTTTATTTACAAATCACAGTTTGTTGCATTTAACCTAAGTTATACACATCAAAACTATGCTCTTTTTTTGAGTAGCAAATTTTCTTAAAAAGACCAAAGTTTAAACTCAAAATCTTCTCTTTTTCTGGTATTTAATTTCACTTCGATTAATCCAAATTGAGATACACGTGTATTTTTTATTACATATACATTTAAAAAATTCATTCTGTTAAATAAATTGTCAAAAATACTGACAGGACAAATTTCCTTGAATTTAAATCTCATTGTTAAGTATCCAATCGAATAATTCTCCCATAAAATGCATATTATAAATAAAAATTAATTCTTACCATGATAAAATGGTTAAAAAAAGCTATTCGAAATAAATGCATTAGAACGCACTCATAACAGCATTAGACGAAGTGCTTGTTTTGCTGTTTTACAGCCTTGTTTTTGCTCACAAGTACTAATTTGACTATGTTTCGTTCGACTTGCTTTTCGCTCTACAGTCACTTTTTTACACTATAAGTCTAATTAGATGGGAACTAACTATTTAAAATAGACTCTGAATTACTATTCGCCTTGAGGGATTTATACTGATGAAATGTTTCGACAGCTGATCTGATGGGCACTTTTCAACTGAACTCACCAGCAGAACCTAGTTCGTCCGAGACAGACGGCTGAAAGATGATTTCCAGACATTTCAAACTCTTACATCCGAGACGGAAATCGAAGTCAGGCATTATTAAAATGAAGACTGCAGAACGCTTTTCAGCAAAACAGAGTTACCAGCTCAGTTACTGAACAACATAATATGGATTTCTCGTTTAAACATTCGAGACATGAGTTATACTCTGCAAAAAAAAAGGGCTTACAAAAGCCTAAACGTAAATGAATTTCACCAAGATGTTGTTTGAATAAAATTTTAATCACACACACCCCCTTTATATTTGGTTTGTAACTGGAACCTTAAATAATCGATAAAATACTATTTCACCAAAGAATCCATTTTAAACAAATAAAATGAATAAGTGAAATCACATATTTCTGTCTCCGTTTAACAAGGATAAACTGAATATTTCAAAAAGAATATGGGAGAAGGGAGTTTTGAATTTCATATCTATTCGAAATTTGATATTTTCTTTATCGATACATAACATCGAAAATAATAACCCTCAAAATTTAATATTTTAAATAACTGTATAAATACACTGCTGGACAATTGCTAAGGACGGATAACACTATCATCCATAACAACCACAAAATGAAATTAAGCAAAATGTGGAAAATTAGAATAAGTGCGGGATATAGTAAGAAGTATGCGAATGCAAATTTTTTTCCACGTCTGTTCATCACGTGATAGCGTTCATATGAGCTTTAAGGGTTTTGACACGTGTGGACAGTTGTTGTTTCAAGTCAAAGTTTTACAGGAAAGATTCAATAGACTAACTTGAAATTTTTGGCATGTCTTCCCGACATCACTTAGAGGATTTTATGCGTGGCCGAATTATTGGAAAGATCGAAGAAGGGCCAAAAATAACAGATGTTGCCAGGGAGTTCGACATCGCTCATAGCGCTGTTTCACTGCGGTGGAAGTCATTTAAAATTACTGGAATGTGTAGTAGGCGGTACCGGGGAGGTCGTGTTAGAAGTACGACGCTTGCAGAAGACAGATATATCGTCCTATCAGCAAAAAGGAACAGGCTCACCACCGCTCAGGAGGTGGCAAATCAGTTTCTTGCTGCTTCAGGAAAGATAATCTCCCGAAAAACTGTTGCCAGACGTTTGAGGGGAGGAGGACTATACGCCCGCAGACCTGTTGTGTGTGTCCCATTGACCAGACAGCACCGTACTGCCCGTTTGCAATGGTGTCGTGAGCATCGCAAATGGACTGAACAGAACTGGGCATGCGTACTATTCGGCGATGAGAGTAGGTTCAGTCTGTCATCGGATTATAGACGCCAACTGATCTGGCGCGAGAGTGGTACTGCTTATCGTCCAGAAAATATCCAAGAAAGGGACCGCTATCCGACATGCAGTGTCATGGTGTGGGCCGACATCATGATCAATGGCCGCACTCCCCTACATGTGGTTACGAATGGGACTATGACGGGAAAAAGATACATTAATGAAGTTCTACTTCCTTATTTTCCGTGTTGCTGTCGGTGATAAATTTGTTTTTATGGACGACAACGCAACATGTCATCGAACACTCGCTATTCAGGATTGTCTAGACAGCGAGGGTATTCAACGCCTCGTATGGCCATCACGTTCTTGAGATCTAAACCCCATTGAAAATGTGTGGGATGCTTTGGAGAGGCAAGTTGCTGGTCGAAACTATCCTTCGACAAACAAGAACACCCTCATCCGTGCACTCCCAGAGGAATGGAATAAATTGCCTCAACAGCCGCTGGATAGTGTTGTGCAAAGTATGACACGACGAGTGGAATGTTGCATCACACTCCACGGTGGACATATCCCGTACTGATACCTTTCTTCAAGGTGCCTGTTGACTTTTAGATGAATTGTTCCATTTTTACGTATGCAGCATCAAATGAACATTATTTTCTTTCAGATGTTTCACAGCTTTTGTCCTTTCAAGAACCATAAATATTCTTTATTCTAATGTCTGAACAGTGTGGCAACTCTATTTTATTCTACTAGGCCTCATGTCTCGCTTAATGTTATGCTACATTGGAATTTGTGATCCGTCCTTAGCAATTGTCCAGCAGTGTATTAATAAAATTTTGATAATTACAATATAATTATTTGCATTTCCTCTGAATTTAATAAAAAAAATATCATTTAGATAGATATAAATCATTCCATCCTTTACGATCGAACCATAAATTAAGATTTATAAGTTATTTATACAATGTTTCGTATATTCTGTCTCAAGTTTAATTTATGTTTTGAATTATATAGTTTACACTAATTAGTGCGAGGGGGGCTTGCGTTAAGTATGATATCTTAATCAACAAAAGAATAGAAATAGAGAAAGAATAATAATAAAAGAGAATATAAATATATATAGGTGTTGATTATTTTTAGTTTCTATTCACAATTTGCAGAGCCGATTTTAATTACGAATAATCTAGCAAATTTCTTTCTTAATTGATTTCGATTGTAATCCCGTGAAAATACTTTTATTATAAAGCATCTTTAGTTGTTGCTCCAGCGTGCTTCCCTGTTCCTAGCCCTGAGTTGGGCTCTGTCAATCAGATAGAAGGAGCTGGGCGGAGTCTTCGTGATTTTAAAGTAGTTGTAAGGCAAAAGACCCTCAATACTTGGCCTACCACTGCCAGAGGTATCATTTCATTTGGAGAATACTGCGATCACACCTAGTAATATAAAGTGCCCCAGTCTTCTTTAGCGAACACGACAGCCGAGCTGGTAGCCGAATGGTTTTAGCTCTTGCCTTCGGTTCAACAGTTCGTGGGTTCGAATCCCACCTTGGCATGGATGTTTGTAGTGATTCGGAATCCACTTTAAACCGTAGGTAACGGTCTAATTAGCCCTCGTGTGCAAAAAATGACCGTTGAGCGACAAACAAACCAAACTTAGCGAACACGACGGAAATTATTTTAAGCAGGGATTCAACTCACTACCTTCCAGTGATGAGAACAACGTGCTAACCAACCAGGTCAAAAAGCATCTTTAGAAAAGACACTTCAGAGACACATCTGGCAGGGATGAATTTCATCTGTTTTCAGATACTCTGGGGTCCTCGTTGATTTTACGCAAAATACACGTTTATTTTCTACCCGAACATCTCTGATTCTCTTAGTTCTTTCTTTCCTGAATATTTTTTATGATATAAAATATTCAGAAAACATGTTTAAAGTATAACATATTTAATATATGTATATAATATTATATATATATATATGTATAATATTTGCTGGATGAAATTAATTTTAGTAAGAGCCAAAGTATAGAAAAACTCTTAAAAATGCTATTTTACCGCAAGTAGGGACCTGTGGAAGATATCGTATTTTCGAATATTTTCATGAATTCGTATTATTGAGTTTACGCAAAATGAAAACTAATTAAATATGTATGGTTAATTTTAAGTGTCTGTTTACCAGAAAGTTTTCAAACTAAAAATAAGCTCCTTTTCAATAGAAAGAAATTAAAGAAGCTAAAAGTAAGTAAGAAACTAAGTAAGATGTAAGAAATAAGTAAGAAACTAAAAATAGGCTCCTTTTCAATACTAAGAAATAAATTATAAGCGCTTGTTTTCTAATAAAATAAACTTTTTTAGAAAAACAAAATTCTATAAATTTACTTTTAAATATGGTTTAATTAAAATCGTCAATAAAGCTTGAAAATAATTATACATAATTAATTAAAATTTTCAACTTTTAATTCTTATTTGAAATAATTTTTTGAAATACACTGGTTTTACAATGGGAATATGTCGTTGTTTTTCCCTTTCTTTTGTCAATTGCATTGTCATTGAGTGACGCAATAAGAGTTACTTTTTTATCACTACAGTTAAAGACAATATCATTAAAAAATAAAAAAGGACCGAAATTAAAAATAAGAGCGTATATTAATTACCTGAGTCACATGCTTCATCAAAGAAAATGATGGACATAAGGCACTCAAGTGAAATAATAAGGCCTCAATAACTTGGAAAGGAATGCCACCATTCACTGGTTCCGAAGCTATTGGATTATACCTGACTCCAGTCAGCAGTATTTTTTTTTAAATAATCTTTAACTATTCATCAGGTACAATGTCGTAAGTGATGTGGAAATTTAGAATGGAGGATGGCTCAGGTACAACGTTGTCACTTAACCACACCTCAAAATTACGAAACTCTCCGACACGTTTTAATAATTTCTGTCAGCTGAAGTAAGCATACAAAAAATTAATGGAATGCCTACAAAAGGAACGGCCTCGGTAATTTAGTGGAAAAAGGCGATGCTCTGGTGGTTTGTTTGTCGCTCAACGGTCATTTTTTGCACACGAGGGCTAATTAGACCGAGACCTATGGTTTAAAGTGGATTCCGAACCACTACAAACATGCATGCCCAAGGTGGGATTCGAATCCATGACCTGTTGAACCGAAGGCAAGAGCACTAACCATTCAGCTGCCAGCTCGGCCATGCTCTGGTGACGGAGCAGTACTGGGTTGGATCGAGAGGGATGGTATATACGTTAAAAGTCTGCAATGTCCAATGTCCATTCACCGCTTGAGTATGGTCAACAGAATAATGTGTCAGCTCAGCTGTTGAGCTAATGACTTGACCATGGTTCAAAATTACGTGACTGTTGGTTGTGCTTAGAGCCAACTACTCACCTAACTAACAAAAGAAATGAATTATAATTGTGAAAAGTTGATCAGAAAGATTATTTAAGAATGTTAGCATTTTTAGAATAAAAAATTCTAAAAATGTACGCAATCTGAAATGATTAAATTAAAAAATGATCAATTTATCAAACAATAATAAATGCATCGTAATGAATGACATTTTCCCTAAATTAGAACTGAGAACTAATTACAGAAATATCAATTTTCACAAAAACATTAACAGTCAATATTTTTTCCTCAGTAATGAAAATGCGCAGTCGGATGATTCATAACCAAATTTCAATCCCCCGAGCTGTGTTGAGTTCCTCTCATTCATACAACAATTATATTTTGGGAATCAGCGAAGGTTAGAGTTGAGTTCATTAGCCAACCATGGCCTAAATATTCTTCACTTAGTTTCGCTTTCGTTCTGTGACTGTAACTTCAGAGGTCAAAGGACCAGAACAAGGTTGGCACACACTACTGAACTCTTACTGAGAGGTGTTTCGAATATTTACACTATATCCTGATTAAAATCTTTCTTTCACGGATTTGATATCATAAAGCCAAGAAATAAAACGAATCTTACTTTTTCTTAATGGTGGGATGATTACAAGCAAGTATATACACGTACTACATAAAATGTTATAAGTTTACAAAATATTTACAAATCTAGGGAATGGAATTTTTCTACAAATAAAATTAATTCTTTTAGAAAATGTTTGTCTTCCAGTTTTACTCTGATTTGTACTGAGATAATTAATGTCTCAAAATAAATATCCTTTTCCATTATTTCATTTTACAGAAAAACTGAAAGTTCTATATAGATTCTTTCACATTTTCTCAAATTATTTATATATCTATAATTTTGGTTAGAATGATTTTTACTGCAACGGAGATAACTTTTTTAGAAAGTGCGCACCTTCCAGTCTTTTATGACTTGCACTGAAGTATTTAAAAGTTCAAAATAAATTCTCTTCTCTTTTTATTTCATTCTACAGAAAAACTAAAACGTTTTCTTTTAATTCATTTATATTTTTCCAAAATATTTATATACCTGTAAATCTAGTTAGAATAATTTTCATAGCTAATAAATAATAGTTTTTAGAAAACGTTTCCTTTCTAATATTAACCTAACTTACAATCACAGATATTTGAAATTTTAAAATGAATTCTCTGTTCCAGTTACTTCATTTAAAAAAAAAAACTTACATTTCGTTTTACAGTATTTGTATACTTTATAAAATCACTGATCCGACAGACTTACATACTTACCAATTCGATTCAATAATTTGAAAACAATTTTTATAAATTTTGAAATATTAATTAAAAATTATACTTATTTTTAAAACATTAATATTAACATTAATTTTAGAAACTAAAGTAAATATTTTACTTAATTTTTAATTAAGTAAAAATAAATAAATTTTTGTCTTATGCTTATATTTATAAAATTGATTCTCTTCTTCATTTATTAATCTGTCTCTTGAACCAATGAATTATTTCACAAACAGAATTCCTTAAATTTCAGTGGTAAATATTTTATTCAAAAAATACCCGTAAGGCATTCATTGAATTGAAAATCTTTTCTACCGCCATTTTCAGTGAGATATATTCAGAAAAGTCAGTATTGAGGAAAATCAGCGGAAGGTTGCAGGTTTGGTGACTGGTCTCTGGGACGAGTGTCGTTTTGTCGTTTTCTGTGCACCTTAAATGTTCCGAAGCTCCTACTTTCTATCTGCTGTGTAGGAAAGAAGCACAAACTCATCCATTGACTCAAGGGCTCAGAATTCAGTGGCAGTTGGAATCCTTTATTGACAAAGTATTTAATTTTGTCACTAACTTTCATTGAAAGATAGAAAATGGTTGATGGTGTTAATTGTGAAACCGTAACACAATTATCAATCTACGGTCTCCTAACAATGTTATTCATTTGAGGAACAGTGACTTACCGATAAAGGTCTCATTTAAATTCAAATTATTAATTATAATTATTCCACTATAGGAGTCTTTAATTAATTTATTTAAGACTTTTAACTACGTTAAAGACCTTAATTTCGAAAAATTAATTAAATTCGATACTTGTTTTTATAATAGATTTCTGATTTTATACTTTATGGATGGAGTTTTCAGTGTAAACAAAAACAAACCTCAGTTGACCGGAAACTACCTTAAATATTTCCGGTTCTCTCTCTTCTCACTGAAAATCAATGCAATCGCAAAAATTTTATTTAAATATTTTTAGGTATTTATTTCTGTATAGGAATTTTTTTTATTTTATCCGTTAAAATTATAACTTTTAATAAGAGTGCAATCAGTGGTGATTCAGTAATTTTTAAAAATTTTTTTTTAATTTTTACTTAAATAATCCTGATGGATTACCATATTTTGCGAGGAATCGCTCTTATTGGCGAAATTAGGATCAATTGTTGATATATCGTAACCCACATTCAAACTCTTATTATTATTTATCTCAATTATTAATCATTTTCTTCTTTAATTTTATGCATTTATTCCAAAATTTCAGGAAATATATTTTATGTGCGATTGAACTATAAATCATTTCAAATATTAAGCAAGGTATTATTTATGCTTTCCTTTATAGTATTATAAATTTCATTAAAATTTTCTTGATCATGCTAGAATATATGAATTGGTATCAATAATGAGTAGAACAAAATTGTAACGATGTTTATTTACTTGTTGTTTATTACTATTTAAACAAGTCTTGGTTTTTATAGCAATTTAAATGTAAGTCTTATTTTTATGAGTTGATTTAATATATAGCTAATTAAATCAAGGATTGTAAATATTAGTTTTTAAATAATAACATTAAATATATGATTAAAATATTAAATAAACATTTTATAAAATGGTA
This sequence comes from Latrodectus hesperus, assembly GCA_037975125.1. Lineage (NCBI taxonomy): Eukaryota > Metazoa > Arthropoda > Arachnida > Araneae > Theridiidae > Latrodectus > Latrodectus hesperus. Next base: position 95,015,556 of record CM075859.1, on the reverse strand, counting down.
TTTAATATTTTTTGAAATAAAATAGTTTGAAATTTTTATTTTAAACCTTAAATTTACGTTTTTCAGATGAGTAGTACTTATTATAGCAATCTAGATGATGAATCGAAGAAGCGGTATATCTCAAAATTAACCATTGTTGGGGAAAGATTACCAGATCCATTGGATGAAAAGTAAAAACATTAATACATACAACAGATGTATAAAGGAGAAAAATTCAACATGATATCAATTTAAATGCTCATTTTGGTATAGTACACCATATCGATCATTAAAGACTCTCATTCTAAAACTAAGCTTTATATATTTATCATCAACATTAATTTAATTTAAATTAAAAATTTATAAAGGAAACTCATATTTTCATTTAAATATTATGTTGGCGCCAACAATGTCGCCAACATATATTATGTTGGCGACATTGTTAGCAAGCAGGAAGTTTTGTTGATCTCCTCTGTAGTAGCGCCCTCTATTCTACGCTTTACAGAAATTTCCATCCATTAAATGTATTTTATAATGCAGTAAATAACCTTTATCACAAATAAATTATCTCCCAGCTATTTTACTGTAATTTAATTAATTTAATGCCTTTATATAAGGTACTATGCAAAAGTTACTATTTATGTTCAATGTATATTTTAAAAGATATAGTTTTTTAAATATATGTTTTAATAGTACAATAGTTTGTTTCAAGATATATATAGAAACTTATAGAGTATGTCTCTCTTTGGAGTATAAAATTTTAATCGAAATTTTTTTCTTTATAAGTAAATATTATTTTAATTTTTTTATAAATAATGAAATTTTTTATTTATTACATATAACAAATTATTAATGAATTAGTATAACAGGTCATTTTTTTCATTTGGATGTATGTCTTTTTCTCTTCTGACGGAAGAGATCTCGTCGTTTATTTTAATGATATCTTTTTCAATTATCAATATAATCTCTGTACCAAGAAACTTCGGTACTAAATATTAATATTTTAATAAAAACAATGATAATTTACTGAATTTTATTTTTTACATAAATTTAATATCTGTTAATTAATTTTATTACTGGACACACAACTAACTTAAGTGTATCAACTCAATAGTTATTTTGACACACCATATATATTTAATAAGAATTTTTATATAAACATTCTATAAAAAAACTTAAGATACGTATGAACAAAATTTTAAATCTTAAGTAAAATTTGTTTATTTTGTTTAATTTGAGCCTTCCTATAATAACGAAAGGGAGGAGAGAAACATACATTTCAATAGATAATTCAATCCCATTTTTCTTTTTTTCAAAAATTTAAATAGCATACATAGAATGTTTAAATCTAAATTAAAGTTTTAATATATTTTGTGACTGCATTAAGCAATTTATATAGATTCAACATTAATATAATTTAGAACATAAAAATCTCTTCAATACGTGTTTTTCCGCAATTTATTTAGAAAAATATCTTAAATATACCAGTAAAGTTTTAATTTCAATAAAAATGGATTCTCATTGAATTATTTTTGACCGCATGTAGGAATTTATGTGAACTCTATATTTGCCACTTTTATTCTTTAGAATACAAGACAAACACGTTTTCAACAAGTGTCCATGAAGCTCATCACTTTTCTAATCTTCCAAGCTTGGGCAGTTAAAAAAAAAGATAAATGTTAATCGTGATTAAAATTTTTATTTACTTTGTCGTTATGATAAATATTTATCACCCTTTTATTTTATCTTAGCTGCACATGGTGTACCAGTGACTTTCTAATTACATACACACATCAAATGAATATTAAATAAAAAAAAATTATTTTTTACTTGGTTAGTGGATTTTACTTTACATATATATTAATAAATATTAATTGATGTATCATTAAAATTTGTAATAAAAATGTTAAAAAATTCTATAGTAGTCGAAAAAGTTAAATACTTGGCGGTGAAAAAATTGAATGCGAAAACAACTGCAATCGCAAGCCTGATTAAAATAAATTTTTAAAAATAATTAGGTAATATTTCAAAGCAAAGCTTCTCCAAAAATCAATCTATTTTATGGACACGGTTGGGCTTAAATTGAATAGCATGTAAATAAATACACTTCTACTTTACATTTTTATCAGAAAACTAGTTACAAAATTGAAATTGTGTACATAATTTCTATTATCGCCCTGTATCAATATTGTATTTGTTGCATAACGGAAATTGTGTACACAGTAAACATCAAGAGGCATTTTCTTCAAGCAACTAAATGAGAAAATGTTAATCATTGGTTTCCCCTCTGTTTCAACTCTTATCTACTTAAAACAATGAGCGAAAATAAGATATATAAGAAAATACAATATAAATACTTTATTTTTAAAATTAATCTATACCAACTAACAAAAAATCCTTAACTACAGTTTTGTGCTGTTTTTCGTTTAAGTCATATACGTAAAATAACATGAAATCCTACGCTTCATTTAAGTACTTCTGATTTTCAAATTTCTGATACAGTTAAAGTTTGGCAATTAAAAATCAACTGATTAATTTCCCGATACATTTTATGTGACTTAATTCATTACTTCAATTAATTCTAGGAAATCTTGTGAGTAATGCTGATTTATAGCTGAACTTGAAAATTGAGATACAATGATAGAATAGATTTACAATGAACTTGAGATATGATTTTACGATATTTTATTCTCCAAGAAATGAGACGTATCTATTCTGCAAGAGTTCCTTGTTAAAAATGTTTATTATCAGATTTTCCTCTCTTTAATCCAAAAATAATTAAATTTATTATTTCAAATTTAAGCATAGTAAAACTATACTTCAAAAACTACAAAAGATTTCCTAAAGATATATGAATATCTTTAGGAAATCTTTTGTTTGATGGATTCCTCTGACTTTGATGTCCAATATTTTCCATTCTTTTCCTTCTTATTATTGATATGCAAATTTTATTTATTCATAACAACCATTTTGATGTGCTAAGTACGGGATGATTAATTCAAAGGAATATACGTTGGTTTTTCTTATTATCTTTCAATCTGAAGCATGTGGCAACAATGTTAGTGCCTTATTTAAGGGTGGAAGACAATTTCCAATACTGTTTACAGTAATAACTTTATTTATGGGATAAAACAGAAATATAGAAACGCACAATATTATTTATTCAATCCTGTGATAACTTTGTTTCTGAAGAGCATAATTTAATTCAAAATTTCTGCACCATTATTCCTTATATCAAATGTTGAAAATGTTCTCCCACCATTTTGAATGTAATCCGAGTTTTTTGATACGCTTCTCAAGAATGTGGGGCTGTTGACGAAATTTCTTTAGTTAAAGCTTAGTTCAAATCCTCGACATTTTCATAACTTCACTGAAAAGACCTGTCTTTGAGATAACTAAAAAAAATGGATGTGATCTTGTGATCTTGGTGACCAAAAGTCTATTGAAATTAAAAGTCAAAGAATTAATTAAACGCTTCCATTGTTAGATTTGACGTGTGGGAAGTGGCTCCGTCTTGCTGAAATCATCAGTAACGGTCATATATATCTTCGGTGAAGTAATCAAAGCTTGAATTATGATCAAGTGCACTTAAGAATTCATCGCTTAAGTGCAAAAGATGTCTTAATAATCATAGGAATCATAGTTGTCATTCATAATCATAGGAAGTAATTTTTCAAAAATAAAATTATTAAACGAAACAGAAGAATTATACTTAACATTTACGCAAAATCTTATTAAAAATGGCAATGAAGTTCACGTTAATTTATGTTCCAAAAAGAGTTTTCGCATTAAGAAAATGAAAAAATCGATCCTCGCCCATTAAATTATTGACATAGTAAAAGAGTAATGATGTTGAAAACCTTGTTACATGTAAATATAGTTGTGGATAACTCAAAAACAACTGGGTACTCTTTTAAATCAATCACCCTATATTAAAGATAAATTTAACGACTAATTGTTTTGTTTTCTTAATTTTTCCAAATTTGTTGCCGCACTATTTTTCAAACATATGCTCTCATTAAGTATTATTTACTTACTCTGCCAGAAAAAGTGCAAGCAATATAGCTTTCCATTTAAGAGAATGGATTACAAAGTTTCATCTCCGTGTGGTTATAGCTACGAAAACAGATTCAATTGAAAATATCTCATAGAACTCTAGCCAGAGTATTATTTTATAATCCTCGATGGTAATCTAATGTAATATTTATGTCAATATGCTAAACTTATTCCACTAGCTATAATTTTATTCTGCTTTCAGACATTCTTTTACTCATATTACACTCATGTCAAGCTATTTTTGTCAGCAAGTTAAAAAAAAAAAAAAAAAAAAAAAAAAAAATTCATCGCAATAGGAATTTTTAGATGAGTTAACACCCTCTGAACAATGGAAATCTAGTGCCTTTACATCACACGAAATGAATCTTTGAATGTTATTTATTGCTTTGTAGCTGTGACACTGAATCGCATAAATACTTAAAATGCTTATAATGAGGAGATCTAAAACGTATATTCAAATGTTATTAACCCCATTCATACTTACCCATATGATTTTTTTCATTCCTCTTTAAGTTATATTATCGAAGAATATTTTAAGACTACATGAGAAGTAGATTTGTATATAACATGTATTCACTGACTTAAAACATTTCACTAAAAAAGAGAAAATGAATATGTCTCTTCATAGAATGACTTATCTCGAGGGGAAGACTTCTGCCGATTCCCCAGCAACTATATGTATATATATATATATATATATATATATATATATATATATATATATATATATATATATATATATACATATATATATATATATATATATATATATATATATATATATATATATATATATATATATATATATATATATATATATATATATATATATATATGTATAATATGCGTATAAAAAGCAGAAACGCAACATTTCTGCTAGCCCACGGAAAGTGTAACTCGGTATACTTGCGATTAGATACTACTAAGAGCTATTCTTTACAAAATACTACTAACTGTTAAATATTGATAAACGTTAAATATATTGCGATTAGTATGGGAATGGTCTAACTATAAGACGATATTACATAAAGTGATTTTGTGTCTCTCTCATATCCAACACTTTTGTGGCGTGACGCTATACAATGGAAGAATTTTTTTTTCTAAATCGTGGACCACATAGTCACATAATGAAAGAGAGTGATTTACGAATTTAAAGTTTACACATGTATTGCTGGAACGTTTTTAAATACTAATATCCATATATAATTTCAAATGAATTCAGCTGTACAGGGTACTGCTGTAAAATGCCTCATCGTGTGTCTTCAATGAACTTTTCTGCTCTCATAAATTGAGAAATATAACCTAAAAAAATCATTTCAGTCGAAAACATTAAAAATAAACAGCTAGTACAACTTTAAACTGTATTCGGTTGCTTTAACAGATTTAAAAAAAAAGAAAAAAAGAAAGAAATTATTAACAATTTAATTTTATTTTTAAAAAATCAGTATTGTATTATTGTTATATAATTTCAATAGTCCTATTGTCTGAATCTTATCCCACTCACTACTATAATCTTTTTCATAATTTCCAACATCGCTAACAACAGAAGTTTAAAATATGGCAGATGTCTTAAAATACAGAATATTATAGAAGAATAGAATATGTAAATACAAATATGTATATAAGCTTAGATAAAAACTTTAACTATTGTTGTACCATGCTAAACTTTATTTCGTGCTAATATTTTTATCATGCTTTTCGATATATGAGCCCGAATTGTAAACAAAAACGGGAAGAACAATAACAGAACCACGTAAAACTTTGTTTATTATTTAACAAGAGAAAATGTTTTCGAGGAAAGAAAACATTTATTTTTTTATAAATGTCACATTTTATATATGAAAGAAATAAAATTTTATTTATTTCTTTTTACTTTTAATTTGTATACTCCTATAATTTAAAAGAATTGGAAAATTACAAGTGATAAGAATACAAGCTATTAAACATTGAAAAATAAAGGCATAATAAAAAGGCAAATTTTTTCCATCAAAATAAAAACCATCATCATTCAAAGATTTACAAAATCTCCTCCAAAATGTAAATGGATTTTTACAATATATATATATATATATATATATATATATATATATATATATATATATATATATATATATATATATATATATATATATATATATATATATACTGGACATGAGACTCGACTCAAGAATTTTACTGCAAATAAAACGAAAGTTATTACTTAAGTTATTACAATATGATTGTTGAATATGCACGCATATAAGTCAATTAAAAGAAACAGAGAAAAATGACATCAATTATGTTATTATATTTTGACTAATTTATATTGAAAACGCAACTTTTTTTATGCTCCTTAAGAGACAATACTATATTTATTGAGATTGGATAAGCATTCTATGAATGATAACTAAGAACGAAATTTCACAAAAATTTTAACCTCACCTTATAAATAACATGACTTAAGTACATGATGTTTTTAAGCGCATATTGTAATAAAAAAATCTTGTTTTATGAGAGAAAATATTAAAGAATTAAGAGTAAAAAATAGTTAGAAGCTCAAATCCTGCCGAAGGCTTAGTTTGACATATAACAAATGATATTTTTAATGTAGGATTCCATTTTTTAAATTAAAGAAACTCAGTCACTTAATTTGAATTTTGGGATCTTGTATAATTTTGATATAAGGATTAGTAAATTGAAATGTTTTATTTAAAAAAAATCAAAATTACTTTTTGTCAACTTTAATTTTATCACAATAACCAATTTTAAAAGTGTTTGAGTTCATTATAACAAAGCTAAAACTTTTGTATTTTGTAAATTACATTTAAATTATAGTAATTTTGCTACAATTTTCATAAAATTTAGAATGAATCTCTGCAGAAAGAAGACATGAATAAATATAGAATTTTCTTGCAAAAATAATTTTTTTGCTTTAGACGTTGCAGTCTAGACAAAACGTATAAAATTTTAATTCTTATGTTTAATTATAAATTGATTTTGGTTAAGCATTTAAACTTTCATTTACAGAAACTAAAACACATCTGAGAATTGATTTTTCTCAATAAATATTCACTTTCAATGATTAAAAATAATTAATTTTAACTTAGGAGGAAACAAATTAAGCTGGACAACGTGTGATTTTACCTCATTACTAATGTTAAGATTAATTTTTACTTAACAAGTACTTAACTTAAGAAACTTAAGCAAGTCACCGAATGACATTTAAGAAGCGATTTGTGATAACAACTGGGCAGTTTTTTTCTGAGATATGTTTCTATTTTAAGAAGAAATTTATAGTTTTACCTATTCTGTTTGTCTGTTATCATTTACCTAAATGGAGAAATGTAAACTTTTTTCGCATTTCGTTCATTGCAACCAGTTTATATAAAAACAAAATGTAGGGTCACACAACTTTTCTTGAAATTCATAACACTTCCATAGTATTTTAAATTTCTTCCAAGGAAATGTTTTCATAGATTTGAATTACGAAAAGCGTATTTTAACGATAAAATAACGATGTTTTTAATAAATTTGTTGAAATGTTAAAGTACTATGAAATATTTAGATTTTCTTTTCTTCAAAGTCTTCTTGTCCTCAAAGTTTTCTGCAATTTAATATGCTATTGAAAATAAGTGATACATAATACATAAAATATTTTTATAATTGTGAAGTTTCTACTTTCTTTTTTTCTTAATTTTCTAATCTTTAAAACCATAGAGTTATGAAATTTTTAGAAAACTATTTTAAATTATAATAAATGTATTTATAAAATAATTAACATCATAAATTTTCAAATCATATGATATTTATTACGTATACTTTTTTCCTTCATTTCCTTTTTTCAACATTTATCTCTTCTGTTAGAAAAATTACTCTTTGTCAGTTTTATCACCAGTTTCTTCTTTGAAATATCTATAAAAAGGATGTAAGAATTTTTGTTTGAGTAAACACAAAGTTCTTGCATAAAATGCAGTTGAAGATAAGATTAATTTGTTTGCATAAGATCTTGTCAACATAAAGACTTCTTTGCATTCATGTAACTTAATGCGATGATACTAAGCGGCAACGAAGGAAATCCTTACAGCTTATATATATATATCGCATTGTGAGTCAGATTATCGCTCACGCTTCGTGTTTTTTGAAGAACGATTATCAATGAAATATTTTAAAATCTTGATTAACTGGATGAGGAAGGGTTGTGGATTCGTTTCCAGCAGCTCATTTTTTTAAAGTGAAGATGCAATCTACTGTCTCGTAACTTTTCAAAATGCTCATATGACAACGTCGACATCTGAGCTGACAACTTCTCTTTTACACTTCCGGACCACAGTGGAAAAATATTAAGAGACAAAGTAATTCTTTTTTAAATGCTATTCACTCAGCACCCATTATGAAACAATTTATTTAATTGATAGAATTCTAAAATGAATATATATATATATATATATATATATATATATATATATATATATATATATATATATATAGTCAGCTTTGTCATAGCTTAATGTTTTTTCTCAATATGCATTTAGTGATAAAAATATCATAGTAATAAAATTCTTAATATTTATTGTGCAAGTCAACCACTCATAAAATTTTATGTAATAAACACAAGGAGATATTAATAAGATGTGTCATTATCCTCTAAAACTAAATATTTGTTAAAATTTATTATTTTTTCCTCAGTATGCATTTAGTTATACGATTTTTCCCTTGTATGATCAAATTATTGACTTAAAAATTTTAAAATTAAAAAAAAACTGGGAAAATCACTTTAGGTAATTTGGTATTCATATTATGTAGCTGTAAAATCTAAGCTATTTCAATCAGTCTTGGTAAGCTATGATTGGACTATATAAATATATAGTCAGGAAAGGCGAGAGAAATGAGCTGGCTTCCTCATTTTCTAACACTCTTAAAAGAACTGAAAGCAGTTCCTGCTCATATTAGCTATTATAAACATTTCATTTGAACTAGAATCAATTTCACTAGTGTATAACAACACATTTATTTACCAGAGCATTCTCTGTTCTAACTTTAAGTGATACAGATTCTGAAGTTTGCCTCATTCGACCACTTGTTTCACTATGGTTCTTAACTTCTAGCTTGGTTAGCTTGATCTTGATTAGCCGCTTTACGATTCTTTTGGTACCTTCGAGTACCGAGAAATTTGAAGGACGATTTAAAAGTAGATTTCAAACCACTGAAAGAATCCACCCTCATGGTAATAATCGAATCCAGAAGCATTTGAATTGAAAGCCAATGCACATTAAGAACTTCTGTCATAAAATATATTTAATTTCTCATTTGCTAGAACTTCTCATTCTAATGAAAAATCTTTCGTAATACTGATACAATATAAAAACAAATCACGTCTTCTTATTTTTGTGAAATAATCATATTTAATGAATTTATTTTAGTAAAGAGTATTAATTTTGTGTTTTAACCTAAAGTCAAATAAAAGTAAAAGTTAATTAAAAAAAAGTTCAAAAGCTTAAATATTCTTTTTTTTTTTTTTTGCTTAACAGAATAAGAAGTAAACTTTGAAGGATGAAATAAAAACAAAATAAAACTCTTCTCTGTGATAAATTATTTATAACAACCCAACTTGAAAAATTGAATAAATAAAATAATGATAGTGAAAGTAAATGTAAATCACTTATGCTTTTCTGAGTAACTTTGGTACAGAGTAAAAAATTTTCTATGTGAATTTGATATCCTTTTCAATTTTCTTTCCCATATAATACATTTTTAAAATTATATCATCGTTTAATTTTACTGTCTTTTGGCATCAATATGGTTCAGTGAATAATGTATAATAATGTGTATGAGTGTAGGTGATTGCTTGAAAGTTAAAATAGAACAAATGCATATTTCTTATTTAAGCTACATGATACAGTGATATTGTTTAAGAAGTTAACTTCCTCTCTCGTATTTTTCATTAAAACTTCAGTAAGCTTTAATGAAAAAGACGAGGAAGGAAAACAGGCTGGAACCAACTAAGAGGAAGGGTTCATACACACCAAAAGCAATTATCTGTCTCTCGTGTTTGAATCAAATACTCACTGGAAAATTCTTTAACACTTATTGTCAATGATTCAGAAAAGTATAATACAATGATTTATAGAAAATATTATGTATGGTGAACTTTTGTACACACCAAAAACAACATAAAAGTAATGTATGACAGCGCATTGAATAAAGTTTTAATTAAGTTCTTGTTCATTTATGATCTATTTTACAGAAACTTGATGAATTCAGATTAAATTAATTGATTATTCATACGGATCTGTTTCTGATAGTATTTCACTGCCAATTTGACATGTACACTCATAAAATGAAAGATAATATTTGAAATAAAATGATTTTGAGACACAAAACAATAGTTTTTATAGGAAAAATAGCGCAAAATAATAAATATATGAAATTATTACATGGGAATCAGAGAATTAAAGTTGAAAAAAGAATTCGACAGGAATATACAGTTTAAAAAAGATTTCGAATGACTACAAATAATCACGAACGAAGGGGGAATTGAAACAACTAATTATTGAACTGAAGACTAGAGTGCAAACTATTCGTTCATCAGTTTTTATCTGTCGGGCTGCGTACTTGAAAGTTTTTCCGTTTCATCTACAAGTAAAACGCGAGCCCAAACATATATCTAGGAAAAGTCCTCCTGGAAGGTAACGGACGAAGGTTGTCGAATGAAACTTAGTGACTTGCTTTTATAGATACATAAAAGTTTTTAATTGAATCAAAATTCGCGATTCGAAAATGTGGATTTATTTAACGATTGTTAAACCGAACCAGAAATTTAGAGTTGCTGATATATAATTTATAAGATAATTTTAAAATATTTCACATGAAGCAATAAAACTGAAAATGAATTTCACAGGTCTACTGGAAAGTTCTGTCCCTTTTGGAATAAAGCAAAATACAAATTTTTCGTAACGTCAATAAACTTCATTAAATAATGTAATCGCCACTTCTTGTCAGCTGGAGAGCAATTTTTATACGTTATTTTTAAAAAATGTTTCATCATTTCATGAGAAAAATTGAAACAGTGCTTAATTGATGTAGTTTTTTACATTTTTGAATATTTCCCCCACTTCAAAAATTTTGTAAGGACGAAACCAAGTGATAGTTTCAGGGTGATATGCCCGGAAAATATATTCGGTATAGGACAGAATTTCCCAGTCTAGTTCTGCAATTTTTTGACGAACTCTTTTCTTAGTTTCTATCTTGGACTGCTCTTTCTTGCAACATTGTCAGCCTCTTTTGTTGGGCTGCTCCCTTTAAATTATCTAGTGACTGACAATACTTTTCCGAATTGAGCTTTATCCACAGCATAATCGCATACTGATAATGTGAATAATTGGATGAGAAATCGCTAAAATCTGCTTTGTTAGAGTTCTTACTTTTTCAAGGATGTTTCTCATTTAATTTATTTTTTCCGTTGTAGAAGATTTAAAAATAAAAATATTACATAAATATAATTTACAACATCTTTATTTCTTTTTAGATACCTAAAATTGATTTCAAATATTGTTTTTGTATCCTTTAAAAAAATTTTCACAAAACCTTTTTTAAAGTCTTACAATTTTATGTATTCAATTTTAATATGCATTAGTTTTTAAATTTTATTTATACAGAGGATTTTAAATTTAAATAATATTACACTTATTATTTGTATAACATTTGAAATATTATTTATATAACATAAGAGAATAGGAAGATTTTTCAGAATTCGAGAAGCTTAGTGAGTTCTATTTCAAATTTGAGGGAATTCGAAACAGAATTTTGAATACAGAACTCAAAAAAAATTTATATTATATACTTTTTCTATTTCTATATTAAATGTTTTAAATTGATGCATATTCATAAAAATAAATAGATAAAAGTGTCATGTAATTTGGTAACTCACTATTTGTATATGTACATGCTTTCAAATAAAATCCAATCAAATTTTTAAAATAAATTGGGAAAATTTAGAGAATCTGTTTTACTACAGTGAGATATTTATTTTCATTCAAATAGTGAACAAAAAATATAAGTATTTATTTTCCAATAATTATTTATATAAAAATAATATAAATTATTAATTTTACTATATTTATATTCTCATTTGGATTCCAATTGGTATGAGAGGAATCAAGTGTTGGAGAAAAATATGAAAATTGAACTACAAATTATTTTGGATCAATGTTACTGTTAATAGTTTTCATAAAAATTATGGGGGTAAAAGATAAAAGGAAGCAAGTGAAGAAAAATCAAAAATTCTTTTATTTAAAAAATAAGATTTTTAATTTCAGATTTATTTAAAAAATCACATATTTATGTTCCTGAATTTTCGCTTTTTTATTTTTTGAAGAGATTTTTTTTTATAGTTTGTTCTGTTTTTTTAAAATAAATGGAAAAAAATATTTACTTTATTTTTAAATTTTTCAATGAAGGGAACACAGGTTTGATTTGCGGGGCATATCTGTCGAATGGACCCCTCGTCTTTGACTTCAAGAATTTTTAATTATAGTCCCATTGCAAACACATCAAGGGGTCGGCCCAAACTTAGATGGACTGATTGTGTAGAGGAAGACTTTAAAGTGCTGAAAGTGACAAACTTGAGAACTATCGCCTCCCGGAGAACACAATGGAGGAGTGTTCTGAGGAAAGCCTTGGCCCACCCCGGGCTGTCGTGCTGAAGAAGAAGAAGAACACGGATTTGCATAATTATGTAACTGTGAAAATTCACAATTTTTTTTACTTTGAAACAAAATTGGTAAAGTTGAAATGAAATTCATTGGCGCAAAATAATAAGCAGAAATATAAAATAAAATACCAAAAACACTTCATTTCCCGTAAGTTCTTCCAACCATGTTTTCACACATTTACAAGAGAGAGAATGAATTATTCTTTTTTTTTCTTTCACCGAAACATTTTATGTTCTTCTTTCTTTATTTTTTTTTATTTAAACTTGATTCTCTCTCGATTCTTTTCTATGTAGACAGGAATATTGACACACAATTTTTCAGCCAATAGCGTGAAGCTTTTGAACGACGTCATTTGACCTTATGTGCCGTGTTGGTCATGTGTTATGAATTCTCTTAGAAAGTCTATTACTGTATGAGGGGAGCTATGTTAGTAATGGCGTCATGAAGTTTGTACTCTTAGCACTGTTTACTCTTTTTTTCTGCAATCTCAGTTTTTTCCAATTCCCTTATTGTACTGTGATAGTTTGACAGAATACCTGTGCTTCCATATGAAGCACACTTTCTCTGTTCTGAATCTCTGGCGAATCTCTATCGGATTTTGTGTATATTAATCCCTTATACAGCCGTTGACGTCATTGCTTGGAACGAAATTTTTCTTAGTGAAAACAAATCTGAAAGTAGAAAGTTTAAATTTTGTGAAAAGTGAAAATCACATCTGAATATTTTTCTCGTCCATATTCGAAAAGTTGTTCAAATTATAAGAAAATGATCTCAGCAATCGGATTAGTTTTTTTTCTCTCCTGTAGCCTGTGTGTGTATGAGGTAAGCAAATCGATTTCTTTGATTTGAATTTATTCTTAACAAAAGATTTTTATTTTTATTTAATTTACGTTTCATAATCTTTGGCTTTTGTGATTGACATCTTTAATGATCAATATATTTCTGGGTGCGGTTCAAAGCCAGTATAAATAGCGATTCTATCACAGGATAAGTAATTTATTAAATCTGTTAAAAATCATTTGTAGTTATTATGTTATGTAGATTGTTAGTATTTGTGTGTGATAGTATGAAACTTTTTCTGCTTCTCTTAAGTAGTTACAAACATTTTTGAAGTTAATTTGAGACTATTTGTGTGAGCTTATATGACACGCAATGGAAAAAAAAAATAAAAATAACGAGCCGCGAGCCTGTGTAACATACGAGCGTTCTATGCAAGACGATTTGTATTGTACAAAATATAACGAGCTGAGTTTGTAACACAAGAACGTTCTATGCTAGACGTTATTTATATTGCACGAAATAAAATGAGTATGGAAATGTACAAACAAAATTTTAAGTAATTGTTATAAAAATAGTTCTTGATAGATATTTTTAGTGCTACAAATTTTCACTTTGTCAGATGTAGAATTTGACATTTGCTGATACATTTAATTTTTTCAAAACCTATTTCCTAACTGTTTATAATTTATTGCGTATGTAAAGATCAAATAAATGACTTCTGCTTTATTCATTGATATTTAAACTATTGTTTATGTTTTGAAAGCTTCATGTTTACTTTAAGTAAATATTGTTGCTTCTACAGCTTATTTTGTTCATTTGAAGATTTTAATTTCTTTCTTTTTTGATAAAATAAAGCATTTTGCATTTGTATAGTTTAAAGAAATTAATGCTTATTCCCTACTTTGTATTTTTTATATCCCCTTTTATAAATATCAGTTTAAATTGCTTTAAATGAATTTAATCATACAAGTGTTTTGTTTCTTTAGTTAATATATCTCTTTGACGTTATAAATTAAATTCAATTATAAGAAGCTTAAATATCAAAAATCACAATAACAAATATGACATTGTAAAATTTAAAAAAAATTTGATTTTAAAAGGAAAAGCTAATATTGTAAAAGACAAAATGAAACTCATTTTCTGAAATTGTACTTGTAAATTTTTATGTAATTTGATTTTGAAAAATAAAATAGGTGGTGTGTTATGTAATGGGCAAATTTATAAATTTTTATTTGTGAATTAAGTGCTTACAGTAATAAGTTATTTAAGAATCTGAATTTATTACTAGTGCATTTGTGTGTTTACTTTTTGTTTCCATTTTACATGTATTATAGTTTTAATTTCTGTTATAATTTGTTATATTTTTAAATCTTGAGGGAGTAAATTTATCAAGCATAATAATATAAGTACTGACATCTAGCGACGCCAGAATACATCCTTGCGTGCCTGGGGCTATCCAAGCAAGATTCATATGACAATCCTTTCATGGTGCTAGTTTTTTTGGGGGGTTGTTTAACGTTATAGACCTAGTTTAGTGCTGCTGGCCAAATGGGACATCCAACAACAACAGTACTTACATATTTTATAATATGTAAATGTATATAATATTTATACAGTATGCTATGAAATTGCAAGACTGTGACTTTTATGATTTTTATAAGAATGTCTTTAAATTAAATTGAATTTGTGTAAATAAAGGAAATGTAAATATGATTTTTAAGAAATATATTTAAGTATACTAAATACTTTATCCATACCTCAACATTTTTCCATTCATAAATGTTACACAAAATTTCAAGACCATTATTGAAGACAAATATTTTTTTTTTCAAAACTAAAAAGATTTTGATTTTCTATTGAATTAAGTTGGTTTGCAAATAAAATTATGGAAATATTTATTGCGTTTATCCATATGACTACTTATATTCATGTACAGAATTGAGTATCATTTGTATTAAAATAAAGAGCCAAATAATTCTCAAATGTTTTGAAATTCTAGTTTGGACTATGGATTTTCCAGCTTAAGACTTTGATTCTTTCTTTTAAAAACTAATTTTTAGTTGATTTTAATGGGAGGCAAGTAATCTTTATAAAATTTCCAGTTTGACCCTTCTAAAAGTCAATAAAGGTGTAAAAAGTCTATAAAAAATAAAAGTGTTGGAAAAGAAATGATTGATGGCAATTGAGTTTTTCCAGGAACTCATTGCAGTTCCTATTTCTCATGATATGCAAAAGCTATCCACCCCATTACAAGTTTACCTCAAATACTACTCTGAATGGTCTGCTGAAAAAATCTCAAGATTCTGGTTGTAAATCCTGCTAGTTGTAAATATTATCTTCAAACTATTTAAATGAAGTTTCTTTCCGTTGAAAAAAATTATTCCTCCAAGGATCATCCAGGTCATAACCTCTTTGGTCAGTTTCATATTATCATTATGATTTTTCAAAAATCTTGGTTTTTCTTTTAATTTCTGAAGAACAATGAACTAAATTATAGTGAAAAGCAAAACAAATATAATGAACAGCATTAAAATTCCGGCACTATATCCACAGTGAAATAAAAAATGTGAATATAAAACACAATATTTGTATTCTGCGCTACATCTGAAGTTAAAATAAATAAATATGGAAAAATAGGATTTAAATTGCCGCATTTTATATCTGATAAAAAAAAACAAACAAGGCAAAAGATACAAACAAAATGCTGTTGCCACTGAAAAGAAGCATACATATGATGTAAAATGCGAGATAAACAAAATCTGGCAACTAAAAAATCTCAGAAGTTACAAAAACTAAATTTGGCAACACTATAGTAAAACAAAAACTCAAATTGGCACCATTACAATCAAAACAAAGGATGCTAGATTTGGCGAGAAATCAGTAGGGGATATCATACTTACACCTCAAAATTTTCAATTTTATATACTTTCAAAACAAATAACTTCAAATATTTACATTTCAATTTGATGTCTTTCAAAACAAAATGTAACTTCAAATATTTAAATTTCAGGTTGACATACTTTCAGAGCAAAACAACTTTAAACACTTAAATTTTGACCATAAATAAAAAATGAATCAAGTGTTACTAAATCTCCAAACAAATGTTCTATATGCTTATTTCAGTTTTTGTCATGTTTGTACTTTAAGTACAAAACCTTATGATATTAGTTTATATTATGGTTCCCATCGTCTGTGTAAAACAGCTAAAGCCAAATATCTGGGCATTATTTTCGATACAAGGTTAAGTTGAAATAGCCAAGCTGTTTAAGTTATAGACTTCGGAAAATCCAGAAGTAAACTTTTAAAAAGACTTGTAGGAGCGAAATGGGGAGATTCATAAGATTTACTCTGTAGCACCTATAAGTCCTACATCAGACCTGCAATTGAATATGGAGTTGAGCTCCTGATTACTGCATCAGATACTGTCCAGAAAAAATTCAAGACTGATCAGAATAATGTTCTGAAATTTATCTCCGGTGGGGCCTCATCTACACGTATTGAGGCAATGCAAATTCAGACTGGGTTGGAACCTTTGGCAGATCAAAGACAAAGCGCTTCCCTGAAACTCTCCGAAAGGCTTCTAAGGGATGATGGTTTCTGGAAAAATTATATTCCTGTTTTCCCAAGATTGAAAACACAGAGAATCTTTTTGACTTTGACCAGGGAATTGTCAGATAGGTATAAGATCCCGGATGCAGAAAAAGTACCTTTGTTTAGACCCCCTATCTTTCAAAACCATATTTATAGAGCTGATTGCTGTCTAGACCTGATACTATCTGTTAGTAAGGTCTCCACTGATTCTGAGCTAAGGATGGCTACCCTAGCTACTATCAATGAGCATTATCCATCATCTTTTTGGTTCCATATCTATACAGATGGTTCAGCTGTGGATGCCATTAGAAATGCTGGTGCAGATAGAACTCTAAGAGCTTCAGGTTTTGCCAGGCTCTTGGGAAATATAACAGCTAAAATGGTGAAGTGGCTGCTGTGCAATTAACACTTAAAGAGATCAGAAAGAGAAATGAGAACAACATATATAATATTTTTATAGACTCTCAGGCCACCATCAGGTCCCTCTCTTCAATTGCTCCTAGCAGTATTAGGTCTGTTTATCTCTGTCAAACGGCAATTAGTTCTCTACTAGAAGAGGGACGTCAAATTGTGCTGCAATGGATACCCAGCCACTGTGGTATCGCGGGAAATGACACAGCTGACAAATTGGCAAAGGCTGGCTCAGATCTACAACAGCTTTCTTTAGCCTTTGAGTACCATACTGTTAAAAGGCTTATTAAGTCAAATATAGCCTCCTATTGTAGAAATGTTTACAAGATGTGCACAAAGGTGAAAGCATGGGCTTTCTTACTATCAAAGCCTATTCCGTGCAACCTCTACAGAGCTGTGGGAGTGGCTAATTTTTGCCTTAAAACTGGGCATGATTATCTGCAACAACACCTTCACTGTTTGGGTTTAAGGACTCTCCGATCTGTCCTTTTTGTGGACTAGAGAGGACATGACTGGTGACCACCTTTACACTTGCCCTGGACTTTCGGACATCGCAGTTAGGAATTCTGCGAAAGATGACTTTTCATTCACCTCAAGATTGTATTGGGCTGTCCGACAGAGACTGATGGTTGAAAAAGCAAGGTCGGGTGTAGGATAAAAAAAAAGTTTGTCATAAAATCACAAGAATATATTCTGGTACAGTAAATCAGTTCAACAATTAAAGACAAATACCCGATACCTTGTATTGAGGATTTTACTGCAAAATTACATAGATAAATATTTAGTTGCATAGACCTAATAAAAGCTTATCATTGAATCCCAATAAACCCTGACGATATGCACAAAACCGCTAGATGGACCCCATTTGGTTTATTCAAAAGTACAAGGATGCAATTTGGCCTTTGCAATGCATCTGCTATTTTTCAACGTTTTACAGATGAGATTACACAAGATTTATAAGGTGTTAATGCTTTTGTCAATGACATATTAATAGCTTCTAAAAATCCTCAAGAGCACTATCAACATTTACAGGCATTATTTTCAAAATTGGCAGAATATGGGTTATGTATTAATGCTTCTAAATGAACTTTTGGTGTTTTGTCAATAGATTTTCTAGGTTTTAATCTTTATGAAGAAGGAATTCAACCTCCAAAAGATAAAGTTAAATGCATATTATATTTTCTTAAACCAGAAACCTTAATGCAGTATCAAAGATTTTAGATTTTTAAAAGATTTCATCCGTAATTACCCCTGACCAAGGACGCCAACTGTATTCAAGTATGTATGCTGAATTTACTCGCATGTTAGATTCAGAAAGGACTAAAACAACCTCCTACCATACAATTTCAAATGGAATTGTAGAGAGATTTCATTGCCATCTAAAATCAGCAATTAAAGCTTCCTAGTGACATAGTGGACAAGGCAGTTATTCCATCCTGTGACAGTGATTTTATCGCTAATCTTCAAAACGTGATGCAACAACTGAATCGTATCGCAACATCCGCCCACTGTACTGATTGATTTTATGTGCATCCATCGCTGAAATCATGTGCACACGTTTTCTTGAGAATCGATTGTGTGCGTCCTTCATTGTGCCAACCCCACTCTGGTCCTTATGAAGTCTTATAACGAACTGACAAGACTATTACCATTGACATTAATGGAAAGAAATTTACTGTTTCTCTTGACTGTGTAAAACAGGCACATCTTCTTACAAAAATTATCTATCCACTGAACACAGTGTCTAACGCCAGCAAACCAATACCTGATGATAAAAATTCATCAGTTGGTAAAATGCACAAAACTGTAACCAGATCAGGGAGACGTGTATATTTTCCAATGAAACTTTCCACTTGCGTTACTTATTAATTATTTTATTTTAATTAATTCTGTCATTTGTATTTTTTTTATTTTATATATGATTGTTTCTATGCTTATTTAAATTTTTCAATTTTGTTTGTTCTTTTGAAATTTTGTTGCTATTTTTTTAAAATTTATATATGTATATTATAATATGTATATATATCGTTCCATTGGGCTGAATGCAATAAATAAGCAAGAAAAATAACTTGCAGTACAGTGGAATTAAACAAATTTAAATGTTGTAAATTTTTATATGTCTCATATTTAATCATTAGGACACATTAGAAATCAATTTTATTACCTATTTTTAGCACTTAAATTTAACTTGAGGACAATTGTCTTCAATCTTCCACTATAAATTGCTGGATATACTAAGTGTCCAGTAAATATTCAAAATATAGAACATTTCATATTTTTAGGTTTGGTTGTTTAGTTGGAATTAAACAATTAATGTTGTTGTTGTTGGCTTACCTCTTTAAAGATCTGACATTTGTCAGATCAACTCCATTAAATTGTTGACAGTTAGAAAGTCAATGACTAGCAAGGGATTTGAGGATAAATCCTCCTGGGAAAGTTCGACGCAATCCAGAACAATTAATGTAAATTAATACAGCAACATATGAATTAAAAATAGATACAAATTTAAAATAAAACAAAAGCTCATATTAAAAGCATTGAATATGCACTTGAAACACTGCAAACAAAATATTTTCCCCTTATAAAATTGTTATCCATTTCTAGAATGTGAATTATTTAAGCCTAAAAATACAAAAATTGTAAAAAAATATCAAAATTCCACAAAATTGCTGAAATTAATATAATGGAGTAGTTATTTCCAAATATTTAACAATCTCATTCATTGCTAAACATTTTTTAAAAATGTGTCAGTAATCAAACCACACACAATTCTTATTTAAAATAATTGTTTTCGATTCTAAATTTAAATTTGTTCATTTTATAAATGAAATTTTTTTAAAAAATTGTTATACGTGGTCATGGGTTTTGAGACAAATGGTAACATTTTCTATGTTGTTACAATTAATCTTAACATAGGCCAGAATTGATTATCATTACTCTTAAAAATAAGTAATTCATCAAATAAGAGTTTACAAATTTTAAACTTTTTAAATATCTTTCAATTAAAACATCCATTTTTCTTTATTAAGCTGAACAATAATCTTATGTTGTTCAGTGCATTCATGATACTGTCTCACTATATAATCAAAGTTCTTGAATAATGTGATTGTAATATTTTTAGCAAACAACTTATAGCATTATGATGTGTCTTGACTATAATGGCTAAAAATTTTAATTCAAAATCTGAGACTAAAAAATTTCTGAAATATGTTTATTTTTTAAATATATTTCAGAAATTATTTAGAGTCAGATTTTGAATTCACCAAAATATTATTACTAAAATTAATGAGTTAACATAAAAATTTTTACTGCCGATTTCAGAATTCTTTGTAAACTAATTAAATCCTTTAAAAAGTTTCTGCAATATAATATTTAGTTCATTAATAGTATCCACATTTTAAGGAGAGAAAAACCAGATCAAAACCTATATTTAAATTTTCACTTTTAAGTATTAATATATACAAGGAAAAATTAGTAGAACAGTATATTACCAGCAATTTTAAGAAATTATTCATCTAGTTACCTAATTTGATACATTGTTTGAGAAATAGTAAATGAAATAGTTACTCATAAAGGTATTTAACAAGCCATGCACAATAATTGAAAATATGCTCTATTTAAAATTGTCAATTGAAATAGGATAAAATAATAGTAAAATTTAAATTAAATATTTAAGGTAACAATTATGAATAATGAGATTGCATCTTTCTTTAATTATCATTAAAGCATTACCAAATTGCCATACAGTATACTATAAGAAACTATTAAAAAACCTAGCAAAATCGTTTTACATATTATTCTGTGTGAAAGTGAATTATAGAGAACAATAAATAATGAGAACAGATTTTTTAATCATTTTTTTTTTAATTTTTTAAGCATTTCTTTATTTAGAACCTAAAAATGACTCATTTCAAATCTAAACCCTTTTGTGGACATTTATTTTAGTAATATATCAACTAAAATTGGATTCATAATATAACACAAACTATATTATAATTAGCATATTACAAGGGTAATGAATAGCTTAAATGAGTTAATTAATCATTATATATAGTAGAAATTATTGATATTCTAAAATAAATTATAAATAAATTAGGCTAACAAAAACAATTGAAATTTCCTGAATAAAAAAAATCAATTCCATGATCTGAGGGATTAAAAAAGTAGCACTCAAATTACTATTTTTAGTTTTCGTAATACATTTTTATTAATCCAATAGTGTTACATTTCGTTTTAATTTGAATAATTCCAAATTCGATTTCTCGATCATGTATAAAAATGGAATTCTTTTCAACGTAACATAATAAAATTATGGGCCGAAATATCTACGCGACATTTAAATTGAAGACAGAAATTATCAATAATGACTTTGAAAAACAGAAGTTCAAATATTTATTTCTTATCGAAATCAAAACATTGCTCGGCGAGTGCCAGATACATACTGAAAAAAAGGTTTTAGGTTACACAATAACGCAAGCAGTCACATGGGTGATGTCACTCGCTTCTTTGGCAATTGGTTGTTACATATCCTCCCACCTTTTGTTTCGGGAGAAAACAAAACCTAAATGAAAAAGAAAAAAATTAGTTACAATTATAAGATTACAGATTTAGTTTTTTAGGAATTTTCACTAATCGTCCAGTTCTGGTTGTTTTGGGTAAGTCCTTATCATCACTGAGCAAAATTGTTCTTAGAGAATCACTAGAAGTGTCATTTTCTGATACCGGTGACAAATCATTTCCTTTAGCATCTGAAAAGGAATCTCTTCTCACATTTGATGTAGTTGGGGCATCCTCTTTATCAGTAGTTGCTGAAATCTCTAGGGGAAAAATCCTCTGTATAGGTCGCACTAAAACACCGGATTGTGTTTTCAATTTCACAGTTCTGACGATATCATCTTTGCCAGGAATCAACTGTATGACTTTAGCAAGAGGCCAGTTCAAACAGTTTTTATTGTCTCCGATTAACACGATTTCTCCAACTTGTATTTTTGGAGTTGAACACCTTCTGCTTAGACGCTGTATAAGTTGACCAAGGTATTCCTTCCGAAAGCGCAGCTTTAACTGCTCAGTTACTTTGGCCCGATGTTTAATTCTGATTCGAAAATGCTTGGCTTCAACTTCATCAATATCTGTGGTTACACTCTTTATCTTGGAATCGTTTAACATGATCATGGCTGGTGTTATAGGCTTTAGATCTTCAACGTCCTCTGAAAGATATGTGAGTGGACGTGCATTTATAACAGTTTCACAATCTGAGAGTACTGTAAGTAATTCTTCATATGTAAAAACAGCCTTTTCAAGGGTACTTTTAAGAAGATCTTTAACCACTCTAATCAGTTTTTCCCAAAAACCACCCCACCAACTCGCGGTTGGAGGGTTGAATTTCCAAGAAATACGTTGGAGGGCTGTTTTGATCAAATAAGCTAATCTTACTCCAATGGCGCAGGATAATAACTCCAATCTTGGGATGGTGATGGGTTTTAAAGGAGCTACTCGTGGTTTAGCTCTTAAAAGACTAATTTTTACTTCATTGGAAGTGATAGCTCTAAGGAAAACACAAGCGGCATAAGCTACTTTGCTAGCATCCATGAATACATTTGTGTCGATCATTAATTTCTGTATAGCGGGCTATTTCAACATTATTTAGTAAATGTAGATCATTAATCCATCTTTTAAAGCTATTCTGATCTTCAGTGGGTAAAGGAGAGTCCCAGGATAGTTTTAATTTCCACATGTCTTGCAATTTAATTTTTATGGGTAAAATTGCCACTGACAATAAACCAATGGGATCAAAAATCTTTTGAATCGTAGCCAAAATTACTCTCTTAGTTATTTTCCCACCTACTTCTAAAACAAAAGGATCAACCTTTATATCACAGTTACATTTCAAAGTATCACGGTCCAAATTCCATAAAATTCCCAAAACATTGGTGATGCCAGAACTTTTCGTAATGTATTTACACTTGACATTGCTCTCCCACCCTTGCAAGTTGAAACATCCACGTGAAAGTACTTCTATAGCTGTTAAAATAAATTGCTCTTGTTCTTTGGTATAAAAACACCAGAAAGGCAATTGTCTACGTAAAATGATTTTCTTAATTTTTCAATTATTTCGTTGTTTTCTACAAAGGTGTTGTTAAGCAAATGGGAGATGGATGCTGCTAAGAGAAAAGGGCTGGAAGTAACCCCAAAAACTACTCTACAGTGTCTATGAATGACCATTTCATCTTCGCACGGATAAAAAAAGCGTAAAAAGTCTCTGTACCTTGGAGCAATAGACAATTACAAAAAAGCCTTTTCGATATCTGCAGACAGGCCAATTGGATATGAACGAAATCGGTCAATCAGCTCTGGGATTAATTCAATGAGATTTGGCCCTTTATATAAAAGTTCATTCAAGGACGGCTTGCCACTAAGGCATCAAAGACTGGTCTTAATTTTGTAGTAGTGCTTTCATTTTTGACTATAGGCCTATGTGGTAAATAGTGACACTGCCTGTCGCTTATAATTTCATTTTGGGATACCCTTTCAATTATATCAAGACACTCCCCTTCCTTAAACACCAGTTTGTAATCCTTAATTAATTTTTTATCTTTTGATCGTTTACACATTTTTTGGTGTCTATTCCAAGTTAGTTCCTTGTTATCGGACAAACTTGAAGTATCTGTTTTAAAAGGCAAACCTAATTGGTATCTACCAGAAGGGAGTATTTCCAAACCCTCATGAAAATCTTTTAATAACTCAGAGTGTACAATATTTATGTTTCTGTTTTCAGAAGGATCTAATATATCAAGATTTTCTAGATTCCAAAATTCACTAACAGATAAATTATTAGCATGCAAAGATAAAGCACATAAAACAAAGTCATTATTTACATCATAATTATCATTTAATTTCTGCTTTCCAACAACAGTATACCCTAGCCGGGTTTCAATAGCAACTAGACTTGATTCTAACTTCACAGAATGACCAGTTAACAACATTCCTGCCACATCGGATCCAATCAAAAGATTTATATCATAATTAGGGATTTCGAAATCACTCAACATAATCCCTTTTTCTTTCAGTTCATGAATAGTCATCATATCAGTCAGTTTAGGAACAAAACCACAAATTTTGTTTTCAGATAAAACCTCAATTTTACAAGAAAAATCATTTTTCAAACTAGCAATTTTCACATCGTATACTTCATGAGAACAGGGTTTCGTTTCTTGACCACCAAAAAGTCCATGTATTAAAGTTAATGACCTTTTGGGTTTTAACTTTAATTGTTTAACTATTCCTGAACTGAGGTAAGAACGTTGGGATCCTGTGTCCAAGACTGCTCTTACTAAACACTGTTTCTTTTGATTCATAACTTTAACAACAAGAGTCATTAAATAAACATTTTCTACTCTAGAATTATTTGACAATACAGTTGTAGATACAGTTACGTTTTTACTGGCAGGACTGTTCTCCTTATCTGAATAACACATAAGAGTACAGTGATTTTTATTACAATGAAAACACTTCACCTTAGCCCTGCAATTTTTAGAGGTATGTCCTGTTCTCAAACAGGAGTAACAGGCCCCTTTCTGACTAAGAATTTTAATCTTTTGATCTAAATGTATTTTTCTAGCAGAAAAACAATTTTGGCTGGGGTGTTTCTTATTGCAAAAAAACAATCAAAATTCCTCTTACCTTGATTTTCTGTTTCGGATGTACTTACAAGGGCAGCAGCCGTTGTAATATTCCCTTAACGGGATTCCTTATGTTTGTCGATTCGGGGAGCTCCAAACCCGATTATGGGCGAGCACAACCATTTCTTGTCCTTGAACTTCTTGTCTCAGAAAAGACATCAAATTTTCTAACGAACGTACTCCTCTGTCAAGTGTACTTCGGTTTCTTTCCCAAGCTATTAGGACACTCTCAGGCAAGCATGATTCCACAAGGGGAGTTAAAAAGTCCCCGTACTTTTCTTGGGTTCTTCCTAAGCTGTCCAGCGCGCGCAGTTTTGATTCCAGTTCATCGTACAGAACAGCTAAATCCGTTTTAGTTTGGTTTGAGGAGGCATTTCTCATTACCGTAGTTAACAAGTCTCTGACGTAAACTTGGACAAGTAGATCACTCCGCCCGAAGCGATCCTGTAACTGTTCTATGACTTTGGGATAGTTATCCGCTGTTGGCAGGAAGCTTTCTACTAATCTTGCTGCTTTCGATTCTGGCACTATTGCCTGTAGCAAATACTGGAACTTGTCTTCTGGTAAAATTTTCTCATCATCATCAATTTTGGAGAACTGACTCCAAAAACCAAGCCATTCACGAGTCTCACCGGAAAATCGCTTTAGTTCTAACTTCGGGAGCTTGAATTGTTTCTTATTTGAGGTATCTTGAGAGACTTCCGTTTTCATAGTTACTTTACGGCATTTTTCAAAAAGTTCAATATATCCATCACGATATTCTTCTGCTGTAATGAAATCTTCTTCATATAACCGTTCCGCATCTTTTGAAGTTAAAATTTCGTTTTCTACTTCTTGTTGAGAAACTTCTAATCTTTGAAATTTGTCTTTTAACTGCGCGGATAAAACCGAAATAACATTCTTATCTACTTCTGAATTCTTCTTGAATTTTATTCCCACAGACTGTAAAGGATGGTCGAAGCCCTTTTCTCTTCTGTTTCAACAAATCCATTATTCAGTAAAACTTTAATTTCAATCTTCAGGCCCCACGTTGGGCGCCACTTATGTTACGTTTCGTTTTAATTTGAATAATTCCGAATTCGATTTCTCGATCATGTATAAAAATGGAATTCTTTTCAACGTAACATAATAAAATTATGGGCCGAAATATCTACGCAACATTTAAATTGAAGACAGAAATTATCAATAATGACTTTGAAAAACAGAAGTTCAAATATTTATTTCTTATCGAAATCAAAACATTGCTCGGCGAGTGCCAGTTGCATACTGAAAAAAAGGTTTTAGGTTACACAATAACGCAAGCAGTCACATGGGTGACGTCACTCGCTTCTCTGGCAATTGGTTGTTACAAATACCTTTGCGTTTAAAAAGTAAAAATTTACTGTCTAATGAGCTAAAATAAATTTTTCTAGAGGAACAATCTAACAAAATACAATTTTATTACCCAGTATTCTAATAATTCATAGCACTCAGTTGTCATTCAATTGTTTACTGTTTATTCTGTAAGAAATGCATGCATATCTTCACTTCGTTTCACATAGAAATAATTGATTGTCACAAAGATATTAAAACAACATTAATTATAACATTCACTGAGTAATATTGCTTCTGGAATATTAGACAATATTATTGAGCATATAGAAGATTTCAAAGAAAAATTTTACATCATAAATTTACATAGATAAGCTTTAAAAAATACATCTGAGTAATAATCTTCTGAAATAATTCATTTCATTATAATTCCTAATTTGTTTAGAAAAAATTAATTTTTTGAATGTCATTTAATATTATATATCATCAGCTGATCAGCCTTTGGTATTCATCAGCTTTCACAATACTGGCCAACACTGATAGAATATTGGCCAATATTTTTGTGCTCTTTGGGATACAAAAGCCTTGAATATGGATGTGAAATTGCATAGTTTTTAGAGTTTGAACAAAAACAGAAGAAAAATATAGAATTGCTTTTATTAAATACTAATTGGGGGAAAAAGTCATCCTGGAAATTTTATTTAATAGTTATATTTCTTCTGAGTGAGTATATTTGAAAAGAGGTTGTTATACATATCTTGAAATACTCAATAAATTAATAGATAGGAATCTATTGTAGATGCTTAAAAGCTGTAAAATTACCTATTATTTTATACAATGTACGATCTGGTAATATAAAGAATATTGATTATTTAAAATTTTTTTTATTATAGCTGTTAATTCACAGAAGGCTTTTGAAGTAATCACAATTCTTTCTTAAATAAAAAATATTAATTTTGACAGTTAATATATCTATTATTTACAAATATATTTGAAAACTGTTACATATGCATAATTATATGTATATTTAAGAACAATTTTTAAAAAATATATATATATATATAACATGAATGTCAATATTTCCATTAAATTTTTGATATGACTATTAGAAAACTCCTTAACACTCCTGGAATATGATTCTTGGAAATCCGTACGAACCATCATTTATTGATCCTGATTTTTCAATATCTGATGTAAATAAAATTGCTTTATGAATGTATAACATAGTAATTGACTATTTTGTGATAAAGTTATTTTTTTTATATTTCCAATGGCACATTAAAAGATAATTGAACATCAAAAACATAACAAAAATGTAAATGAGAGTAGCATTTCCAGATTGATGTCAGAGGGGAGAGCAGATCACTTGAAAAGGTGAAGCCTATTTCTTTATAGAAGTCACAATAAATACAAAAAGAATCGGGAACCACATTGATGCAATTAGATGTTTATTCAGCCAATTATAGATGACAATCAAATAAAACATGGCAGCAGATTACATCCTAGACCTCTGAAAGTTATTGAGAATCCGTGTAACCCTTGCCTTGCTGAAATTTCAATATTGATTTTTTCGTTGAAGGAGTCCCTGATGATGTTTTTTTTATTAGACATTTGATATTAAATGGAAGTATGGAATTAATTTTCTGGAGGTTAGAAGCCTTTGTTTCTATATTTCATAGTGAGCTGGAATCCATTGCTTGCAATCTTTCTACTATCAAACCACTTGAGGAGTTTTAAACAATTATCAATGGTTAAAGTTTGAGAGTGGCTAGATGCTTGAAGTGCAGCTTTTGAGTTTTGTGGTAAAAGTTGAAGCAAATAAATTATGAAATTGTTTGCAATTTGGAAAGCTTCTTATTTTAATTTTAAAACTGTTTTTTTTTTAATTGACATTTATACATAATTTTATTGTTTAAGTCTTATTCCTTTAGATCACAAACTTAAAATTTTGGTGTCCACTTTTAAAATATATTGACTGGATATTTTAATTGAAAGAATTTTATAACTACTCTAAGTTCATTATTGATTGACAATGACTTGCAAATAATGGCCTAAGAATGCTATTTGAACATATGGAAGCCAAGCTGGCAGTTGAATGGTTAGTGCTCTTGCCTTCGGTTTAATAGTTCATGAGTTCGAATCCCACCTTGGAAATTGATATTTGTAGTATGAATAGAATATATAGGAATTCACTTTAAGCTGTAGATCTTGGTCTAATTAGCCCTCATGTGTATAAAAAGACTGCTGAGCGACAAACAAAACAACCTTGAACATATAGAAGATTTTTCATAGAAAGTGGATCATATAAATCTGTCACAAAGAAGGAAACAAAAAATTCCAAAATACCTATTCTAACTGTGTGCCTGTAAAAAAGCAGACATCTACTTATTGTACAACATTTACTTACTGTTCAGCTGAAACTAGCAATTTTTTACTCCAAATCTAGGACCTCTTTTTCTCCAAAGAGCACTGTTACCATTTGGTCACTGTGAGCTTCCTTATTTTACTGTGTATTTTCTAGCATTTGTTTACTCAATATTATTCCTCATGTCTGATAGAATTTTATATGGATCACAAATTTACAATTTAGGTGATGAATTCTTAAATTCATCCTGCAGTTTTATTTCTAATTTAGCTCTTGATGATTTGCATTTATTATGTACTATACATGACATAAGAAAGATCTTTAAATTATATAAATTTTTTGAGTTATTTATAATCACATTTATATTTTATGACCATTTTTATTTTCATGGTATCACTAGCAGCCACTCACGAGGAATTTAATAACAATTATGTTTTATTGTAATAAATCGCAAATTCTGTGCGGAAGGAATTATATTTACATACAAGAATCTAAAAATTTAATTGTCTAACTAAAATATGGTAGATCTTGAATTTTCTTTTATTTCAAAATTTGTTTAATTGAATATGTTTACACTTGAAAGTAATTGTTTTATTTACACTAAAATAATTAATTTTAATTAGGAAGATAAGGAAATATAAATTACTTTATAGGGAAAAAATTGTCACAAATTTATCTAATAAATCCTGTAATTTTTTATTAATATGGATTGTTTTCAGTGAGTTTAGAAAAATAATGTAGGCAGTGAAAAGTAGAAAATTTTTTATAAAAGTAGTAGAGTTAACCCTTTGTGGTTCAGTGTTCCAGATGATAGAACACCAAACTTTAAATTGTTACCAAATCGTTGCATTTTATGATAAATAGAAGAAATTTGGCTTAAAATGTTTTATAAACTCTCTTTTTTGATAATAGATGGCAGCACGACATAAGAAGATAAATAATTTTCAATTATAGCATATTATTTAAATCCCTTTATTTTGAAGGAATATTTCCAAATTTTTTTTCTTATACAAAATTAATTATTTGAAAAGAAATTTCTGTGTTATTTTGTTGCCCGTACCTTAAACTATTGATTCTATATTACTTCAAATTTTTTACGCATAAAGTATACGCAGAATTATCTGATAAAAATTAGGTGTTCCATCACCTGGAACGCTACATCGCAACGGCACTTTTTCTTTATGTGATTTAGAGTGTGATTAGCTTTGAACTCAATGCTGAGGAGAACAGCTGTGTTTGTTTTTTACTGTTTTTTCTCTCTTTTGGGGTGGAATAAACTAATGTTTAGAAATGTACAAGGAAGGATTACTTATATGGATAATATTTCTACACCCTTATTGGCCTCTTGAATTTGGAAGCTTCAGTGTAGTATAGGATTATATATATCAGTTAGTTCGTATCCTCTTTAGTTAGAGAAGCATTTTTATGCTCCTGATTTTTTTCGTTGCTATTCGTTTTATAATGTGTATATATATTTTTTGTTTACTTTTTGCAAATATGATTTTAACTTCTAGTTAATTTTCTTAATTTGTTTATTGCAAATAAATGGCACATAGAGGTCTTAGTCCTTCAGAAGCAATAAAAATGCTTCAAAAATTGCCCTCTGTTAGTGAATTAGAACATATGGATAGTGTGATAGTAATGCAGAGAAATATGTTCCTAAACCTCTTGAACAGTCTCAGACTGATAATGTTGTGTCGGATGCTTGTGAAAATGATGGCGATGATTTATCTTAACAAGGCTCCTCTATGCAGCCCCAAAACCTGACTTGGATAACTAAGAAAATTGTTTAGAATCTTTATTTTATTTAATATATATATATTTTTTTTTTTTTGGTGTAGAGTAGCAGGCCTTCTTGTGATGCACCATGGACCACGTTAAATCTACTACGCAGGTGTAATGCATTGTTTTTTCATTCATATGCAAATACATTTCATTGCAAATACAAATCATTCATATGCAAATACATACGTATATCGGCTTCACTGCAATGCTTACTTTTTACGACTTTTGCTGCGCAGTGTTCCATATGATGGAACACCCACAAAATTGAAATGGTACATGTAATCTTTACAAAATTTTCACTGTATACTCATATAGGCCTTAATAGACAACCTACAAATATTTTTGTTAATATTTCAACTTTAAGGGGTAGTGCACCTGAAAGGGTTAAACAGCAAAAAGAAGGATTTCCATTGAGTAAAATTTCATTGGTGTAAGAGTGCTTCTGGAGAAAATTAACACTTTTGAACTTTCATTAAGTGTTTCTAATGCTCTGAGATCAAAGTTAACATTTTCAGAGTAATTATTATAGTATCATTGAAAATTTGATTTTCAAATAGTAGAAACAAAATTTAAGTACATTTTGAAGAATTATTTAAAAGTTCTCTATAAAATCTTTATGAAAAGTAATTGAAAATAGTATGAAAGTGATATAATGAAAGATTACTGGTTGTAATTAATGCATGTGGATTTTGTTTGGTAAATAGTCAGAAAAATTTTATTTTCCTGTAAAGTGAAAGAAATGTGACAATTTTCTGAATCAATCAAATTTATATGTAGAACAGTTTCTTAAATGGAATGCCACTAGTTGCATGGAGTGTTCTAACATTAATTTTTGAAATTATTTTAACAAATTGCAGTGGAAAGTTATTGGTATGATCTAAGCTAACTAGTTACAAACAGAAGTTGTTGATTGATTTAAAGAGTATTATACTTAAAGTTTTATAGATAGATAATGGCAACAATTCCAGACATCAAGTATTATCTTCAGAAAGGTTGTCAGTTTGCCCAAGGTTTAATTATTTTGTTATAGGTCATTGTGCCCTTGCCTTATTACACAACATCATTATATCAATTGTATTAAACAATAGAGTTTATGATTAAACATATTCTTGATGGTCTCATTTAATATTCATATGGATATTGGTTTGTTCACTTATAGTTGGGAATTATGTCTGGGCTTGTCTCATTTACTTTAGCAAAAATGATTGCATTCTGATACCCTGAGTATCCTTTCAATTTATAATATACTTCTCATAACTGAGTTTTTATTAATGTATGGTGTCATTTAAATAAAAGTGTCCGGTTTTTCGTGCTGTTATTAAGTTTTGATTAATTCTTTCAGAAATTTTATGAATTGCTATTTGAGTTTGACCATGTTTCTCAATTTGATAACAAGTTTATTCATTTGCAGTATCAGTTCATAAGTATTTATTAATATTTTGCAGTCTACTTTTCAAAAGTTTAGTCTCTTTATGAAAAGGCTATTTAGTTTATCTATGTACCTATATATTAGTTTTAAGAGCAAGCTCATTTTTTTTCATTTTCAGTTATTTCTCATAAAGTAATATGTAAAACAACATTTTCAATGTTTTATTTTGTGTTGTATTTTTTAATGATGCTTCTTTTACATTCTTTGTCTATAATAGCTATTTAAAAATTAACGATATGTTTAAAAGCCAAGCTAGCAGTTTATATGTTGTCACTTCGGCTTTTGGTTCAGCAGTTTGTGAGATCATTCCTTACTTCTAGTGTGAATATTTGTAGTGGTTTGGAATCTACTTTAAACTCTAGGTCACACAATGTAATTAAAATATTTCATAATTTTTGATATTCAAGAAAGTAAATTATTTTCTTGCAGTTATTTGTGTACTTAGCAGAATTTTTAGCTGGTAGGTTTCTATAATAAAATTTAGCATATGTATTGAAAAAATCCTAGGAATTAAAGCTTTTTTTTTATAAGTGTGAAAGTCTTACAGTTTCCTTTAAGTTTGCTTACTGTAAATGAAAAAAAATCATTATTTATTTCAAATTAAGTTAAACTTATATAGTCTTTTAACATGTCCATTATTTAACTCAGTAATCAAGAATGAGTGAGAGAAAATTGGAAAAATCGTAAATCCAAGAATAAAGAACAATTTAAGGTTCATAAGTAAAAAAATATAATAGTAATTTTATATCTTATAGCAGCTCGAGTTTTAATAAATTAAAAGAAATCCCATAAGAAATTTTACTTATTTTAATTTTATTAAGTAATTTATGTGTTAAAATTTCATAAATTTTTTGCTTAAGTTTGGTTAGTCTATGTAGTGTTTTGACTAAGTTATTTTTTTACTAAATATAAATGTTTTTAACACTTCATTTTTATCATATTCAGCTTAAATTTACATTGAAAAACATTGCTTTGTTTCATAGTATTTTCTTTACACACATTGAGGAAACTTATCATTTTTTTAGCAGGTGGAATTATTTCAAGTAGGAAAATAAAGGGTGTCAGGTATAAAATGTATGACACAATGCATGACATAACCATACAAAATTTGTATATGGTATTATACAAAATTTTATGCAATTTTTAAAAAAATACATAATTTTAAAGGATTCAACTTTTATTTTTTAATCTTTTCACATCTAAAATTCATTTTATTTAGATATTTATTTAAACATGCATGTATATAAATATTTATTTTTCTATTTTATATAATATTACTTGGTTCAAACTAATTATTGAAATTATGTGTGTAATTTTGTATTATATGGAAAGCTTTGTTTTATTGTATATTGTAGATTAATACTCACACAACTTTTTTATAAAAGTAAAATTTGTTAAGTATATAAAGAAAATAATAAGCTGAGTATTAGATAAGATTTAAGATAGGGTGCTTCCAAAAGAACCTAACACTGCGACCATAGATCTATTGTCTTTGAAGATACCAATGACTAAAGCAAAATTCAGACATTTTACTGGAATTTCTTGCAGCATCCAAGGTTCAATCAAATGATGATCCAAGTGTTTGAATCTATGCTCAGAAAAAGTTTCATGTTCACATAAGATGTGTATTGAAGTTTCTTCCATATAATGGCAACCTCTACAAGTAGGATCATCTGATACTCTTCCATTATGGTGAGATGTCTTTTAAGGTGGCAGTGTCTTGTAAGAAGTCCCACTGCTGTTCTTAGACAACTTCTATTGACCTTTAATAATTCTTTTTCTCTTTTACTAGGGCATGTGCTATTTAGTAGCCTTGCTTGTCTTTGATCACTGGCATTGAGCCAGTTCATAAACTGTTGTTTTCTGAAGATATTTATTTGTTACAAATACCCAGAAAATTGGCTATTATGCCATTATTTCTCTAGCCTTTCAATATTTCTGAAGAGTCCAGATATTAAAAGCGCCAGATAAAAAAATATTGAGGACCAAAAAAATCGGTTGTTGATCCACCCCTTGCCAACTCATCAGCTAATATATTTGCCAGGAACACCAGAGTGCCCAAACACCCACATTAAAGTAATGGAGTATTATTATCCAATCTGCACAGAGTGAAATAGCATTCCCAGACAAGAACAGAAGTTAAAATAGATTTCTGTAAAGCTAGTAATGCAGCTTGACTTTCCGAACAGATAATTATTCTTTTACGAGAATAATGTTTCTGTCCAAGCATATTTTCCAAGCATTTCAAGCATTATAATTGCAAAAACTTCTGCTTGGAATACAGTTGTATGTTTACCCAAAGGGAATGATAACTTTGTACCATCAGCTGGGCATCAAATACCAGCTCCAGTGTTGGAATTCATTTTTGAGCTATCAGTATACCAGTAAGTACAGTTTTAATTGATGGCAACATTATTCCAGTCTTCTCTCAAGTGAAATTTGATTGTATAAGGCTTATCAAAAGCATACTTAACAATTGTGTAATCAGTAGGCATATTTATAAAAGGATGACTAGTTACATCAGCATTTAAGTTTCCCCAAGACAGAAGCCTGGAGTTTTCCACTGACCTGTATTTTTAAACCTTTTCATGCTAAGTATTGATTCTGCTTCAATACACATGTAAAGAGGATGCATACCAAGTAAAAGCTCCAGTATAGATGTGGGAGTAGTTTTAATACACCCAGAGATAACATAACTTCAAAGGATGCACTGTGTAGTTAATTCTGCCTTAGCAGTTTTATTTTTAAGTTTAACCATCAGACCACTAAACCATTGGTAAGGATGGGACAAATGATCATAGTGTAAATCTAATGAATAATTTTGGAGTTCAGGCCCTAAGTTCTTCCAAATGCATTTCTGCATGACCAAAAAACTTTTTTTTTTTTTTTGCTCTTTCAATACAAAAGTTGAAGTGCTTGTTCCAACTTAAGTTCGTATCAAAAAATACTCCTGAGAATTTAGTTTCCTTGGTGCAAATTAATTCTTGACCAAAATAAGTTATCTTTCTAAGATTAACACCAAGTCTCAACTTGTTTGAGGGCGTTGGACATAATGCTAGAAATTGTTTTGCCGAACTTACCTCTGAAGATAATATCTAAATTATCTGCATAGCCAGTGGTTGTTAAGCCTGGTTTTTTTCAACATCTTTAAAAGGGAATCTACAACATAACACCACAAGATGAATGAAAGAACCTCTCTGTGTGGATAGCCATCTTTTGCTTTTATCATGTTTTCTTCTAATAATGAGGCAGTGCGCAAATCTTTTATTGAGCAGGTTTTTTTATTTTTTTTATCCAGGAACAGATTGTGTCATTAATTTCATTTCTAGCCTGAAATTGTCAAATGGTTTCAATAGATATCTTATCAAAGGCACCTTCAATATCTAAGAAAACAACTAAAGCAAGTTCTTAGCTTTAAAGTTCTTCTTAAAATGAAGGACAGATTGTAAATCATACTATTGATGGATCTACCTGGCTGATATGTATATTGAGAGTCAAAAAGTGGTTTTTCCACCAAATAAATATATCTATTTATCAGCTTTTCAATAGCCTTAGAAAAAAAAATGTTAAACTGATAATGAAAGATTTAGCTTCTTAGCAATTATCTTTTCCTATTTTAGGAATAAAAAATACTTTTGTATGCCTCCAAGCAATAGGTATATGGCCAAAGGCTATACATGCCCTAAAAATTCTAAAGAAAATTAGGGTAATGTACTGGACTCCCCCAATAAGCAGAGCCGGTACAATTCCATCCATTCCGGGTGATCTAAAAGGTTTAAAGAACATTATTGCCCATTTTGTTCGATCATAAGTTATGATTCTTTTGGCAACATCCCATTTACTTCTATCACAATTTTTTGTATAGAGTGTAAAATTAGGAGTTCCATTTATTTCTTTGGAACCTGGAAAGTGGACTCTAAACAGTTTAGCCCGTGTCTCTCCCAGATTCTGAAAACTTACCATTTGGCAATTTAAGAGTGTTTAGACAGCAGTTCCTTTCTTTAGACATTATTTTAACGAGTCTTACAGTAGCAGACACAGTTTTAATGTCAGTGCAATAATTTCGCCAAGAATTCATTCTAGAATTCCTGATAGCCTTATTATAAGTGGTAAGTGCCAGTTTATATTTCTGCCGCTCACCATTCTTTTTTAGAGCTATTAAAGAACTTTCTGCATTTTCTTTGTAATTTACTTAACTCTTTAGACCACCAAGGAACTGACCTCGGAGAGCAAGTATTGCTGACATCACAATTTTGATAGTATACTTGGAGAATGACATGTTGCATATGATCAACAGCCAATTCTAAATCTGCTGCTGAAGATAACTTACCAAAGTCACCTTCCTTGACCAGGGCTTCTAAATCTTTTTTAGCAACCCCATTTGGTATTTTTTGGGCTCGTACCTATACCACCTCAAGTCTGTTTGCTCCTAAAACAGAAAACTAATGTATTGGTGGTCAAATAAGCTAATTTCATCAGACACTTTTCAATCCTTAATAAAGTCAGCACATTAACTGTTGCATAATGTAACTTCTCTTCTATTTATAGTAATAAAGGTAGGTTCCTTACCTTTATTAAGGATAAATAGATTATAATACAAACTGTTTTCTAGAAGAACCTCTCCACATCTGTTGCAATCATTAGTTCCCCATATAGTGTGATGAGCACTTGCATCACATCCTATGATGACTTTCTTATATACTCAAATTGTTATAATCTAAAAGACTAACAATTTGCACATTGAATGTTTCTTTATCTTCAAAGGGAAGATATGAAGACTTAAAGATAGTTTTATCTTTGATTCCTTGCAATAAACAAGATACTTTTACAGCAACATTATACCAGTTAGGTAATAAACTGGAATGAGGGCATATAATTTGTTGCTAATAGCAATACATGTGCATTTGGTCTCAAACAACAATCATCATAAAATATGTTAAAACCCTGAACATAAAGGCCAAAACAAAACCATTACAAGTGCATGGCTCCTGAAATAAAGCAATGTCAACCTCCCCTCTAGTCATCTTGCTAAGAATGACTGAAGCTAATCGACTATGATGAAGGTTTAGTAGAGAGAGTATACTTACCATAGGGGTATTCAAAGAAGCTAAGAAGAAGCACTGCTTCCCATGTGTTCACAAGTAGGAGACTTACTTACTTGAGTTTCTATCTCACTCTCTGGTAAAGGAGAGCTAGGTTGCAGAGTTGTATCAGAACCAGAATCTAAGTACAGTTCTTCAATGTTAGGTAATTCACTTTCCTTACTAGAAGTAATAGAGGATTTACTTACTTGAGAGGAAGTTGTATCTTCTGGCACTACTTCCATCTCTTCAATACTCTGAGCATCCTTCTGGTTTGTATCCACGAGAATTTTAAATATCCCCCAGTCTAAACCAGTGTAGGCAACATAATTTGTCTTTTTAATGGCTTCTGAAGCTTCAATATCAACCTCAAAGATAAATCAAATAGAAAGTGTCTCTACAAATTTTTGCAGAGCATGCCATTTTAATGACTTCAACTCTGGGTTTAGTCTGTTAAGTTGTTTCAGAAGGACAGCAAAATCCCTGGTATGAGTGTCCTTCGCCTTGAAGGCCAC
Organism: Latrodectus hesperus; assembly: GCA_037975125.1. Classification (NCBI taxonomy): domain Eukaryota; kingdom Metazoa; phylum Arthropoda; class Arachnida; order Araneae; family Theridiidae; genus Latrodectus; species Latrodectus hesperus. Next base: position 94,977,884 of record CM075859.1, on the reverse strand, counting down.
CTTTACTGGTTTAGGGAGATCACAGGGATCCAGAACTCTGAGTCCCTCACCACCATATAGACACTTATTACCATAGAAGGATTTTTTAAACCATTCCACCATTTCAAGATCATCACAAAGAAAGATCAATTCTCCTGATACTAAGCTGAAGCCACAAACTTTAGGCAGATGATTTCCTATAGGGACCTCATCTGTCCTGGTAAGGATCTCCAGCTGTATGGTGTCAACATCCTCCTTGTTGAGTTTGTTGGATGGGAATCCATCCTTTATACAATGGCTGTTTTATGACATTTAACAGCCTGAGCAAAAGTCCCATATTGATGGTCCTCCCTGGGCTTCTTGATAGCTGTGCTACTGGGAGAAGGGGTTGATACCTCAGAACTAAGTCTTTTGGTGCCTCTCACCTTTTGTGCTGTCTCCACCTGCTCCCTTGCCTTATTAGGACTCTTTAAATTGTGCCTTACAGCTTATGTGGCTTCATAACTGAGGTGTCTGTGTGCTGCCTTGTGGCAACTCCACTTTCTCCAGCTGCAAGACTCCCAAATTGTCTCCTTTGTGATGAGATTCTGTTCCTTTGGAACTGTTTTGCTGGTTGATTGGTTAACACCAGGAGGTGTATCCAATCTTTTTTTATCATTTGTATTTTTTTCTTTTTTTGTCACCCATTGAGTGACCTGGGAACTGAGAGGAAATATATGATCACCACCTGCATAGCCTCCCTGTACAGGTGGAAGGCAAACATACTATGAGGTTTTGCCAGGTTCCTCGAGGGATCCGTTAGCGACACCATAAACCTGGTGTCATTCATCCATCGGCACAAAGCCTAACACCTTGGATTGGGTTACCTTTCTGTATTAGCACAGCCTTCTTGGCCTGGGTAACCCTACCAGGAACTAAACCAAGTTTAGGTTCCAGACATACATCCTCTGTACTACCTGTGTACACCATCACACCACTTTCAGATTACAGAATACAATTTTGTTTCTAATTGGTTTGATCTAGTTTGCAGAAGTACATGTTCTAGCATAATTAAATTTTTCTATTAGTTTTCTCTTTATGTGTTCTTTCTTATTTGTCCAAGTTTTTATGTCCAATATTTTCAGTGGATGAAATGATAATAAAATGTTTTACTCTAATTTATGTTATGTGTTTTTTCATACTTTTAAACTTAAGTTTTTATTGATATAATAAGTTTATATTGCATTTAGTTTTTTGATCAGTAGTTTTTAATCCTTAATTTTGTCAAATAATTCTTATGTGATTTTAATTAATTTAAATCGTAAATATTTTATTACTGAATGTCAAGAAATAGTCTTTTGATTTTTATTTCAGGTTAAATCTGAAAGTCATTGTGTAATGCGGGATTTTTGTGGTGAAAATGATTTTGGTGATGCTACTTGTGCCTACAATGGATCTGCAGTGCTGCTAGATGATGAAGAGTCTCTGGAAATTTTACAAGAAATTTGCCCTGAAATATTGCGTGGTATGTAGTAATGCAAATAACATGAAACTTTGAACTGTGTTAAAGATGTTAAAATTCCATTGAAGAGCTGATTATATACAATGCTTTGCTTATGTTTAATTGTTCAAAACTTTGCGCAAAAAATAATTGCAATTATTGGCACTTAACAAGCTTATATAATTCATATTTATTTCCTTTTATGTCAATTTTCTAAAAATTTTAACTAAGAAATTATAAAATTTGTTTGAATTTCAGTTTTTCTGCTACATATTTTTGATTAACAATTTAAAAATATTATCTGTAATTTCTGATTTCTGTTTGAGCCTTAATAAAGAATTTATACTGCAATTGGTTAATACACTTAAGTATTATTCATTTTTGTCGACTGAGTTTAGAACTTAGGTTGGTATAAGAGTATCCATTGCTTTGCTTTGACAAAACCAGTAATCATTCTTGTTATTAAAAATAATTTTTTAAAGTAAAATTTTGTCTTTCATGATTACATTCTTAGATTTAGAATAACAATTTACATATGTTGTTTTTCAACTGCAAATTTAAGGCTAGCATGTCTTTTTAAAATGTAATTTTTTTATCATCTCTGCGAGTACAGTGCCATATATTTATATCATATCCCTTTTTTTCTCCCTATTTTCATTACTTTACTTATATATTCAGATGAAATATTAGATCATTTTGGTTGGCTTTTTCTTTTATCTTTTATTGCCTTTTGAAAAGTATAATTTCACATGCAATCATATTGTAAACAGGGTTCTTGAAACTCCTGGCATTCAAAAAAACTTTTTAAGGACCCTTATAACTCCTGCATTTTGACTTGACTCCTTAAAAATCGGGAATTACTCTTGGAATTTTTACTTACCTTGATGCATTTGTTTCTTAGAAAATATTCTCATTTTTTTGAGTTTTTAGTTTTAGTTTTAGTTTTTTTTAAAATTTTCAATAAAATTGTGCAAAAACAAAACTGGATATTGGCTTTTAATGTTACCACTAGATGGCAGCACAATCGATAATAGATTGATTTAGTTCAGTCATAAATAATAATTAGAAAAAAAGTCATTCTCTCTGGAAACTTTATCTAATAGTAGTATTTGGTATTTTTTTTATTTTGAATAAGTATATTTATTTGAAAAGAGGTTGTTATACACATCTTGAAACACTCTATAAATTATAGATGGGAATCTAATGAAAATGTTTAAAAACTGTAAAACTACCCATTATTTTATATACTGTTTAACTCAATAATGTAAAAAAATATTGAGTATTTAAATAAATAAAATATTTTGTTATAGCTGTAAATTCTGTTATAGCTGTAATCATAAATATAATTTTAGCTTTTCTGTTATTTACAAATGCAATTTAAAAATGTTGCATAACATAATTGTTCACATATTTGGTTAAGAAAATTTGGTAAAAGGAAAAATTATATTTAACATTTGTGAATGTTGATAACTCCTGGAAGTTTTTTGACTCCTGGAAAACGCCTGGTATTTGATTTTGGGAAATTTATATGAACCCTGTGTATATCTGTCCAGTAAATGTTGTTCAAACTCTATTTTTTTCAGACATGAATTTTCTGTGTCAATTGCTAAGAAATAAAGTTGTATTATATTTGTAAATATTAATTTAACTATTGATGAATGTATCATTTGTTTTCATTTGAAAGCAGGTAATCAATGAATTACCTTTTTATTATAGTGAAAATTATTATATAAATTTTATTCAAAATAAGCATGTATATAATTTCAGGTTTATTTTCTCAGCAGCTTATTAATTTCATAAATTTAGAGAAAATTTTTTTAACTTAATTGAAGCAAATGAATTTTAAATTACTCTAATATATGATTTTGTGAAATTGTATTCTAGGGAAATTTTATCTCAGTTATAAATTCTATCTAATTTATTTTTATTAAATCTTTTAAAATTAATTTTTAACTTATATATTTTTAACTATGTTTTCTTGTATTCATATTTTTATTTCTAATATGGTGAATATCAGGTAATCATTAATGTTTTGTCACTGTATGATATTAAAATTCCTGATGAAGTATTGATATCACAAAATAGACTTTATTCATCTAATTAAGTGCTGTCACGTGCTACAACCTTTGCTGCTGCCAGCATGATTCAAGCTCATGTATATCCTCATAATAAAATGCCCAGTCTTCAGAAGCAAAAATGGAAAATGGACCTCTTCAATTTTATTTTCTTCAGTATCTCGGAGTGGTCTTGTTCACATGTGATTGTTGAGCATGTGGAACAAGTGATAGTCACTTGAGGAAATGTCTGGGAAATACAGAGGATGACGAACGTTTCTATTTTAAGGCAGTTATCTCCTTCAGAGCCAAATTTATGATCTTTCTTGTGCTATTATGCATGAGCCAAACCTTTTCCCTTTTCACCAATGCTATCTGTTTCTGATGCAAATACTTTGCATATATTCCAGTTGCATGTAGACAGAAGCATATCTAAATCACGTGGAAGGAACTTGTGATGTACAATGCCCATGGATGAAAACAGGTGATAGTTGATAGGAGCAAGGTCTGGTGAGTACGGCGAGCGAGGTAATATTTCCCATCTAAGTGCTGCCTAAGTGTCCTTAGCCGGTTTCGCTGTGTGACTGGGTGCGTTGTCATGCAACAAAATCACTTTCCCATGCCTTCGAGCCCATTCTGGTTGTTTTTCAATCAATGCATAATTCAAATTAACTATTTGTTGTTGGTAGCAATCCATATTAACTGTTTCGCCAAGTTTCAGCAGCTCGAAGTACACAATGCCCTTCTAGTCCCACCACACACCCACACCATGGCCTTCCCTCCGAAGTAATTTGGTTTTGCAGTCGATGTGGAGGCTTTTCCACGTGATAGCCATGATTTTCTGTGCTTTGGATTCTCGAAATAAATCCAATTTTCATTGCCCGTTTACGATATCATTGAGAAATGACTTTCGTGTCTCTGAAGCAGCATTTCACATGTAACCTTACGGTTTTTTATTTGACACTCGCTCAGCTCATGTGGCACCCATTTTCCAACCTGGATCTTTTGCATGGCTTTCAAGCATTTGGAATTGGCTACATGGGAAACATTTAATTGTTCTGCCAATATATCTTGCATTCGTATGGCGTCCTCATCCAATAACGCTTTCAGCTCTGTGTCTTCAAACTGTTTCGGTCGATTTTCACAATCTTTGTCCCTGATTTCAAAATCACCACTTCTGAATCGTTAAACCACTGTTGGCAAATGTCGGCAGATACATTATGTACACCGTATGTTTCCACAAGAATTCAATGTGCCTCCGCTGCATTTTTCTTCTGATTGAATAAAAAAATCAGCATGTGCCACAAATGCTGTTTGGCTCAAAATTCAATGTGCTTACCACCGAAAAAAATATGCTACTAAATATTAAACATTTAAACAAATATGGCGTTTTAAAGCTTGCTGTCACAGGTACAAAATGATATATTGGTTATGACACCAGCGTCTATAGGCTTAGTGCGCCATTTACTGGAAAAAATCCGCAATTTAAAGTTACAGACCTGGTATAGTCCCTGGAATCAGATCTACCTGTGACAACCAAAGATGTGAACAGTTGTGGTTTGTGTAACTATGTCCATTTTTAAGCACACATCAGCAAATAATCTAGAAACTGCTTATTTTATGCAGAAAAAAGTGATAAGGCAGATGAATAACTTTCGAAGTTTTTTTTGTATTCAGTAGGTTTGTGAGGAAGCCATTAAGCTTTAACTACTTTTGTAGTTTCTGAAAGTGAGCACATTTTTTACATTTTTTGCAGTGTCTGGCACATTTGAGAAATATCCTACTCGCTAGCACTTTAAAATTATATCTTCATTTAGGCCGTTGGCGCACCTATTCGCTGTTCATCTCCAAGCGATTCATCACCATAACAGAATTTGCAATGCCATTTTTGTGCTGTTTATTTAGTGATTGCATTATCTCTGAATGCCGTTTACATGTATAAGAAGAGTTTGCGTTTTATTTATACTTGTGTAACCAACATGCTTTAATAACCCCCTTGTTTCGGACCATCAATAAACCTCTCTCGGATTTACAAACTAAACCAAAAGCTATGAAACTTTCTTGTCAGTAAGTCTTATATATCCTTTGTCTGAAAATACTGAAATATAGCTTTATGCTAATTAATGTGCATTCATAGTGGCATTTGTAATTTGCTTTATATAAAACCAACAGAACTTTTCTGGTTATTTGATAGATGTTAAGTGCTGGTATGTACTTGATTTGTCATGGATCTGATCTAGCTGCCGCTAGATCTTTGAAGGATTGGAAACAACATGTACTTGATTTAATCTTACATACTGAAATGTTCCCAATTCCTGAATAATTACCATTCTTATTTTCTAATTTACATTTATATTTTTCTTTGATGTTTAAAATATATGAACAGCTAAGTACTAATCCTATTTCTTTTATAAAACTGCATTTATAGTTGTAGCACATAATATGCATACTTGAATATTGTGATTTAAAAAGAACTACATTAAGAAGAATCTTTAAAAATAATTTTTTAAACATTTCTTTCATAAAAATACTACGTGTAAAATTTTTAGAAAAAAAGAAAAATCAGAATTAATATAACAGCTGATATTATTTATGTATACTTAATTAAAACTAAATATACAATGAATGGAAAACAAAATTGAATTTTTAGTTTTATCAGAGAAATCTATTTTACAAAAATTTAAATCTTCATAAAATATTAGTAATTTTTAAATTTTTTAAAAGTAATTTGAATTAAAACTAAAATATTATTGATTTACATAAATATTTAATTATAATTAATATTTTGAAATTAAAATTTTAAATTCATTTAGTAATGTATACAGAGGAGCCAGAATCCACTGCTCTGTCGTCTTTTAGGAATACATACTTTACCAAATCCAGGTTTGTATTTTGTTGCTAACTTGGATTGGTTGTATAATGGGGAAAAATGTGCTCATGTTGAGCATAAAGAATAGTTTAAAATGCAAAATAAAGTGGTGAGGCTTTTCCCACAAAAACATGCATCAGTCATATTTCATGTTGGTCCAACAATTATTGCTGACACACTTTCAAAAGCTTGTAGTGACTGATCACTTGCTTCTAGAACAAAAAACTGGTAAACCATGTCATTGTAGAATGGTACTCTATAAAGATAAGTAATTATTATTCAAGACAGTATATTAAATTTACATAATTATCATTACGTTCAGCAAAATTTTCTTTTGACAAAAGATTCATCATGTCCAATGTGTGATCCAAATTAAATATTTGATTTGGAGTTGTCAATAATTAGTTGATTTGATCTTATATGTATCAGAATGAGACAACTTGCAGGGTTTGCCTGTAAAGTAACCAAATAGGGTTTGCTAAAAATAATTTATTGGTTTAGTTAGTACATATTACAATTCTTTAGAATTGCTTATTGATACACTGTTGCCAAGGTGATTGTCATACTTCAAAAGCTATAGAAGTCAGCACAACCTTTTTAAAAGCTGTGTGACAATTTGCTTGATGTCAACAAAATCAAAATGCTTAAATTTCAGTCTTTTTTTTAAGCATTGTGAAGGATCAAAAGCCTAGACTTCTCTCAGGGTTCTACTGTGGTGATAGTAAAGTTGCAATTCCTATTCAGACTCAATCTCTACTACCTCTATAGCAAATGTGTGCATGTTAATTTCTGATATTTTTTGCTATGACATACTAAAGCTTTGGAGTCACTTCAGATCCTCACTGGATCTCCGAACTATTATGCAACTGCCTCCTAGTTTGGTCTTTAGCTTAGAGAACTCCCATTAGAGATCTTCTTTCGGGAAATCCACTACTGACAACTGCATCCCCTGTGATGTAATCTCATTATTTTTCTGTCAAACTTAGGCTGTCCCTTATACTATGTTTAAACATTATAGTTAAAAGCTGTTGTAAAATTTTAAGCATCTACTATAGATTTGCCTTCCAAGAGGATTTTGTAGACAATGGGCTGTACTTAAGGGAGGAAACCAAGAAACTTTCAAGTACCTACTGCACAATAAATGTGCATACTAAATGTAGAAACATAATACCCTCTCCTAGCTGAAAAGTTAAATATATTGCCAGTTAAAGATTTTAATGACTATTTATGGTTTTGAAGTTTGCTAATTTTCCAGTGTTTTAAGCTTACTTTTAAATACAGGTATCTTGATAGAAATAAAATTCTTCTTCCCTGATAAAGTTTTTGTTTTCAAAGGAAGAAAAAATGTAGGGTAGAAAATTTTCAAAATAAATTAACTGAATTTTGTTCAAAACAAATTCTGTATATCATATGACTTGTCTCAAAGATGAGTCATTTCAACTTGAAAATCAAATTCTTTCTCAAACATCATCCATATCCACTTTCTCCTGGTGTTTTATCATTTTTTATTTATTCTTAACTTTAAAATCTTGAGGAACTTTTAATTGTCAGGTCAATTGAATACATCTGAACCACAGGTAGAAAACTCCAATCATTTTTTGATGTGGGATGTATTATAAAGATGTGTATGATTTTTCATCAAAGATACAGTCAAGTGTTTTTTGTAACCAATTTTCTCTATTCCATGAAATTAGCTTGAAACTGTTTTAAAAATATAAGTTGAGTCCAATGGTAATTTACCTTTTTACTATGTAGTTTCAAGATAAAAGAATTTAAAAAAATTATAAGTAATTATGTAAGAGTACAATTAAGTTTTGTTTCATGTAAAAAAATTAAATAATTCATCTGTCATAATTGTATGGCAAATTCATCTTTTGGAAGTTTGATTATTTCATTATAGGAATTATTGTCATAAAACTTGTTTTAGAAAATGAAAAAATTGCTAATGGTTATATTTAAAAAGTTGTATGTACATTCATTGTGATTATAGGGATTGCTATTCTTTAAAAATTGCTACAATAAATAATTGTTCTTTTACCTTTAGACAATTTCTTATCTTTGTCTTTGTGTTGCAGTACTGCAGCTTTAAAAAAAAAAAAAAAACATTTTTTTTCCTTTCCCCAAAATGTGGTATAATATATGTATTTAAAATTTTGTGTTATATGTAATATTAAGTGCCATCACATGTGAATATCTAATTTTCTTTTTCATTAGTTTGTATAAAATTTTCATATTTTCTCCTAAACTTTTGAATAGTTATTACTTTTAAATTTACAGAAACTAACTATTTGTGCTGTAGTCCAAGGCAAATTGTTCAGCTGAGATCCAATCTTGAGATTGCTGCAACACTTGGACTTAGGAGATGTCCTTCTTGCTTAGTAAATTTCAAAAAGAATTTCTGTCAATTTGCTTGCTCTCCTAACCAAAGTCAATTTCTAAAAGTTGATAGATATGGCAAAAGTGATGAAGGTCATGACATTATGGAAAAAGTAACTTACTATATGTCAGAGAAGTAAGTAAATTCATTTTTGTTAGTTAAAATATTTATAATTTGTGTTGACTTGAAGTCAACATCAAATTATTTTCATTATATTTAAATTTTTTTAGTTATGTAAATTGTGATATAGTGAGTAAACTTAGGGTTAACCATTTGACTGGCTATTCCAAGCAAACTCAAGGTAAGAATTCAATGTGTTAATCACACACACAAATGTGCTTCTTAGAAAGTCCAATTGGCTTCACTGTAACCTTTTCAATTCAATCCCCTGTTTGGATGGATTGTTGTGAAATCATTTATTGAATGGACATGTTTGATTTAATTTATGCTTTTATTTTGAATAAAGAGGGAACCTTAGTTTCTTTTTTGAGTATCTTTCTTCCCTGGAAAGTAACAGGATGAAATTTGTCTTTACTTTTTTGTATTCTGTTTCTATTTTTTTAAACTTAAAACCATGATAATTATTGGAGCTTATGTGTATATATATATATATATATATATATATATATATATATATATATATATATATATATATAATTTCAAAAATTTATAATAAAATTTCAATTATTAAAATGATACATTTTCAATTTTATGCAAAATTAGTATAAAAATAATTGTTCATGGTTTATCTTTTTTCTGTGTTCAGGTAATCATCATATCTGTTTACAAATTATTGTTATCAATGTTTTCTTCTATGATTTTTACTTTTATTTTCTTAAACACTTAATCATTGGATTTTTGTATGACTGAGACATGGTTGTAATCTGTAGGTTTTTATTTTAGGCCTGCTAAGTCCATCATTGTTGATGGACAATGTTTATTTTGTATTTTTTTGGTATATAGTACACCTGTCAACAACTAACTAATTGTGTTATTAATGACATTACGTCGAAAATTGACCAATGAAAGCTTGCTTTAAATTGGAGTTCCAACGATTAAAATGTGACTTTTCCATCAAACAATTTAAATTTTTAATTTAATTTAAAAACAAGATATTATACATTTAATTCAATATAAATCAATTTAATTCAATCAATTAAAAAAATAAGACAAGATAAATCATTTAATTTAAAAACAAGATATTATATTTTCTTTCCTACTTATGTTCATTACAAAAAAATTACTTAAATATATTTTTGAAGCTTAATTCTCAGTTGCACACATGCAATTTATATTAATATTAGTTTTGATATATTGAATTTATGTTAGTATTGATATATTGAAACCAACTTTAAAGAATGATAGTTGCATAGATTATTGTAAGTAAAATAAGTCTTAGATTATTGTAAGTAAATATTATGAAGATATTTCTCGACTATTGTAGGGAAATTTATATTACATTGTAAAATTAGTCATATGACTATTTTCATTTAATTTAAAAACAAGATATTATATTTTCTTTTCTATCTTATTAACTCATTGTATAATAATACTTTATAAAATAATTTTTTATTCTACTAGCATCTGTTACCTATTGAAAGAATATATATGAAAACATTTAAATCAAATGCATACATTAAAAATAAATAAAATTCTAGAATGTATGTGCTGTACTAAAAGGAACCTCTAAAATATTTAGTAATATTCCCGCAATAACTATAGACGTCTTCAAATCCATTTCACACACAATAGGATATCTGCACTTTAATTTAGTCATATGTTATATCCTTTCATGATAAGACTTTGCACTGTAAAACCCAACCAACCAACCTTTAAGTTGGTGGTTTTATACAATGTTGCTCTTGTTTGTAGCAGCCCTTACAAGATCACACAGTCATTCTATATTGTACAATAATATAAGTTGCTCTGATAGCAGATTTCTGTCATTCAGCTGAAAGATTAATTTATAAAATCCTGTGGCTTTTGTACCATCTTTATGACACATATCAGATAATCATTTTCCTAAAAGACTTGCACATTTAATTTTCATGTAATATATTATGTACGATATATATACTGTGCCTATATATATATGTACAGTATATGTAAAGTATATACATATGTATAACACAAACATATATATTTATTTTTTGTCAAAGATAAAATTTCTAGTATTTACATATTCCTTAATTGTTATGTTAATATCAATGAGTAAATGGAACAAAGAATGTGGAATCAATTTGGTTTCTCATGGAAATGATTTAAATTTTAAAATTGTTCAGGTTTCATACTTTCTTTTAGGTATGCTGTTGAAATGTTCTCTTCCTGTAAAGACATTCAAGGTCTAACTCCAGGGTCTACAGTACTTGATTTGATGTGTGGTGGATGGGGTAGGGAATGTACTCCAGAACGATTGCTGAATTTCATGGGATCTACACCAGATGACAATGGATTTTCTCCTTTTGAAATTTCATATGTTTTAACAACTGAGAGTCATTTGACAATTGATGGAAAGATGTATATTCCAATGAATGAAAACACCACTAAGTATGCTTTTTTTTTACATACAGCAGTTTTTAATAATGTTGTTATATTTTTAATTGAAATATGTTAAAGTGATTATACAAAGTGTTTTAAAAAGAACTCCCTAGTTTTAAATATACATGAATTGTGAAATTAATGAAAAACTACATCATCATCATCAAACTACATCCGTGATTACCTACAATAAAAGAGTACCTTAAATTTTTTTTTCAAATGTTATTAGACCCAAATGTATGATCCATTTGTTGTGCTGCACATGTCGAGCCGATATTCCACTTCTCACCGCATATTCACAAACATATCAGGTGTAACTATCCCAATCGCTGTGACATTTCTTTCCTGCAAAATGATTGATGTCTTGGATCTTTTCACCATGTACAATATTTTTGATATGCCCCCCAAAGAAAAAGTCCACTGGAGTTATATCTGCTCTTGGAGGCTAGAAGATTAAGCCAGCCTTGTGTATCCACATTTCTGGAATGTGAGTGCTAAGAGCTGCATGTACATGGTTACTGATAAAGTGGGTGCCATCTTGTTGAAACAACACACACCCCTTTTTTTGCTTCAATATCATCCATTCTGGGAAAGACAATGTCACAATGAATGTCCCTGTTTATTGTTTCCCTCTGCAAAAATAAAAACAACCATTCTCACAATTTTCCTTTGAACTAATCGAAACATTTACTTTGAGAGAGTCACGTTGATGCTGAATAAACTTTATGTGGATTTTGTTTCCCGAATTCTGCAGTTATGACTATTAACTGTTCCACTCATATGAAATGTTTCCTCATCAGAAATGGGAACATTTAAAAAAAAAAAAAAAACTGTTATCATCAATTTTTTGTAGGAAGTCAGCAGCTAACTCACATCGTTTGTTTTTATCAGTAGGTTATATTTCATGCAACACATTTGTTAGCATGCATGTGAAGTTTTTTACGTACCACATTGTACACAGTACCTTTTGGTACTCTTAATTGTGGACTACATCTTGCCAATGACTTCTTCACGCTCCAAATGCATGAAGCATAGATTCGTTCAATAACATCTGAAGAAGTTTTCAGTTTACCTGGCGATTTCGCTATTAAAACACTACTGGTATCTTTGAAAAATTGTAACCAGTGATAGATAATTTTTGGTGTAGGTGATTCGCCACCAAACTGATTAACTTGCAATTCACAGTAATAACTTACTCATTTTGCACAAATCAAACAACACTGTTCTTTCTATTGTAGAGTAGCCATTGTTCTGTATTGCATGCCTAGATTGAAATGTGGAAACTAATTACTTGTGCATTGCCAACTGGTTGGAGAACATAGTATAGAGCTCTGGTGACTCACACTAGAATAGTGAATGCCACTTTGTACAGATACTATGACACATTAAAACTTGAAAGTTCTTTTACAAACATCCTGTGTGTTACTGTCAATGTGTGTAAATATATTACGGTCAATGTAAATGTATGAAATACTACTGAATGTTATTCTAGGAAGAATTTCTCATTCACAACAGTATCCTTAATTTAAGCTAAATGTGGAGACTGATTAATTTGGTGATTATTAATGTAATGAATCTAATGTTCAATATTTAAAGAGTTTTAAAAGTATTTATCTCTTAATATATAAAAATACTTTTTTTCCTTATAATTGAAAATAGTGGTATGATTTCACTTGAATAATGTTTGAATTTTTTTGATAGACAGTATAAACCTGTTCTTTTTCTGACTTCTTAAATTCATTTATAGAACTTAAATATGTTTAATTTAAATTTGTTTGTCTTTTATATTCTTAAACATTCTCCAGTTTTGTTTAAAAAATAATTTAACTTATCCACTTATTTTTTTGCAAGAATGGAGCTAAGTGAAAGCTTTGGAAGTATGTTTCTAAGTGTAAAACGAAAAATGCACATGAAAAGACATTTTTTTAATTACTACATTTTAGCTAATAAAAGTATTCATTTCCAAAGGTATTAATTAGATAATTTGTATTAAATTAAAAAATTAATTTCTGATAATTTTTGTATTTTTTAAAATTTTTTCTTAGGTAAAAATACATAACGATAACATAGTTTTAAAATTTACTAATTAAAATATTCAATAAAATAGTTTCAAATGTCATTTATTCTGCAAAACATTCAAGGAACAAAATTATTAATCTGTAACAGATTTATTAAACTATGAAAGAAATTAGATTTTATATAAAAAATATGTGATTATCTATTGTTTTGAAAAAATAATTTTTAAGCTATAAAGAAAAAGAGTAAACAAAACTTTGTTGGAAGAAAGTTTTTAAACTGAAGCAATATTAAAATTGTGAGACTGACTTTCTGATATTTATAATAATGGCAAATACAAATGCAACTGTCATTATTTCACTGTAGTAATTAGTATTAATATAATGAATTTGTTAATGAGTTATTGATACTATAATACTAGTCTCTTTGATCTTCAAAGTTGAGCTGGTAGTTAAATTATAGTTGTCTGGTTAGCTGTAACTTCTCAAATTTTATTTACAACTTTTGCCATTTATTCGATGACCACTCTAATTCATAGGCTCTACTTAGATTATCCCTCATTTTTGCAAAAAAGTAATTAAAATATGGCAAACAATTTTCTATTTTTGATAATCATTTGATATTTTGATTGAATGTCAATCATGTTCTACTAGAGTCTTGGTGAACCAGTTGTTAGATATGTAACTTTGTGAACTAGGTAATAATTTCATATTTTATAGTTGACACCATTTTTATTACGATTGTGTATTTAGCTTTTAAGTTATCTTTGTAATAAAATGTGTGTATATGTATTTTATTGGCCATGAATTGCTATACTAGGAAGAAATGCAAATACAAAATGGTATACAGTAAAAAAATATATATATAATTCTAGGAATAATGTGTGACTAAATTTTCAAGAAATTTAGTAGCATGGATGAGAAGTCAGTATCAGTCTGCAATAGCTTCACTTTAACATTTAGGCACTGTGTCAGACATATGTTGGATATCATGTATAGATACAGTGCCCATGCAGGTTCAACACGATGGTTCAGTTTATCAACCATAGTGACTGTCGTGAAGACAAGTCATTGTTCTTTAACCATTGATCAGATGTGTCCTTTTGGTAAGAGATCTTGAAAATGAGCTGCCAGTTCCTACAACATGTGCTTGTGCCTTATCCTACTAAAAACAGTATTTTCCAGCACTCAGAAAAAGTAGAACTATAAGCCTTAATACAACAGAATAATGGCATTTGTTCAAATTACCTACTATATGCATGAGATAATTGAACAATTTTTCTGTTGGCACCTCATCTATCATTCCAGGTGATAAGTCACTATGGCAATGTTGGATGAATGCTGCTAATATATTTCCTACTCAGTACTTCTAAACACAAATATGATCATCATGATGTTAAACAGTACAGGATTCTTGTAAAAATGTAATATTAGACAATTTCTGTCTTCATATTTGCCATTAATTATTCAGTTGAAGTTGATGGTGTCCAATATAGTGTCTATGGTAATCAAACTTTCAATTCATGGTGCTACCAATGTGTTTGAATCGTTATTTTATATGAAAACATGTATTTTTTAAAGCAGTCAAGCTGTGAAGTATAACTACATGTCTTGACTCAAAGCTTGCGTTGTGGTTGAACAATACTTTAAGGCTAAATTTGTAACATGTCTGTTTTGGTTGTATTTGAGAGAAGGGTTCTGAATTCACCTCATTCTGTATAAACATCTTGAATGCATCAATTCAGTAGTTTGTATCATCCTGATCTAAATTCAAGCAAGCAGCAGTACTGTAATTTGCATTATATTTGGTAAGCTGTAAATCAACGTCTATTTAAAATGAAAGTGTGTTATTTTCTTATTGCTTGTGGCAGTTTTGGAATATGCAGGTCAATAACAAATTGTGTACAATTATCCCATAACTCACCTCATCAATTTTGCCATTTGAAGTGCTAATGTCAATTAGCTTAACATGGTATTGGACACACATGTTTCCCATATACATTTGTTTGTAAATTATTTAAATTCCTTGTGTGAAACATATGATGAACCATATACTATTTATCATATTTTAATTTCATTTAGATTATATTCAACATTATTTTACATTTTTTTAAAATCAACCTTATAACAGTAGATAATTTGTTGGGGAAGCCTTCCCGTGGCTATCTTTTTGCTTTCCTATTGTCAATTTGTTTTATGGATTATATTTAATTTTAAATTTTATTACTTACAAAATTGATTTTATATATATATATATATATATATATATATATATATATATATATATATATATATATATATATATACTACTTTTCTTTTGTGATTTTAATGATTAAAAATTATATTCTTAATTACATTTTAAAGTTATCTGGTGTTTTTGTGCAAATAAACATAAAATTTTATATTTTCTTTTGGTGCAACTTGTCCTATTCTGGACCTTGGGCCTTAAAACCCAACCAACTTGCTCAAGCATATAATTATTATTGTCTCCTTCCATCTGTCAAGCATGAAAATGGATCTATCATGATATGGGCAGAAGTACACATGCTTTTCTACTATACCAATCATAACCCTGAAAGATAGAATCAATGGAGAGATATATAGGGAACTTTTAGCTGACCAGGTGCATTCTATAATGCAAATTTTGTTTCCTGCTAGAGATGGATTTTTCAGGATGTTAATAAGCCTTATAATTTTGGATTGGGCCTTGTTTAATCTTGTTTGATGAATACACAGATGAAGTTAAGCATCTGCCATAGCCTGCACAGTCACCCATCATCTATATCTACATTATATTTTAGAGCGTTCATTATGAAATTAATATCCTCAATTAATATATCTTTCAGAGCTTTCACAATATCTCCAAGAATAATAAAGGTATAACATTCCTCTAAACATTATTCATCACTTGTATGAATAAATTGCTTGGCGAATATAAGCTGTATTAAGTGTTAAAGGCAGTCTTACACTATGTTAATAAAAAATGCTTTTGAAGTATCAGGTGTTTCCATTATTTTCATAACCACCTGAACATAAAACACATACATGTATGGGTAGATGTTTGTATGCATAATGACATCTATGTTTTATGTATACATGACATATGCATGTCAATATATCTCTTATATAAACATCCCTCGTTTTTCCCAGTTAATGGAAACCAGATCCTTCCGCGAAAACTGAAAAACCGCGAAGTAGGATTTGCCCCTAGGAATTTTCACATATGCATGTACATGAATGTTTTAAGTATGTAAACATTCATTGATAAATTATTATAAATTTATACTTATATATATTTATACCTATATATAATAATTTATGCATAATCTATGCTTTACACATTTAAGACACAAATTACAACAGTATATGTATTTACTTAAGCATGTTAGAGCTAAATAATAAGGTTAATTACAAAACCTTATACAGTAATAAACATTAGTCAACATTGCTTCCTGAGGGTGGCGAAGAGTATTGTATTGATGGCAATAAAGAGACTCTCTTTTGACTTGTAGAAGCTTTAGATGCACTCGAAAACTAATCTGCTGGAGGTGTCTCCACAGCTCGAACCACATTGTCGTCAATGTCTTGTGCAAATTGTTGCATTGCTCTTGCCATGCTGCACAATTGTTACAGATTCTTTTGTTCAAGGCTATGATTTTCAGTTTTTCCTTCATCTTTCTCTTCATTTTCTTCTTCACTTGCGGACTTTGTCATCACAAGAAGGTCTTCATCAGTCAGTAGGTTCGAGTGGCAATCGATAAGGGCGCTGATGTATTTTTCCAGGTCAAAAAATTCTTCATTCTTTATGCTGTGAGCTAGCCTCACCACCTTCTCCACTGCTAAGTGATGAACTTCTTCAGGAGTGAAGCTTGGATAATCGTGCACCATGTTCGGCCATAATTTCTTCCAGCTAGAATTTATGATCTCACTCTTCATGTCCTTTAATGCTTGCTGAATATTAGACATACATGACACAATGTCTTAACTGCACCAATATGCTTTCTAGGTGAATTCATCACTGTCATCGTCAACTGCCGAAATGAGGTCCTCCATCGTAAAGCGAATGTAGAGTGCCTTAAAGGCACGAATGACACCTTGATCCATTGTCTGAATTAAAGATGTAGTGTTTGGGGTAGATGTAGTGTTCTATCTGCACGTTGTTATATTGCAGGTCCGTTGCTTGGGTTCCTTTCCTTAATTTTCCAACTTCACCTGAGAATGAATAAATGGAAAAACTATTCAAGGGTCAGAGTTTTTGTTATACAGGCTTTGGAGTTATGCACCCAGAATACAGGCAACAAAGCCGTTTTTTTGTTTTTTAATGCCGGTGGATTTTTGGCTTTATAAATAAGGTCTAGCTTAAGCATAAAACCTTTAGCATTGCCTGCCATGATGAGAATTTTGAAGAATGGCTTCTTCACTTTGTCCTGGAAGAGGAATGTATGTGAAGGCATCCTCTTCCAAAAAAGGCCTGTTTTATCCCTGTTTAAAACTTGTTCAGCGAGGTAGCCTCCTTTACTAATAAGGTTAGGAAATTCTTCCTCTACATAATGACAAGCAGCATCTTTGTCAGCAGAGGAAGCCTCACCATAGAGGAGCACGTTCTTAAGACCGTATCATTTTCGAAATTTTTCAAACCAGCCATTGCTGGCTTAAAAGCCTCATCCTTGAGGAGACGAATGACTCCTGGCAGTGCTATTGCTGACTTGAAGTACATCAGCCTCTTCATTGTTGTCATCGGGCCAGATTTGGTTGTAGAGAGTTTTGTCCTGATCATATTAGTTTCCAAACTCACTGTCTTTTTCTTGTAATCAGCAATCCACAATGCCAGTGCGGCTTCCATTTTCACAATTCTGTTATTACTGGATGTTTGCTTCCTCTTTCTTGATGTATCACACTATACATTTATTCAGTTCATAATGGCGTGCCACAGATGCATAGCTTCTGCCCTCTTTAATCATATCTAAAAGTTTCACTTTTTCACTGATGGTCAATTATCTTTTTGCTCTTGGGCGCACTAGAGGAAGTTTTTGTATAGGTACATCGCTTAGATGGCATTATAAGGGCTTAATTTTAAAAAAAGTTACATTGCTTAAACAAAACAAGCTATCTCCAACACACAACACTAAAATACAGTATGCTAGACAGTCAACATCATAGACAAGAATATTAAGATACAACAAGCAAAGATGCTAGATGAGAGAGAGAGAGGCAGCACAGATACCATATATTTTAGGGTCTCTCAAATTCTGAATTTTTTTGGCAGTGATGAAATATTATCAAGATACAGTAATTCTGATGTAATGTAGTGCAAAAATTTTGTAATTGTGACGTAATAAACTCGTTCTTGATGAATTTTACGTATTTAAATATTAAATTTAAACTTGATAAATAAAAAGGGTAAATATATATTTTTGAGATAATAAGATTTAAAAAAAATGAAACATTAGAATAGTAATTTCGGAAACGAATAAAAATAAGGGAAATATGGGAACTTTTTAAAAGTGAATATGAATTCCCACGAAAATTTCAGAAGAATCAGAACATGAATTCTAGTGAAAAATAAAGAAACATTCGCAAAAAATAACTATAAAATATAAGATATAATTAAATAATTTTTGAAAAATTAAAAATTGATGGATTAAAACTTTTTAATTTTTAGAAAAATCCGCGAAGCACTGAAGCCACGAAACAGGAAGCACAAAGTGGTGCTTGTATACATACATCACATATACATCACATAAATGTCATATGCATCTCAACATAGCAATAAAGCTATTTTTCTGCTTTTTTTTATCTGTTTTTCATTTAAATATTTTTGATTTTAACTTAATTTTTTCTATTTTGTTATTGTTAAATTTGTCATTTATTGATATGTTTATAGCATTTACATGCATCAATTTAAAATCTGAAAGAATTCTGTACTAGACATGTTTCTTTTTTATCCTCTGTTATTTCATATTCATGTTATTATAAATGTAACTTTTAACTTAATTATTGCAGATGTTCTGAAAGTCCATATCCTGGAGCTGAAACTTGTACATGTATTGATTGTGAAGCAGCTTGTCAACTTAATATTGCATCTGCTCCTCCATTGCCACCTGAAGAAGAACCATTCACTTTGTATCATCATGATGGCGTATCTGTTTTATGTCTCATAGTTTTTTGTGTGGTTTCTTCTCTCTTCATACTTGGATTCACATACTTCAAGATGCAATCAAGAAAGTCATTACGTTGTAAGAGTCATATAATTCATATTTATTTAGTTAATGTTTCTAATTTATATGCTTGCATGAATCAGGTTTTGTGTTTATATTTCTTTTTTGGGGTTATGTTTAAGGGAGTGTAATGAGCTACTAATGTTAATTTTGTGCTTTTCCCAAATTACACTGCTGGACAATTGCTAAGGACGGATCACAAATTGCTATGTAGCATAACATTAAGCGAGACATGAGGCCAAGTAGGATAAAATATAGTTGGCACACTGTTCAGACATAAGAATAAAGAATATTTATTGTTCTGGAAAGTACAAAGCTGTGAAACATCTGAAAGAAAAAAAAATTTCATTTGATGCTGTATATGGAAAAATGAACAATGCATCTTAAAGTCAGCAGGCACCTTGAAGAAAGGTATTAGTATGGGATATGTCCACCATGGAGTGTGATGCAACATTCCACACGTCGTATTATACTTTGCACAATATTATCCAGCAGCTGTTGAGGCAATTTATCCCATTCCTCTGGGAGTGCACGGATGAGGGTGTTCTTGTTTGTCGGAGGTTAGTTTCGACCAGCAACTTGCCTCCCCAAAGCTTCCCACACATTTACAATGGGGTTTAGATCTGAAGAACATGATGGCTATACGAGGCGTTGAATACGCTCACTGTCTAGATCTGTTTTCCTTCAACATTTATTATAAAATATGTTAAAACCTTGAACATATAGGCTAAAACAAAACCATTACAAATGCATGGCTCCTGAAATAAAGCAATGTCAACCTCCACTCTAGTCATCTTGCTAAGAATAACTGAAGCTAATTGACTATGATGAAGGTTTAGTAGGGAGAGTATACTTACCATAGTGGCATTCAAAGAAGCTAAGAAGAAGCACTGCTTCCCATGTGTTCACAAGTAGGAGACTTACTTACTTGAGTTTCTATCTCACTCTCTGGTAAAGGAGAGCTAGGTTGCAGGGTTGTATCAGAACCAGAATCTAAGTCCAGTTCTTAAATGTTAGGTAATTCGCTTTCCTTACTAGAAGTAGGAGAGGATTTACTTACTTGAGAGAAAGTTGCACCTTCTTGTACAACTTCCATCTCTTCAGTGCTCTGTACATCTTTCTGGTTTGGGTTCCGGAGAATTTTGAAGGTTCCCTAATCCAAATCAGTATGGGCACCATAATTTGCCTTTTTAATGGCTTCTGAGGCTTCCATATCAACCTCGAAGATCCATCTTATAGAACATGTCTCTACAGATTTCTGTGTAGTACGCCATTTTAAAGACTTCAACTCCGGGTTGAGTTTATTTAGCTGTTAGAGAAAGACGGCAGGATCCTTGGTATGAGTGTCCCTTGTCTTAAAGGCCACCTTTACTGGTTTAAATAGATCACTGGGATCCAGAACACTGAGTCCCGCACCACCAAACAGACTCTTGTTTCCATGGAAGGATTTTTTAATCCATTCCACAGTTTCAAGGTCATCACATAGGAAAATTAATACCCCAGACACTAAGCTGAAGCCTCGAACCCGAGGCAGATGATTTCCTACGGGGACCTCATCTGTCCTGGTCAGAATCTCCAGTTGTATGGAGTCAACATCCTCCTTGTTAAGTTTGATGATTGGGAAACCATCCTTCACAATAGCTGCTTTATGGGTTTTAGCAGCCTGAGCAAAAGTCCCTGGTTTGATCATCCCTGGCAGTGTTAATGGGAGAAGGGGTTGACACCTTAGACCTAAGTCTTTTGGTGCCACCCACCTTCTGAACAGTCTCCACCTGTTCCTTTGCTTTATTGTGACGTCTTAGATTGCGTCTTTGTGTTTTTGTGAGAACTCCTGGTTCTCCAACTGTGGTACCTGTGCGTTGCCTTTCAAATCCACTACCTCCAGCAGCCAGATTGCCAGTGTTCTCCTTTTTGCAGGGATTCTGTTCCTTATTAACCGTTTCTCCGGTCGATTTGATAACACCAGGCGATGCATTCAATCCTTTTTTATCATTTTTATTTTTGTCATCCATAAGTGACCGTGACCTAGGAACTGGGAGGAAAATATAAGATCACCACCTGCATAGCTTCTCTGTACAGGTGGTAGGCAAACATACAATGAGGTTTTGCCTGGATCCTTGAGGGGCCCCTTAGCGACACCTTAACCCTGGTGCCATTCATCCATCAGCACGGAGCCAAAAACCTTGGATTGGGCTACCTTTCTGTATTAGCCAGGTGTATTAGCACAGCCTTCTTGCCATGGGTGACCCTACCAGGAACCTAAACCAAGTTAAGGTTCCAGATGTACATCACTTGTGCTACCTGTGTACACCGTCACACCACTTTGAGGTTACAGAATAGGATTTGTGAGGGAAATTCGTCTATTAAATCTTTCCTGTAAAACTTTGACTTGAAACAACAACTGTCCACACGCGTCAAAACCTTTAAAGCTCTTATGAAAGCTATTGCGTGATGAACAGATGTGGAAAAAAAATTTGCATATGCATACTTCTTACTATATCCCACACTTATTTTAATTTTTTGCATTTTGCTTCCTTACATTTTATGGTTGCTATGGATGATAGTGTTATCTGTCCTTAGCAATTGTCCAGCAGTGTATTAATTATTCATGTGCACTTTCTGGATTGATAGTTGTGTAATCAACAAACTGTTTTCTAAAACTAAATGTTTCATGTATAATTCCTAGAAAGAATGACATTTCGTTTAAGATTTTTATTTAATTTTTTAATTTAATAATTTTATCTTTCTGATGCTTATCTAGAAAATTGTTTTGTTCAAAATTTTTCCTTAGTTTTTTTTTATTTTAATATAGCTGACTTCCTTAAGTCCAGAATGTTTTTTTATGGGAATGTAATTATTATCAGTGATTAGGACTAACTTTCACATACTGTGTAAGCCAGTGGCGTGCGGTAGGTTTTCATACAGGGTGTGCAGAGAACAACAATAATAATAAAACCATAAAAACGTACAGTAAGCATTTCTTTAACTTTTTTTTATTCATTTGTACACAAAATCCCTATGTCTATCTGTATTACTAACAGAACCATCAATTATATGATAAAAAAACTCTGGTTTTGACTGTAATAAGCGTAACATTTCTTTTTCTATTTTTATTAGAGATAAATTGCTTAATATATCCTGGCTCATTGTACTGGGTGCATAATTTCTTACTCTTCTCAATGCTGAAAATAATCTCTCCTCTGAAGCAGTTGAAAATGGAATTGTTCAAATTAAATATGCCCATTTATTTACTTCGTTTAGGGCATCTATCTAATCATTCAGCATTACATGCTGCATAAATTTCGATAAATTCATTTCGTGGTATGACTCACTATGATAATGAACGCATAATTCATTGGTTAGCTTTACAAAATCGAAGTGTTTTGCATAAGCTTTCTTTAATGAATTAAGGCATTCATCTCTAAATTTATTTTGATATTTCTTAAAAAAAACTGAAATTCAATAGTTAAAAAAATTTGAACAAATTTAATTTTTTAAAATGCACATCTGACAATAAATAATGTCCATTATTTCATAATATGAAATTTTAAAATGTTGGTCTACATTTGAGTTTTGTAAATTTACAGGATGCATTTTCAAATTTGAGGGACCCACTAAAGAAATAGTCTCTTCATAAACTTCATCAAATGCAACAAAAGTTTGCATGCTTTGAACTGTATCTTTTACTTCCTCTACTTTTTGTCTATAATATACTATATCTAAGTTAGTTTTTTGTAAAATATCAAACAGAACATCAGTATGACTAAACACTTTGGCAAAAGGAGAAAATTACCTTTAAATTCTTCAAAAACATGTGATAACTCATAGCAATATTAATTGAAAAATTATCCCAGCCATCTGGATTTTCAGTAATATTTTCAAATAAATCAGATAGGCATTTTATGGTATTTACCAAATGAAATAAATAGTTCCAACGTGTTGTAGCTAATTGTGGAAATTTTCTGTTAACTTACTTCAAAACATGATTTCTTTTTGTAGACACCGAAAAAATGAGGCTATGCCAGATACTGTTTTAAAAAATTTATTATCTTTTATAAACAATACAGATTGTGACAGAACTAAATTAAGTGTATGTGAGCAACAATGCACAAATATTGCTTCTGGGAAATGTCTTTTACTTTTTTCTGCGTCCCATTCAACGCTTCTGCCATGACTGCCGCCTCATCGTACTTTTTACCAATCAGTTTTTTTCTTACACCCCCAAATAAAAACCGTTCCTTGCACAACATTGCATAAGGCTTCTACTGAACAATCACCACTAACATCTTTACGAAAGAAAAATATTTCCACTTGTGCACTACAATTATTAACTTATTGTAGCACAACCAATAATTGCAACTTGGGAGATATGTCTGATGTTTCATCCTGCATAATAGCAACGAGTGGCCTTTCTTTTACCTCATTTCTAATTTCTGAAATTACAATATTTTTTATAGATGCAATAATATCATTTTGTATTCTGTTAGAGGTTCCAGCAAATACAGTTGCAGTTCTTATATGGGTTACTAAAAATATTTACTAATTAAAGTTATTAATTTTATGATTTTCTTCGAATAACAGAATTTATATTCTCATTGTGTTCACAAAATGCATATTCTTGCTTTGCTAAGTAACAAACTACATCAATTAATCTCTTGAGAATACTTCCATTTCTTTTTAACTATTTCAATGTATTGAACAAACAATGAAGCCTTTTTTTGATCTTACATTAAATCTTTCCTGATGGTACCAAATGTTTTTAATAGTATTACAGCATTTATGTGAGATTGTGTTTTTTCATATTTCTTTGCAGCTTCATGGAGATAATTTAAATCCTTGTAGCCTTGTTTTGCCCAAATATTCTTATCCTTTTCAATTACAAACAATTTTTAAAACAATCAATTAAAAAGGTCATCATGGTAAACAGTACAACTTATTCATTTTACTACAACTGTTTAACCATTAAAATTTTTCATACATAGATTTTTGAATATATCGTACACACTGTTGTCCTTTAATCTTAACATTTTGCGATTGAATAATGTTCGGCATTGGTCTACTTAATTTAAATATGTCATTTTTTGTAGTAATGTCTCAAAAATGGATTTTCCAATAATTGAATGATACTTTTCCTTTATACAATTACGAGTCCCGGTGTCCCTGAAATGGACTGTGGTACGCGAAATTGTCCAGTTTTCAGAAACCCCATGAAAATTTGAGTAGCAGGCGGCTGACCACAGCGATGTGATACCCGTATTATCTGGATGCAAGCTAGCGGTGTGCGAGACCGCATCGTCCTGGATGCAACGATAGACAAGAGTGGCCTAGATGTCATATCACTCGTGATTTGTTGACTATTGTTTGTCAAACTTTTCATTTGTCCACTTCTTGCTATTTGTTTTGTTTTGATGCTCGTGTAGTAAATATTTATTGCTAAACTTTTTTGAAGAAATCGGACGCGCCAACTTTGAAGGACTTGTATATCGCCTCTACAGAATGCGTCTGGGCTTATCACACGATACAAGAAAACCACAGTTTTCGTTCTAATGATAGTACATTGAAATTGATTCAATTATGTTTTGATTCCAAACTTTCATGCACGCGTACGAAATCAGAAGCTATTGTAGTAAATGTTTTGACATCTACAATAAGGAAAGAATTAAAAGGTGACCTTGATAAGTGAAATTCTATTACAATTCTAAATGACATGTCAAACCACGGTAACAAGAAAATATGCCCTATTGTAGTGTGCTTTTTTCAACCTTACATAGGTGTGCAAATAAAGTTTAGATTTCCAAGACCAACATGGTGAAACTTCTGACATCATTGTCGATTATTTAAACCAAATGTTAACAAATAATAATTTGACAGCAAAAGTTGCAGCATTTTGTGGGGCCAATGTCAATTTCGGAGGTGCAGTTAGGTGAGGAACTAACAATGTATTAGAAATAACAATCATCTCTGAAAACAGAATTAAAAGGTATTGGTTGTGGAGCCCATGTAATTCACAATGCAATAAAATCTGCTGCAGATGAGCTACCCGTAGATCATGAAGCGTTATTGTGAAAATATATTCATTTTTTTATATTTATACAATTCGAATTGAAGCTCTAAAGGAGTTTTGTGCCGAAACTGAAGTGGAATATCAACAAATGCTCGGCTATAGCAAAACCAGATGGCTTGCTCTTATGCCTGCTTTGGAGAGGTTTTTAAAAATGTATCAGCCGTTAAAAAGCTACTTTTTGAGTATTGAAAAATGACTCATTACTGAAAAACTTTTTTGAAGCTGCCACATCCAAATTGTGGTTTTATTTTTTTACACGCTCATATAGCAAGTTTTTATGAAGCTGTCTTAAAACTTGAAGGTCAGACTGTATCGGCAATTGAAGCTGCAAGAGAAATCAATCAAAAGGCAGTTTAGCTCAGAAACATATCAATCAGTTTTTTCCATTTATGGTCCATCACTTAATTCCGTAATTTAAGAATAAGTTTAAATGCTGTGAAAATTATCAAGAACATAAAAGCAAAAATTCCTTTTGTCCAAGCTACTGCCTAATCAAACTTGTTCTCATAATTAAATGATTAATATACATGAAAAATGTAAATATTTGTTATGTATTGAAGTATGAAATCTTAAATTGTTATATAGATTATTAAAGAAATATTTTGTAACTTGGACTCACACGTTGAATATTTATTCTCATTATTTTCACATTTTATTTTGATGTATTTCAGCTTAAATAAAACATTCTACTATATTTTATTTTTAAAATACATTGCCCAGTGTATAAAAATTGATATAGTTCTTTTTAGTATTGATATTGTGTAAAATCAATATGCTTTTTAATTATCTTATTTTACGATTACTCTCGTGTTGTGCTAATTAAGCACAATTTAAGAACTTAATATGTTTACTCTTTTTCTCAGTGGTATTTATATAATTGTAATTTTTTTCTATTTTTCATATTTCATTTGCAATTTTTTTTAATTCTTTAAGAGTTGAATTAGATGTTGCATCGAATGTGTTACAGTCATTGTTACTTTTTATGCTACATAAAATGTGTGACTTATTCAGGGAATTGAAAGATTTGTAGAGTAGGTTTTTATTGAAATTGATGAAAATTGCTGGCAACACATTTTTAAACAGTCCTGTAAGAATGATATTTCTAAAGGATTTTTTCTTATATTTTAAGAAATATCAATAACTATTATTTTTTTTTATATTTGTTATTTATATTGCTTGTCTAAAAAATAATGTAGTATCCAATGATATTTTACATTCGAGTAAATGTCTCTTAAAATTTGTTATTTATTAGATTTACTTGCAATGACAATGTAGTGGACAGCTTAATAACTGAAGGTCATTGTAAGGCATTTTAAAATCTATCTTATAAATTGCCTCCTGGGCGAATTTTTCATAGGTAGTGGGCTGTATTCATACATCACAAGGTAAAAAGCCCAGAAAACTGCTTAGCATTTGTCCTGATAAATATGCATGCAGAAGGCAAACACACATTATCCTTCTTCTGTTCAACATTGGTAGGGATTGAACATGGAACCTTAAGCTCCACAGAGGCCATCTTACTACGAGGCCACCGTGAGCTCAGTTTTACCTGTATAAAATAATTCAAAACCAACATTCCAAATTCATATCAAACTTCTAATTTATAAATTGTGGAATATTAAATTGTAATATGAAATAAAGCTGACCATTTTCTCTCCACTTTATTAGTATTCTCGAAAAACGTGCTTAACTTAATGTATATTTTTGGCTACTTTAATTCGTAGTTAAAAGAAAAAATTACTTCCAATATTTTAGTTCTCAGAATAACTTACTGCAGTTAACATGTTAAAAAGTTTAAGTGGGCATTCTTATTTTTGGGATTAGAAATAAACATTTGTGTTATTACATTTAATTCATATGAACTTGTAGTTTTGTTAGTAATTTGTCTCTTGCATTGTTTACAGGACTTTTTTTAGTATGCAGTTTAAATTTTGAAATGTGATTATATATTATTAAATAATATTGGTCACTTTATAATTGTTGTTTAAAATGATAAAAATAAATTTTTAATTAAATTTTAATGAGCCTGCTTCAAAGATAATATTAGTATCAAATTCTACTGCAGTGCTAATACACAATGCTTTATCTGAGTACAATACTTTACTAAAAACATTTAATATCATTATTAGGTTGTATTTATTAAATATTATGTTACTAATTAGATGCAGTTGCTGAATCAAACATTTCTTTGGTAATTCTAGATATTTAACTGCTATAATTTATAGTAAATTTGATTTTTGCTTTACTAACAACCATCTTACATTGCTTGAGTGATTGTTACTTCCCTTACCGTAGCAATTAGTGCTGTAATTTTCTGTTTACTCTTTAAAAAATAACAGCATGCATTTACATTGTTTCTTAACCCAAAAGTTACCTTATATTCCCTATTCCCTGTGTGACAGGCATGAGATATTTTGTGATTTTTTAAATTATATTTTATGGTAATGTTACTTTTGAAAATATTTCAGCCTTTCGATCATTCTGATTGCAATTTAAGTTTCCCTTGTCTGCCACCATAAATGCTATTTGATTATTGGTTTGAGTTTTATTTAATAGAGTAAAAATGATGAGCTACTGCTTATTTTAATAAATCTTTTTTTAATTTTATTTAAATCTTAGCACCATTACAGCTTCAGCTTCAATTTATGTTTAAAAACATAATTTTCCAAATATTTATGTATTGGAAATAAATTTCTAATGTATAATATTTTTTATATTATGTTGAAAATTCTATATTTTCAGGACAATAAATATAGAAATAATCGAAGGACAGGCAAAACTGTAGTCATTAATTTCCAATTACTTCATTGTTACCTAAATGTTTTAGACCTGAAATTTAAAAAAAATTTATAATATAATTGCAAAATTAATTAAAGGGAAAGCAAACTTTTATCTTTTCATGTTTAATCTCATGCCTGTTTATGAATCCTTCTCTAATTTTGCTCTTTTTATGTTCTTCTTTTGTTTGTAATTTGTACAATCCTAGTAGTAATTGGTAGTTTCATTCATGGCCTATGTGGGGGTATGTTCTTTTGCTTTTCATTATTTTTTATTTAAATATAAATTGCTTTCCATTGTGTTCGATCAGTATTGCTTCTCAGTTTCCATAGCATGTGAAGTTTTGAGTGGCTGCCAATATTTTCGCTCAAAAAGATATTTTGCCTTTATAATGGTAAAAGCAGTGTGTATTAAACACTGCAGATTATTATCAGTGCTCAAAACTATGATGTAATTAGAATTACCTCTAGCAGGTGATACAGAAGTTAAGATGGAGAGAAAAGGATCATCTCATCGACCTTTGATTCTATTGAAATCATGTTCTCCGTCTGCATCTGGGGTTGACTTGGGCTCTTTAGAGGAAGTGGAGCCCCTTCGCTCTAAGCGGTCAAGTACGTCTCACTAACATTGCTGCAGTAAAACAATTTTTAAAAGAAACTAATGCTCTCCATATTTTACTAATTACCAAACTAATATTAAAAATAACAGCTTTAATCATGTTTTGTCCTTGCATGAAAACATTCTTTCTGTATAAGGTTCAGAATTCTAAATATTAATTTTCTTTAACTGTGGGAACTTCAAGTACAATTAAATAAAACTATTTTATTATAATTTGGGTTGCTAACCAAATGAAATTATGATATTGAAAGTTATGAAGAGCATTTGTTTTTGCATTAGCTATTTCTGTTATTTTCTAGCTACAAAACTAATGGACTTTGTTTACTATGTTCCGTAAAGTATTTGGTTGTGGATTTTCTACTACTGTATTGAGAATGTTGGTTCAGTTAATTTTTCAATTGTACATACAATAAAATCTTCCATTAAGAGCCCTGTTATAAATGTTTAATTATAAATGACAAGTGTTTCTGAAAAGTCAAAAGAATATTTTCTGACGCAGAAAATATTCTTTTGACTTTTCAGAAACACTTCTCATTTATAACTAAACATTTATAACAGGGCTCTTAATGGAAGGTTTTATTGTATGCACAGTTGAAAAATTGTGCATATTATATAACAATTTATTGTAAAACAATTGAAAAATACTTAGTGACTTTTAAAAATTATTAAGTAAATTGATATATAATTTAATTATGGTGAACTTCATGTTAAATTTGCATAAAATTTTTATAGACTGTCTTTATTTTGGGTTTTATTGTGTGAATTATAAATTTACTTAAGCTGTTTTATCAAAACAAATTTGCATAAATTATATTCAACTTTTTTGTTTTCATAAATGCAAGTTTCAATGTAACTGTTATTTCAGTATGTATTTGATAGCTATGATCTGTGATTGCTTCCAAGAAAATTAGCAATTTCCTTTATTTTCTTCATATGGTTTACATATAAAAATTTATGGTTCCTCTGTTGATTTGTAAATCGGGTATTTTTTAATTTTTATTTTATTTTTTTATTTTTTTTTTTGGTTTTGTCAGTTAAAATTTGTTCTCTTAATGAATTTCTTTCATGCCTTCATTTCATTTAATGACATGAAAAATAATTTTTATGTTGCAAATTGAATTTGTAATTCTATTATATTTTATGTTAATATTCATCTTAAAATCATTAAAATGATATTTGTATTTTAGGTATTACTAGTAAGGCATTTTGTAATCTATAAATTTAATCCTTATATGTATGATGATAATTATTTGGATTTTGATGATTTTTGGGACTTATTCACTGTAGCTGAATTTTATAAAAATAGCTTTAAGAATTTAATTTATATTTCAGTAAAAAATATCGCTCAAAGCTCTTTATGAGCAATAAATACAAAAAATTTAGATATATATGTTATAAAATATTTTATTAATATGATTGTAATATATTTTATTAAATTTTAATGTATTCCTTTATTGAGTGTAATTAATAAAATATCTTGACTATCTCATAGAAAGTATATGATTATATTCAATGTTTTCCAGAAAATTTATATTTTGTTGAAAATAAAGCTCTTATTGTGTTAGACTTAATTAGCAAACTTGTTTTTAATTTTTATTTAATTTTAAAAGATTATGCTGCTAGTTAATTATAATATCAGCAAAAATATATTTCTATGGAATGAAAAATGTCTAGAAATTGAAATGTTTTCCATTTGTTACATTGGTCATAACTTTGTGATGCTCTACATAGTTTAAATATGTTTATTCTTTATGAGTTCAACTGTGTCTAAGATTTAACATCATGATTTATGTTAAAAAAAGTATTGAATTCTTTTATTGTTGAACAGGAAAGAGATTGTGTACTTCTAATTAAATGTGTATGTTTGTGTACAATATATTCTTAATGTTCTGTTATAAATTGATTCAGTATATTTTATTTAACTATCGCAATTTATTGAATTTGTATAATGCACTTTTTTTCTGTCCATTATATAATGTTTTATTAAATTGGTTTTTAAGTTAAATTGTTCAAATTGTTCTTTGTTACTTTGGTGTTCCTAATGGTTTTCATTTCTTTTGGCAAATATGCCATTCATTTTTAAAGTCAAATTCCAGTTGAACACTTAATAGAAAATATGAAAGGTTGATATAGCAGTATGAATCTTGGAATTATTCTAGTTTATATAATGTTACTATTAAGTATATATTCGTGTTTGGCTCTAGTTTTCAAAGTTAAAATTATGTTCTGTATTTTTGTATACATTGATGAAATTTATTATTTTTTGCATCAAACACTTTATTATTTACCAAAAGGTACAAATTTACATTAATATTTATTTTGGTAAGAGTAGTGTTTCTGATTGAAATATAAAAACACTTTTGGCAGTTTTAAATTTTGAAGCCTTTAATGTATTGCTTTCTTAAACCTTGTGATACTTCTTCATATTTTTAGTTTTATGAACTTTTTAAATTGTTAATTCGAAATACCTATGGAAATGTAATTCATATTTGTACTGTAGATTTATTCTATAAATTGAATTACATCCTGTAAATTGTGTCATCATAAATCAGGAATTGAAAATAATTTTTTCAGGTTTCTTGTATATAGTATTCTTTTCCAATTAGCATGAATGGAATTTTCAATAGATGGGAATTCATGCAAGAATAAGTGTTGAGAAGTTCTGCTTTTTTTTTTCCTTCTGTTATAACTGCTAAATATTAATAATATACTGTAAATAAAAAAATGCTTATGTTTCTTAATATTTGGTTATTTCTATTCAATATGAGGTTCTTCCTTTTTAATGAACATATTTATTTTCAAATGACTATCTGTTAAATTAATTTAAATTGAAACTAATTTTTTCTAGTTATACCTAATCAAGTTGTGGAGAAATCTCAAGATCTCACTGATTCCAAAAAAGTTAAAGGTGAAGTTACCCACCAGATACCAGATACTGAAATAATTTCAGATATTTCGTATCTACAAAAACTGGGTGCATCAATTGAAAGAAATTTGGAGAATTGCTTTTGCGAATGGGGAAGTTACGTCGCAGAACGTCCATTGTCGACGATGTGCCTGTCATTAATTGTCAGTTTAGTATTAGCATCTGGTCTATTAATCAGTTTTTCTGTTACTACAGACCCTGTTGATTTATGGGTTTCTAAAAGCAGTCAAGCTCGTCAAGATATGGAGTATTTTAACAAACATTTTGGGTATGTATTGTTTTGTATTTCTTGACTGAAATGAAAATTTTTTTGTATATAGATTATAATATTGGGATTTCTTGTGGGGTTAACAGATATTTTAATCTAATCATATAAATGAAAGTAAAGTATTTCAGAAGGAAAATATTAAATGCATTATTCTTAAAATTTCTTTATTTAGGTTTTAACTGCATTTTAATCTAACAATAGCACCTACATTAAGTGTCTTACTCATTTAAGGAAATTTGGCTATAAAAATTTTTTCATTAATTGCTATGTATTTAATGAAGTATGAATTTAAACCATTGAACCTCTGATAGAGGAAAGTTGAAAACACTTACCAAAATATCAGCTTTTTAACTGTACAGTTTCATATTTATTTTTTGAATATTTTTTATTTCTTGGTAACTATGAAGGCTGTAGGAAACAAATTTTTAAAGAAAAATTTATGCTTATTGTAAAAATGATGTCATTGCAATTCCAATTTCTTCTGTTTAGGGTGGGCTGACCTACTAGTTTAATGGTTGTTCCTTGCTCTGGACTTTAATTCAACAGTTTTTAGATTCAATTTTTATCTTAGGTGGGGATGTTTGTAGTGTTTCTGAGTTCACTTTTTGAACTATCGGCATGGTCCAATTATCCCTTTTGTTAAAAAATGAAAAGTGTCAACTGAATCAAACCCAGTTTGATTGGTAAATTCCTGGTTATTTTACATACTATTCTAATTTTCTGTACTTTAAATTTTTTCAATTTTGTGCATCATGATGGATTTTCTGGATGGAGTTTAATGTATTATAATTAAATTTTTTTACTCAAATAAATTCGTTTTAACTTAGTATAGCATTTAAAAGTGATTTTTTCTCTCCATTCTGTTGGTTTGTTTTCATAATGTTTTCACGTGTGTACTCATAAATTTTAACTGAATATTTCCTTTGTTATCAGCTATAATGATTATAACTTAGTATCCAAAATTACCTTACAAACAGAAACCATTGACTTCTACTTGTGATTGTCTAACTTCCAGTCTGCTAGCAGTATTTAATCCATATTAATCTTCAAATGAGTGTATGTTTTCATTTCTACTGCAGTCTGCAGCTGTTTTCTTTAAAAATTGAGTTCTACACACTAATTTGGTAGTTATAGAAAACTTTGGCTTTACAACTTGAAATTCTGCTTCCTTTTTCAAAGTATACCATAAACAAATTAATGGAAACATTGAAATGATTTCCTGAAATATAATGTAAAATTATAAAATAATAGGCATAGATGTTTCTGTCTATTGCCAAAAATTTGTTTGAACTTTAATTTTGAACACAAGTATATGAATGGCTTTTAATCCACTTCAGATATGGTGTTCATACATTTTGGTTGTAGCTATCCTATTTTTTTCTTTAGGATGGTAATGGGGGATAAAGGATACATATCGCTGTATTTTCATACATATAATCTGCAGTCCTGTATTATCTATAAGACATCTTTTTTGAGTGAAAAAAAATCCATCACTTAATATGCAGCAATTTTTGGCAAATAATTCAAAATACATATTTTATATAATGTACATTAAATAAAAATAGACAGTATGATTAAAATATAATTAATTTTTCAAAAATACCATAAAACATCTGATTGGATACTAGTGTGACCCATCTCATTGTCAAGTTCGATAAAACCGAGATGAAAGCACAGGCTCAATCGACAAGGGCATAATTTGAGAAGATTCTAATAAAGCATATTTTTGTTAGTTTTAAATAGCTTTTAAAGTAAGGCTGCTTACAATACACTGTCTTATTTTTTAAAATTGCCTTCTCTATAACTTTATAAAATCTTGTAATTCTCACTTCCACATAATGATACATGAATATTTTCAAGATCAAACAGTTGAGATCAAGACAAAATGTGAATGATGATAGTCAGTAGCTATACTGTAATAATGTTCTTAGAATCCAGATGCATTCGTGAATGTAATAAAGACAAAATTCATTATAGCTGAGATACATCAGCTAAATCATTACGCCATCTGTTATTTTATAAAATAGGAAACTTTGTTTCTTTCTAAACTAAATTGTTAACTTTCCGATAGAAATATTTTTCTGTCTGATTATCTGTGGTGGTGTTTAATATGTACAATGAAATATGGATTTTATGCAGGAAAATATGGTAATTGTTTTTACAACTTATAAATATTTATAGTTAACTTTTTATTCAACATATTTGTGTTTATGACAATTTAAACGTCTGGATTACATTTCATCAAAATAGTTATTTATTTAACAAAATGAAATAATGTTTTAAAACAATATTATTAAAATTGTTCTCTTGTGTAAATTAAATTTATTCGTAGTATGGAAACCACAAAATTCATGGTATTATTAAAAACTTGTAAATTTAGTTAATCAGTTGTGTAGAAATTGTGCCAGTCTTTCGTTAAAAAACAACTAAAATGTAATTAAATACCAAAAAAAATTAAAACAACATTTTAGTTTAAGAATGAAAAGAATATTGAAAAATATTCTTAAGTAAGATTTAAGATATGCCTTAAAAGTTGTTTTATTTTTCACTTTAGTATATTATGCCAATTTCAGAATTTTGACTGGACATGACTTGCTCCAGGGACACTTAAGCCGTATCAGCGTGGTCAACACGCCTTACTGTACCCTGTGTCCTTCAGGAGCTTTTATGAACTTTATTCATTTGACAAGCTGTCCTGCGCTTTCTCTTTTGAACTGTTTACCTGACAACTTTCACAATAAGGCTATTTTTTATTGGGCTGCCAGAGGACTCATGGCCGATAAGGCCGCTGTCTCGACGTAGGATAAAAAATAAAAAAAAAACTTTAGTATATTATGTGTCAGCTTACAAACTAAGAGGACTTGTTTTTGTTAGTTAATCTATTTATTTTATATAATTTACTTTATTATCAAAGATAGTTTTTTATGTGTTTTACTTAGTTTTTTGTTCGTTTTATTTTAAATGTTACTTTAAAAAAATGTGAAACTTTATTTTCAAATAGTTTTACTTTTTCTATAACTGCTTTTATTTTCAGGCCTTTTTACAGAGTGGAACAGATGATAATAACTCCAAAGAACAAGAGCTTTTTTGATAAAAATATTAAAGAAAAAAATGGTAATAATACATACACATGGGGGCCAATTTTTCACAGAGATTTTCTTTTAGAGGTATGTTGTTTCTATTTTTTCAACTTAATTATAATTTTTTATAATTCATAGTGTTATAAAATTTATAGTTTGTAACTAATGATAATTATTTTTGCCTGACAAAAAATACTTTCTATCAAGCATTTCTTTCTGTGTAAAATAAATATATAGTTAATTACCAAAAATTCTTGATAGTAACAAAACTTGTTCAGTTAAAAGTAATATGTCGAACTCCAAGATATTCATATTATTCTGCATGTAGTCTTGTTGATGTTAATGCAGTGCAAGTGCTATTTAAATTTTTTACAAAAGTGAGTGTTAGGAAGTGTTATAATGCTTACTGTTGTATCACAATTAAAATTGCCTCAATTTTTATAGTAAAACAATTTTGTTTAATAAATTCATGAGATTTTTCTTTTTATCTTCATTAATTTTTTTAACAAAAACTTTTTAAGAAAAAATTTCATGTGAGTATGATTTGGTAAAAAAATGTGGAATATGTGAGTCCTTATAACTAATAAATCTTTTAATGAGAATGAAAAGGAATGACAGAATTTACATATATAAAAAAGGAGTTCTTAAAGAATCATGATTATTTTAATCATTTAGCTAATTTTAAATGAATGTATGAATTGATGAATAGTTATGTATAAAACTTTTAACTATATAAATAAATAGTTCATAATACTATGTCCCCATATTTATTTTACTGGGCAATTTTTACTACTGTAGTGTAATTTATAAATATTAAACTTATAAAATTACATAAAATACATTAATAAATAAATTTAATTCAGTGACATATATTTTCCTAATTAAACTACTAATAACCAGTAATATTTGTCCTCATTGAACTGCTTATATAAACAGGCACCTGGTGTCTGCTCTGAATGTTAATTATATGACTGCCAATTCATAGAACTCTTTGGCACCCTTGTGGTTAAAGTGTGATCCTAAAACAACTAACAGATGGGGCTCAAAATTATGAAAAAAACTTTTTCATGATATTATAACATCATATTAGTGCACCATCTGTTGACTATTTAAGCTACTAAAACAACTCAATAAATTTTTTCTGGTAAAATTTTGGCTGTTTTTAAGTTTTTCAATGAAATTGCCAGAAATTAGTAGATTTTCATACTTTATCTGGAAATTGGGTGAAATGACGAAAAATCAGGAGTTTCCCGATAAAATCAGTAGAATCGGCAACTATGCTAATATTTTTTGTTTATAATGTGAATAAATATTCTCAATACAGGTAACCCTCCTATAACACAGTAGTTAGGTTCCTAGAAAATGCCGTGTTGTGTGAAATCGTGTTGTATGAGGCCTAGAACTAGTACAAAAAGGGGGGTACGTTCCAAAAACTTATTAAAAACAAATTTTTTTTAATTCGACATAAACAACTTAATTTTTATTAAATAATAAATGTATATCCAACAAAAAGTAAGAAAAAATATTTTAATCTAACGCAACCCTAATTTAATGAATTTATTCGTCATCACTGCTCAGTACAATCAACCGAGAACGTTTTTTGGGTGGAACGATATCGCCTTCACTTTCAGAACTTTTTTCTCTATTTAAATTTTTTGTATGTTTTCCCCTCTTAAAAAAATCTGTAATCGAACTTTGATGACTACTAGGTCATTGTAAATTTCGCGGTATGGAGTTAAACAGTGTTGCAGCTCCCTTTTGAATTTTCGATTTCTTTCCGTGGAAGGGTCTGTTTTCAAGAAAAATGACTCGAGATTTTCCGCTAAGCATAGGCCTTCTTGTAATTCTTTTAATGTTAAATTCTTAACTGCACAGTCTTCATCAGAGCTAGCTTCCTCAAAATCTATTTGATTTGCATCCAGGGATGCCATTTCCATCAAATCCGCTTCATCAACTTCTTCTTCCATTAATAATTCTTGAATGTCTTCAGTAGCCATATCCACAAAACCTTTGCCTCCGATTGATTTAGCGACTTTTAATAGGGCACCAATTTCGTTTTCTGATGTTTCACGCATGTTTTCTGTTTCAACTGAAGAGGGCCATATCTTCTTCCAACACGCATTTAAGGTTGATGTTTTTATTTCTTTCAGCGACAAAGATATGATTTCGATTCAGTGCTTGATTGAAAATTTCTTCCAAGCTTCCATTACGCTAATTGATTCCGAATCGGTTGCGTCTAAAATCCACTGTGAGGATCTTCTTATATAATACGTTTTAAAGGTATAAATAATATCTTGAACCAATGGTTGGAGCAACGAAGTAGTGTTAGGTGGTAGGAACACTATTCTGACATTGGGATGAGTCAAATCTTGTGGGTGGCATGGAGCGCTATCTAAAAGTAATAGCACCTTAAAGCTCAAATTTTTCTGCCTTAAGTAACGCTCAACGCTTGGCACAAAACAATTTGAAAACCAATCTTTACTGCTGCTCGCGGAAAACACACACACATTAAGGCTCCTGTAAAGGGGAGCTGACGCATGGACTTCCCGACCTGTCACAAACATTATGGTTACCATAAAACTTCTTGGTTTCGTATGACACAATATTTTTACATACTTTAGTTTACATTTGATACATTTGTTTTATTTGTTTAATCCATTTCAAAGTAATATTTTCTTCCGTAATAAATTTTAAGGAAGTAAGGAGTGAACATGTTTCCGCCGACAGATAACAAGCTCTAACATAGGAACAAAACCGTGTTATAGGATGACGTCTTGTAGGAATTTTCCCGCAATTTACGAATCGTGTTATAGTGAAACCATGTTATAATATACCGTGTTATAGGAGGGTTACCTGTACTTATTTGAAAATATCAAAAATTTAAATGAAACCATTTAATTATATTCTAAATTCAATATTAGAATATCAGTTTTATGACAAATTATGTAAGGTGTATAAAATTAAATATTAATGATTTAGAAAGAGTTGTTATAGAAATTTTTGTCTTGCTAATTCTAAAAATTATAATACTTATTGCTAGAATTTTTGAAAAGTAATTTATTGAAACTAATAGTAACTTACTAGTGCATAAATGACTTATTCAATTATTTCTGTAATTTCTTAGTCTTTAAATTAAAATTATAATAAAAGGAATTCCCTTTATTTGTTTTAGGTATTAGATTTGCAGTTATCTGTTGAAAAGTTGGTGGCAAAAAATAAAGACAATAAGACTATTTCACTCAAGGATATTTGCCATGCTCCTCTTGCTCCTTTGAACACAAATTGTGCTATACAAAGTATTTTTGGATTCTATCAAAATCAAAGATCCTTATTAGAAGATAAAAGCTTTGATTACCTGGCTCATTTCAAAGAATGTGCTGGGTAAGTTACTATTCACTCAATTTTTGATGTACTTTTTGATTTTACTATAATTGAAAGTCATATTTATATTTTTCTTAGATCTATGGCTGAAATCAAATGCTTTGCTCCTTATGGTGGTCCACTTCAATCAACAGAAGTAGCATTAGGGGGTTTCAAAAACTCTGAATATTATTCAGCAACTGCTCTTATCATTACCATCCCAGTTGTTAACCACTATGATAATTCACAAAATAAAAATGCATTAGAATGGGAAAAAGTGTAAGTGTTGAATCTTTTAATATATATTTGAGTATTTTGAATATCAGTAACATTTTTATTTTAACTTATTATGTTTGGTATTTTTAAAGGAGTTTCTTTTTATATTTTGTTCTCCTTAGTTGATTTCATTTGTTAAGTATCACTCTTGGGGGTCATCTTCTTTAAGTGAGAGCTGGCAGCCGAATGGTTAGCGCTCTTGCCTTCGATTCAACAGTTTGTGGGTTCGAATCCCAGCTTGGGCATGGATGTTTGTAGTGGTTCGGAATCCACTTTAAGCCGTAAGTCCCGGTCTAATTAGCCCTCGTGTGCAAAAAATGACCGTTGAGCGACAAACAAACCAACAAACCGACCTTCTTTAAGTGAGTAGAGGTGTCCCTATTCTGAGGTACCCAGAGATCAATATTCTCCTTCTGTATTTCATCTCTTCTTCGAATGTTTTCTTTATCCTTTTTGTTCTTGGAGAGTAAGCAAAAGTGCCATATCCTTGGACTTGCCATTAAGGGTGATCACTGTCTTTGGGGGTTAACTAGTATCATTTTAAGCACTGAAGCTGGAAATGTCCAGAGTTGATATCTGCCATCCTTTACAGTCTCTGCCATCCATCTGTCGTGGGCAGTGCCAGTGAGCCTGAACTCTTATTAATATCTTATGGGTTCAATGCCTTTTGTTGTTGAAGCCAATTTATGTATTTGTTATATGCTGATAAGCACTCCTATCATTTTTCATGCAGTATAGCCTTTTCTATTACAAAAATTTCTCACATCTATTGGTAACATACAAAATGTCAAAAAACTAAGATCTGGGGATCATCTTGCTCAAATTTTCTCAAAACAAGCTTTGGCTGTCAGTAATGTAAAAGAATTTGGGTTCACGTTTCCCGTAAAAATATCATTTCATAAAGGTTTAAATGTATCTTTTGTTCTTTGTACCCTGAATTTCATAAATGTTACAGAAACAGAGATTTTGGAAGAACTTTGTGCTGAACATTGTAAAAAACATTTGACATGATGTTTGATTTTCCCACCCGACATGCTGTTTTATCTTTTAGGACACTAACTAGTATTACCAAAATCTAAAAAAACAGGTTATGTAAATTGTAAATATTGTCCATACATTCCTAACCCTCTTAATTGTTTTAAATGTCAAAGATATGGTATTTTCAACTGACATGTGAGAATAGTAATCCTATAAGTGGAAAATGTGCATTATCTAGTCATTAAACTAATGCTTGTACTTCAGAAATTTTCAAGTGTTGGATTGCTCTGGTTCGCATGCTATATTTTTCAAATCTTGCCCTGTATTACTTAAGAAAAGAAGTAATTGCAATCAAGGTAAAACATAGTATTATTTTTTTGTGAAGAAAAGACAAATAATTAAGAACAGAACACCTAAAGTGGGTATCTCCTATTCCTCTGCTTTTGGGTGTGGTCATAATGTTTTCCAAGTAAAATGATTCCTCTGGGTGTGGGAGGCCAAGTATTGGGACCTTCAACTATTAATCGAAAAAAATCTTCGTAAACTTCTAGTAAACCGAAGACTGACTATGCAAAAATTAAAAAAACCAAAATCTGGTGAGAAAAGCTCTTAAAGAACAGTTGATATATCCTCTTTTGAAGCAGGTGTGGAAATGCATTCATCATGTATGTCTCAGACTGTCTCTAAAGATAGAATGGAAAACAGAATAAATAAACGAATAAAAGCTGTTCTGTATGACATTAATTTCATGTAACTGTCCTGGTTTTTTTACAGCAAAATTAGCCATGTGATAGACTTAATTTTAGAAGTGCATTCAATTTTCATGGCACTGTAAGGAATGTATTTAAAAGCTAGTGTTATATTAAAATTTAAATTAGATGGTTTTAGAAAAGGTAATAAAAAGGGATCTGATTGATCTCCTGGAGGGTTGCTCCCTCATTTTATTTCTTATATATACAAATTGCACTCAGTGTGAATTAGAATCATGTCACCCAATTTAATAACCATTTTTACATTATGCTACACTATACTTGCCACCAAATATAGTATAAATGGCAGAGCTGGCAGCCGAATGGTTAGCGCTCTTGCCTTCGGGGTGCCACATGGGTTTGAATCCCACCTTGGGCATGGATGTTTGTAGTTGTTCGGAATCCACTTTAAATCGTAGGTCCCTGTCTAATTAGCCCTCGTGTGCAGAAAATGACCATTGAGCGACAAACAAACCAAACTAGTATGAATGACAAAGACCTTGTATTAAGTATAATAATACTAGTATGATGAAAGAGATCTAATATTAATGACTGAGAAACTAGTCTAAGAACTATCTGCTCTTTTCTCATTATTGAAGATTTTAATAGTCATAGTTCATTGTGGAGCAGTAAAAGTGTAAATCTTTCAGGCTGACAAATTTAGGATTCCTTCACACTCACAATCTTCATCTACTTAATAATGGAGAAGAAATATACTTTCATCAACGAGATGCCAGTACACCTATATTATTACTAAGTTTCCCAGAAAATAGGAAACCCTGGTGGAATAAATATTGCATTTCTACTCATTGTAACCAAAGAAAAGTCTTGAATGCGATCCAATGATCCCCCACTTTGTCTAATCAAACAGCTTTTAAAATCTAAGTATTGCATGCAATGCGAGACAAAAAAGTGAATAAGAGCATTGGATGGTATCTAATATTAACTCTGCAGATTCAGCAAAAATATTTTAGATAATCTTAGAAGAGTATGTTGTCTATATTGCGAAAATAAATCTCCTTTTGTAAAAAAAAAAATGTTCATAAAGTTCATACCTCAAAAATTATAAAAGTTCTTGCTGAAGCATTTGCTTCTATTTGCTAAGCAAATTATTATACTGAACCTTTTTTTATATGTAAATATCTTACTGAATGCATTAATTTAAAATTACTTGACAAAGCATGTGTCTTACAACACTGATCTAACAGTTCTTGAATCACATAAAGCATCATCCATTGTCAAACATACCTCTCCTGGTCCTGATGGAATAGCCTGCTTTATGCTTTAACATCTCTGAAAATTCTCCTAAAAATATTCTCTACAGTTTAATTGCATTTGGAAAAAACATATCTTTCCAAATAATTGGAAACTTGTTTTTATAATCCAATACTAAAGCCTGGTAAAAATTCGCTATATACAGAGTTGTGTACCAATAACCTTGACTAGATGCTTGTGCAAACTTTTTAAAAGAATTGTTAATATTAGACTAGTATACATCCTGAAGAATGACTATATCTCTTTTACACAGTGGCTTTAGAAAGTCACGATATCATCAAGAGTATATCATTTAATCATTAGGCATACTTATAATGGATGACTAATAATGTCAGTATTAAGGTCAAAACAAAAGTTTGGGGTTATCCACTGATATGTAATTTTAAGCCTTTTTATAAAAATTATAGCTTCTTCGATACTCATTTTGTCAGCTATTACTGATTACTTTAAAGAATTTATTGTAACATAATTTAGTTTTACTCTTAGCAATATTACATTTTGTATCTGACAACAAAGCAATTGTATTAATACAGAAAAAAAGTTCTAAATTTGAATTTTTGAAAAAACAGTATTTTAATTGTGTTTTGGCATAAATATATTAGAGCCATCTGATTTGTATTTTGAATAATTTTGTGGTCTATTTTCAAGACTTTTTGAGAAGGCACATACCAAGCAAAAGCTCAAGTCTAGAATTGGGAGTTGTTTTAATACACCCAGAGATAGCTACTTAAACTAAGCTATGAAATTTTGTTAAATCTGCCTTAGCAGTTTTATTTCTGATTCTGGACCACCAGACCATTAAACCACATGTAATGATGGGACTAATCATCCAATGAGCTAAGGATTTATGCCCGAAGTTCTTCCGAAGCATTTCTGCAGTTCTGAAAGCCTTTTTTATTCTTTTAATGTAAAAGTTGCAATGCATGTTCCTACTTAAGTTCATGTCAAAAAATTCTCTTAAGAATTTTCTGGGTGAAATACCCCATTGAAATATATTCATATATGTAAAAGACATTGGAATTTTTAATAATATTTAGCTGTGTCATTCTTCTTGTTTTGATAAATTTGTTGCTTTAAAATCTTTAGTCTTTTGAATGATTCATCTTTACATTTTCAGTTAGATCTTATCTGGTGGTTTACTTAACCACTTAAATTTTATCAAATATTTTTTGGGTTTTGGCACAGCTTATCCCATCTGATAATCTTGTGCTAGTAAAATCAAATCAAATCAAATCAAATTCGAAAAGTAGGAACCAGACATGGTATGAAATTTTTATTGTAATTAAATTCTGAATCTTGCCCTGAAATATCAGGAACTCTTATTTTTTCATCTGTTAGATGTAGACAACTGATAAAATGTTAGAAATTAAGTATTTCTATAGTTATTCATTACATTTTTTCATAAACTTTTAATTTTATTGTTAGATGTAATTTAGATGTCTCTTAAACTATAATCAATATCTGAAAATGAATTAATCTGAATTTAAAATCGTATAATGTAGTAAAATATAATAAAGTGATATATTATATTTTACTCCTTTAATTGATATATTATATATAAAGCTCCTTTAAATTTTATGTGAAAAGAGAAATTAAAATAGTGAACTGAATACTGTGTCTTATGAAGAAGTATGTACTACTAAAATAAATTTTATTGAAATCAAGTTATTGAACTGGTTTCCTTTTATGAAAAAATATATATCTTATTAAAAGAAAAAAACATTTCGTTATTTGATATAATTTAGTCTCTTCATAA
Source organism: Latrodectus hesperus (assembly GCA_037975125.1). Classification (NCBI taxonomy): domain Eukaryota; kingdom Metazoa; phylum Arthropoda; class Arachnida; order Araneae; family Theridiidae; genus Latrodectus; species Latrodectus hesperus. The sequence continues at coordinate 94,934,226 of CM075859.1, read as the reverse complement.
AATATATTGGTGTTGCTGAAATTACACAAGAATTACATTGTTTAATTTTCAAAATAAATCTTGCTGAATCATCTAATTGCGGGATGAAACCACTGTGTTCGGTTTTTGAATAATTTTGCTTAGGGAATGAGTTTTTGAGAATTTTTAAATTATTGAAATTTCTAAAAGAAACTCATTATATTATATATTGGTACACACTATAAAATGCATTTAACTTGACAAACAAAGGGGTGATAAAATGCTCTTTGTTGTGCATTTTTATGCTTCACATTGTCTTACATTGATAGCAATCTGTAAGTATATTTCTGAATTGCAGTGGATAGGAAAAATACATAATTTTTTATTGAGAAGGTATCCAAACTTACAAAATATACTTCAATAATAACAGCAAATGCACAAGAAGTTGATGTGATAATCAGTTATTTGATAAATTTTCACATTTTTTGTATATATCTATGAAGTGGTATGAAAGCAAAGTAAAGCCTTGCTTTATATTAAGGAATTCATTACTTTAATTCTATACTCAGGAATTATCACTTCAAAAAGTATCATTTAAATTAGAATTATAATGACTGGAATCAATGATCTTTTTCAAAATGATATCTTCTGAAAAAATATATTGGAAAAAGACATTTGAGAAAAAGAAATTTGAATGTTAATCTTTATTTTGTAAATATTTAATGTAATTGCAAAAGTTATAACTCATGTTACATTGTTTCAGGTTTATTGCATTTTTGAAGAATTATGAATCTGAAAACCTAACCATAGCATTTAAAGCAGAAGTATGTATTAGAATATTAATTGAATGAATATGAGTATTGTTTTTTTTTTTGAGGCATTACTTAAAAATCAAAATATTTTTATTATTTGTGTAGAGATCTGTCGAAGATGAGCTCGAGAGAGGAAGTCACTCTGATATCGTTACAGTTGCCATCAGTTATATCATTATGTTTATATATATTGCTGTTGCTTTAGGTGAAGTCAATACTTGTAAAAGTATGCTGGTAAGTATGTTATTACATTGTAATTAATAAAAATAACAATATGTGTGCTTAATGTAAATTTAATATTTTCAGTTTAAATATTTTCTTTCAAAGTATTCTGTCATTTTTGTATTTCTGTAATCTTTTTAGTCCCAGTGTACTTTAAATGATTGAGATTTTTGACTGAGTAAATAATTAACTTATATAATTAAAATTCTGTTTATGACTGTTAAATTTTGAGAAAATTTATAAATATGCTATTTATGTCTGTGACTTCTCAAGTGTATATAGCTTAAAAGTCTATAGAAGAAATTCTCTCTTTATCAATTGTTTCCAATTTTTATTAACTAAAATGTAAAATGTTCAGTGACTAAGTTCCTTAAAATAAAATTTCATAAATTCATTTATTAAATAAATTAATCTTATATTATGGCATACCATGCATTAATGTTACCATTCATAGTTTTTATCTTTTTAAGTGACCGTTATTAATCTCCATGAAATAAGATGAAAATTTCAAAAAAAAAAATTTTTGTATGAATTCTTTTGAAGCTTCTGGTAATTTTTTAGTAGCCTTACTTATGTTATGTTTAATTAGTACTTACTTAAGTTATGTTTAATTAGAGTTGTCATCTAAACAGTTAGTGATAGGGCCTTCAGTTTGAAAATTCGTGTGTTCAATTCTTCAAGCTTGTAGGTACTTGTCTAATTAGCTGTAGTGGGCAAAAAAATGGACTGTTTAGCAACAAAGTATATTTTGTTGAAACCATTTTTTTTGTGTTTGTGAGTCATAGGAAAGATAAAATTAAATAAGTAAGTAAACAATATTTTTTTATTAAGTAATAAGTTTCTCTAATACTTATATTTTCTGTAAATATTATGTGGAGCATGTGAAGACTCTTGAATCTTGTGTAATGACAAAACCTGAGAGGAATATTTATCTCAGTGCAAGTAAAAATATTTTCAGAATTATCAACCACTACTATTAATTACTTGGTACATTTGGAAGAAAAAGTGAAGGGTTTTTTTGCTAATGTTAGTGAATTTAAAATCGGAAAGAAAAAATGGTACATGTTTCACTTAAGCATTGACTTGAAACTTTCCAATATTTGAACAGCAATAGACATCAATAATTTTCGTTTTTGAATATTGGATAACAATTTTTAATATTTTCTATAAATTTAGTAATTTTTTAAAAGACTGTCTTATGTAGTTTAAAAGTTACCACTGAAAGGGAAATTTTATAATTAATGAATATTTTTATTTGTTTCAGTATACTTTATGATAATAGTAAATAAATATTTATCAAATTTCTTATGTATACTAGTAAAAATTTTATTTTTGTAGATAAATTTGAGTATCCAATTTATCATATTAAGAAATTTTATTGAAATTCTTCTACAAAATCTGGTTACACATTTTTTCAAATTATATTGCTTATATTATTTATAAATTTTCACATGTTTGCTCTGATTAGTTTAAATTTCAAAAAATATATTTAGTAGTTAGTTTGACTAATGTTTGGATTAGTTTTGTATGTATTTATTTTGTTTTAGATATTGACATTTGCATATTAGAAAATGTATGTGAAAATTTAAAATAAACAAAATCAATGTGTTTAAACTTATTTTTCAGGTTGATTCTAAAATCTCTCTTGGTCTCGCCGGTGTGCTTATTGTCATTGTGTCAGTTCTTTCGTCTTTAGGAATTTTCTGCTTTGCTGGAGTGCCTGCTACCTTGATTATAATAGAAGTTATCCCATTTTTGGTGTTAGCTGTTGGGGTGGACAACATTTTTATTTTAGTTCAAGCTTATCAAGTAAATATTTTTTTATATAATTATACTGAGATATGTTTTTTATAATGTTTCTAGCAACATTCAGAATGCTTTCCTTACTGAATATTCTGAAAAAATCTGTGTATTGTTTTCTTGCACCTTTGAAATTATTCATGATTCACAAGAAGCATATCTAAACTGAACAGAATAACTGTATAAACAAATTATTTTGACTGGATAACATGCACTGTTGTAAGTTTTCTAACATAGCCTTCAAATTTCTTTCAGAGAGATGAAAGGCAACCAGAAGAGACTGTTAGTAAGCAAATAGGCAGAGTTGTTGGTCAAGTAGCACCAAGCATGATGCTATCGAGTCTTTCCATGTCTAGTTGCTTCTTTATTGGTAAGAAAATATATTTACTTTTAGGCAAGAAATACGATACACTTTTTATGTTTCGATAAATTATGTTATATGTGTGTGTTTTTGAATGTGTATGATGAATGGACAAGTGTGTATATATATATATATATATATATATATATATATATTCTAAGAATTTTTAATATAATGTGTTGCTGCATGTCTTTCCGATCAAACTCTTTTTACTCGGCATGCAATTGTTATAAATCACCATTTTTATTTACATTTCTAGAAAAATGTTCCTTTAATATTGGATATATGCCATTAATATTGAGTGAATTGATAGTTTCCTTTCTCTGTAAATGTTAAAGGTATATTTAAATTGGAATATTATTTCAGTACTGCTTGTTTTTTATAATAAGAAAATAATGTTTAAAGAAAAATTTTAAAAGAATCTTATTTGTAAAGATCTTATTTTTACCTTTCAGAAGTATGTTTGATTTATATTCCAACTAAATAATTAGGTAATCCTCTGATACGTAATTATGTGCAAAAATCTACCTCCTGCCAATAATGTTATTCATGTAAAGGTGTTCTGGCACTGTTAAGCTTAACTGGCAGGCAAACAATTAACACTCTGGCCTTTGTTCAACAACTCGCAAATTCAAGTCTCACATTGGGCTTTGATGTTTGTAGTGGTTCGGACTCTACTTTAAACTGTAGATCTTGGTCAGCCCTTCTGTGCAAAAAGTGTCTGTCGAGCAACAAACAAATCAGCCAACATTGCGCGTGGATGTGTGTAATGGTTCTGATTGCACTTTAAACTGTAGGTCTAATTAATCCTATTGTGCCAAAACTTATCATTGAAAGACAAATAAATCAAACCAAACCTGATGATGTTTAATTTAAACAGAAGCTCACAATAGAGTTCTAAAACTTATTATACATAATTTTGAAGTTCTGGTTGAATGAGGTTGATGTAAATATTGTGAGCAGAATGATTCACTTATTTTATCAAAACAAATAAACTGCTGTTTAATAATGTTAATTGTATTGGTACTTTATATTGTTTTCTCTATTTGATTACTTTATATGTCTAGCAAAATATTTTTGTAAGGGAATGCTAGAGAGTTCCTATTTAGTACTTTGTCAAGAGAAATACCCAAATGTTGGTTTACAGTATTTGTCTAGTTACAATTTTTTTTTTTGGAAACAATTTAGGACATTAGCATTGACACTTGTTTCATTAATACATCATCTATAACTAAACAAAAGAAAATAGTAAACATACGAGGGTCACTCTGAAATGTTTGACATACAATTAGGTTTTTAAAGTTATACTTACAAAATTTTAGGTGTGTTCAAAGTAGTCTCCTCCAGCATCAATGCACTTTTGTAGACCAATTTTCCACAAATTAAATCCCTCAAGCCATTCATTTCTTCGAATAGATGAAAAAATGCATTCTTTTTTAGATTAAAGAATAACCAAAAGTCGCACATAGCTAGATCAGGTGAATACGGCGGATTTTGATAACTTTAATTTGTTTTTAAGAAACTCAACTGTTAATCCGGCTGTATATGAAGATGCATTCTCATGGTGAAGCAGTAGTCCCCTAACATTCAGTTCTTGTAGAATTTCTGGTAGACATTTAGTGGTATACCAGTTTGCTGTTACTGTCTTCTGTCCTTCCAACTTGATGGCATTGACCAATCCCGTACTGATGAAGAAAATGGCATACATCACTTTTTTCAGTGAGCGTTGTTTTTTCACCATTGTCGGTGTGGGATCATCTTCAAAGACCCATACTTTGCTTTCTTGACGTGTTGGAACGTCAAAACACACGATATGTAAGTTTCATCACCTGTTACAATTTTAGAAATGATGCGGTGGCCACCATCAATCAGCATATTAAGAGTTTCTTTACTGATTCTGACACGTTCATCTTTTTGATGCTCAGTTAGATTATGGGGAACCCAACGGCAAACTACTTTTTTCATATGTAATTCTTCATGAATGATTTTGTGTATGGCTGCGGATCCAATGTAAAGTTCCTTCTGCATCATTTGATAGGTACAGCAGTTATCATCCATTAATATTTTTCGCATGGCAGACACATTATCCGGGATTACTGCCGACGGCAGCCTTCCTGTGTGTTCTTCATCCTGAAGAAAATTGCGACCTCTTCTAAATTCTCTAAACCATCTGAATACAGTAGCACAAGCTGGAGATTCATCACCAAATGTTAATTGCAACCGTTGAACGCATTCTTCTTGATTTAATCCTGCTTTGAAATCATAGAAAATCATAGCGCGAAAATTTTCTCGCGTCAACTCCATTTTCTCTTCTGTTTAAAATTTATTCCACGCTAAACAAGCTGAAGTAAGTCAGTAAAAAATCGTCTTCTGTGTTAAAATACTTTGTACTTTAATATTAAACCGTTATTTTTATTTTCTAAATTCTCGTCTGCGCATATCTCAAAAATTTCAGAGTAACCTTCGTATAAGTTATGCAGCTCCTTTTCCAATGTAATTTAATTATATCTAGTTGCTCATTAATATATATAAATTAATAACTAACTATAAAAAATGCTTTGTATTTTTTTCTATAATAGGAAAATGCATTAATTTAACCATTATTTTGCAAATGTATAAAATATGACAAGATAGTTACTCTTTTTCCATTGATTACTTTATTTTCTAAGGTTCAATATTATATGTTAATTATTTTGTATACTTTATTTAATTTTCTCAAAACATAATTTTTTGTTCTAGGTGCATTGACTGATATGCCTGCTGTTAAGTTGTTTGCTTTATATGCTGGAGTTGCTCTTCTTATCAATTTCTTCTTACAAATGACTTCCTTTTTGAGTCTTTTTACTTTGGATGTCAAAAGACAGGAAGTAGGTTTTTGTCATGATAATTAGCATTTGAAATAAGTGATTATAAATCATGAACTAAGTGATGTCATCAAAATTAAAAGTTTAATATAATTCGATGTTATTTTATTTATGTAATATAATAATACAAAATATTTAATTATTTTCAAAATGGTCCCCTTGGGCATCAATACAGAGCCTTAAATGTTACGTAAAATTTTCTGCATTGGGCCGCAGTTCATCAGGCGTTATTTTAGCCCATTTCTTGTTAAGAGTAGCCTTTAGCCATTCTGAATTTTGAGGTGTCTTAAAGCATACTTTTGATTGCAGAATAGACCAAACACAAAAGTCTATTGGGTTTAACCCTTTTAGACGCTTTACCCTTTAAAGTTGAAATATTAACAAAAAAGTTTTTAGGTTGTCTAGGCCTATATGAGTATACAGTGAAAATTTTGCAAAGATTGCATTTACCATTTCGATTTTGTGGGTTTTCCATCACATGGAACACTGTGCCGCAAAGGTTGTAAAAAGCAAACATCACAGTGAAGCCCATATACACGTAAATGTTTTTGCATGTGAATGAAAAAACAATGCGTTACACCTACGTAGCAGATTTAGCGTCATCCAGGGTGCATCACAAAAAGGCCTGCTTCTCGTCACCATAAAAAAATAAAGATTTCTCTACAATTTTCTTAGTTATCCAAGTCAGGTTTTGAGGCTGCATAGAGGAGCCTTGTTAAGATAAATCATTGCCATCGTTTTCACTAGCATCCGACACAAAATTATCAGTCTGAGACTGATCAAGAGGTTTAGGAACATATTTCTCTGCATTACTATCACTATCCATATGTTCTGATTAACTAATAGAGGGCAATTTTTGAAGCATATTTATTACTTCAGAAGGACTAAGACCTCTACGTGCCATTTATTTGTATTTAACAAATTAAAAAAATGAACTAAAAATTAAAATTATAGTTGCGCAAAAAGTAAACTAAAAGTATGTAAATTCAAAAATATGTATACAATATTATAAAACGAATAGCAGCGAAAAAAATCAAGAGCATAAAAATAATGCTTCTCTAACTAGAGAGGATTCAAACTAACTGATATTATCCTATACCACACTTTAACTTCCCAATTCAAGACGCCAATAAGGGTGTAGAAATATTATCCATATAAGTAATCTTTCCTTGTACATTCCTGAACATTAGTTTATTCCACCCCAAAAGAGAGAAAAAACAGTAAAAACAAACACAGCTGTTCCCCTTACCATTGAGTTCAAGGCTAATCGCACTCTAAATCGCGTAAAGACAAAAGTGCCGTTGTGACGCAGCGTTCCAAGTGATGGAACACCTAGTTTTTATCAGATAATTCAGCGTATACTTTATGCGTAAAAAATTTAAAATAATATAGAATCAATACTTCAATGTACAGGCAACAAAATAACACAGAAATCTGTTTTCAAACAATTATTTTCGTATAAGAAAAAAAATTCTGAATTATTCCTTTAAATTAAAGGGATTTAAATAATCTGCTATAATTGAAAATTATTGATCGTCTTATGTAGTGCTGTCATCTATTATCAATAAAGAGAGTTTAAAGAACATTCTAAGCGAAATTTCATCTTTTTATCATAAAATGCAACGATTTGGTAACAATTTAAAGTTTGGTGTTCCATTACCTGGAGCACTGAACCGCAAAGGGTTAAGTAAGGTGAATAGGGGGGCCACATTCCCACGGGTATGAGATCTGGAAGATTTGCTTGACACCAGTCTTGCATTGCTTTTGCTCTAGGAAAACGAGCAGAATCTAATTGAAGTGTCCTGATGTTTTTAAAAATATTTTGGGCCCAAGGAAGTAAAACTGACAGTAAAATCTCAATCCAGTGCATGGTTTTGTTCATTTTGACTCTTTGATTTATGAAAACCAAAGGAGTTTTTCCAGATTCACAAATGCCTCCCTAAACCATTACTGACTTTGGTCTATCATCGTCATGGACAAGCTTTAAAAATTGTTTTATAGTACTTGATACTGTTTGTCAGAGGATATTCAGCTTTCTGCCAATCTAACTTTGCTTTAACCCAGCCTCAAATAAAGCCATTATTTGGCGTCGTTGGTTTGGCATATTATTTCAGACAAGAAAATAAAAACTACCTATTTGTTTTACTAACATTAAGATCTCATAAGCAAATGAAATTATTATAAAAATTGGTGGACATGAATTAAACCAATCAAAAGCAGTCGAATTTTGGCAACAGTATAAAGTTCTCACCCTGTATTTAGTAATCCCTAGTATTAAATTTTTAAAAGTAACAAATTATCACACATTTTATCTCTTCATTTTTTTAGGGAATAAATTTTATCATATTTCTGAAATTAATGTAAGAATACATGTTTGACATTTTTTCCCATTATTAAAAATATTTTATAGCTAAATTTGATTATGTTATGAAGGTGTTTTAAAACAACCCATTTAGTAAGTAAAAAATATATTGGATTGTAAAACAAAATTTTTCTTTCATTTGTTTACTTATGACTCATTGTAACAGAATGTAACTAATGCAGTTTATTATTATTATTTTATCAAGCATTATCTTTTCTTAAGTTATTTTGTTCATTTACTCAAATTTGTTATGATTATACACAGGGATAGAATTTTTTTTTAATTTGTTTAATCTTGGTTAAAAGCTTTTTCTATTCTTGAAAATGTTTTAAAGTGAACTTTATTTTCATTATTTACCAATTTATTCTATGTATTAGTTTAGGGTACACAAAGTTACATATTGTTAATAGATACTATGTTAAAAAATTTTAAACTTTGTTTACTTACAACAATATAAAGAACAGCTTAAAATTTATGTTGGTGTAATGTACTGTGGACTCTTTTAAAATACTACAATATCTTAGATGTAGCTGCTGTTTCAGTTCAGCTTTTATTTCTTGCACCATGAACTATAGTTTTTGGTAACACTAGTTCCTTATAGCTATTCAAATTTGAACTCACAATATTGCAGTCATAATCCGTTTTGGTTTGAATTCATTAGCTACCTCTCATGAATGTAGTATTTTCTGATTTCTCTTGTGCTTTAAAAAAGAAACAGTTAAAATACATTTAATGGAAAAAATATTAACTGTTAACTATTAATTTAACATACAGAATATTTACATAGCATGATGGGTAAACTACAAAAATGAGTTTTATATGACCTATGCAAAAGAGAAATCAACATAGGATTTTTACGTGTCTTAAAATTTTTTTATTCCTATACTAAAGAGTTTTCATTAATTATTTTTTAAAAGTCATACTTTACAGAGGAACTGCAAAATCTAGTATTCATTATAATTTCTTGTAAGGATAGATTTGAAGCTATATTTCAATTCTTATTTTTATAGTATGAATTTTGAGTATAATTTTTTGTTCAAAGTTAATAACGCTTATTATTCCTAATTTACTTTTTATTTATTTTTGTAACTTTAAGCAGAATTATGTTTTTTATTTTCAGAATCACAGATTGGATCTGTTTTGCTGCATCAGAACATCAAAGCAAGATAAAATCAATGCTAAAGGTGTCTTATACAAGTTCTTCAAAAACATATATGCACCTTTATTACTAAACAACTTCTCAAGAATTGTTGTGGTAAGTTAATAAAGTATTTTAGCTCTCTATCTGTTAAAATGTTTGAAACACTTGGTTATTTGATATTTGAAATATTACTGCATAGCTATTTGTATAACAATTTGTTAGCTATATGCATAGCATTTGGATATAAATTGCTTCTTATTTTTAGAATGCATTTGAAATTAATTGTATTTTCTCAATTTTAATTGTATAATAGATTTGCTTGCATCATTCACACAGCATGTTTTCAGTTACTGTTTCCTTTCAATGTAATAGTTGTTTCTCCTACTGATTTTAAGATCAATCAGTCTGTCAATTGGTGTAAGCTCTGACTTTTGATTCAACTGTTCATGAGATTGAGAGTATTAAAGTCCACTTTAAATTGTAGGTTCCACTCTAATTAATCTTATTGTTTCAAAATTGATAGCTGAAGAACAAATAAGCTAACCATTTATTTTGATTACTTCAAAGTTTACCTGCTGATTTTTTTCTCTTTGCTAGTTTCTAATAAAACTAAAGTAGACAACATATTTTATTATGTGCCATTTTTTCATTGCTTGCATCATCCGTGAATTTTGTACAAATAACATTATGTAATCAATACTTTTTTGGTATAAAGAACATATTATTAAAGCATAAGTTTTTTTTATAACAAAATTTGTATTGGATTTTTTAAATCTTTGTTGCTTGATGATACAACATCTGCTGCTACACTCTTCAGTTTTATTAAATAGATGAGTGTAATCAAGGGTGGTGAATATGTTGTTGTCAATGTCATGAAAATTACTTTCTTAAACCAAATATGTACATACACACAGGCAATTTGTGACTAATAATTTCTTTGTATCTAGTCTAAACTTCATTACAATTTGTGTTAAATTTAATGAAAAATAAATTAATTTTTGTACTAATATGTTTACAGTAACATATACAGAAAAAAGTATTGTATAAAATTGTAGAATTTTGCAGTCATATTATTTGTTGTTCTACATTGAAAATTTTTCAATCATTGCTTACTGTTTGTAATAATCTAGTAACTATTAGCATCGTTATTTTCTATTACTAATTATCTGTAATAACTTCTGTTTCATGTATGCTTGAAAAACATGGAATTTTAAGTCTGCAAAACTAAAGTAGTGAGAATTTCTTTAATATGCTAATTGCTGTCTAGCTTTGAAGAAAATTTATTTTTTAGGGTGTTTTATCATAAAGCAGATAAAATCTAAAAAACCACATTTTGCTGTGTCGCCTCTGTGACTGAATCGAATTTCAAATGGCTATGATAATTTTAAACTGTGATATTCAAAGATGACACTTTTCTGATCTGGGGACATATTTCCATCTTAATGGAAAAATTTTGAAGTTGAGATTTTGATTTAAAAATTATATTTTAAGAGAAATATTTAATTAAGTCTAGAATTTCTTTTTGGTGAATATGTGAAAATAATTTATTAAAGGGATCGATTGAGACAAATTTCAAGTGAAGATAAACTGATTTTAAAGTAAGGTTAAAAATTATCTTGTCTCACAGTCTAGGTGCCACTGGGATGTAAATTTTTTAAATATGATTAACCTATTAAGTATAAAAGAAATGGTCATTGGATTTTTTAGTTAACACTTGATTTATTGCTAAAAATTATTAAACTCACATGAACTGATGCAGTTATGAAAAATAGACATTACATTTCTGTGAATATGACGTGTGTACTTAAAGCACTTTATCACTGAAAGCCCTGATTGCAATTTGAATTTGACAGTTGATTAATCCTTGTTTTTACCATGTAGTTATAAATTGCATTCACACAGAATTTCAGCATTGGTTTTAGATGCCTTGCCATTCAATGTTTTCCAAAATAAATTTCGCTGTGTCAACTTCATTATATGACAATGTATTAAAATATGACTGAACTCAATTATATGAGGTGTTAGCACTATGAGGAATCTTTTGCAAAAATCTATTACAGATCTATGCTATTTCGTTGATACACACCCTTTCTTGAAATATGATTAATATTAATTTTATTAATGAGTCAACCAAAAAAGACTTGGAAGGGCTTTTTCATCATATGTTGTAGAGTATCCTCAACCACATTAACCAAATATGTCAGTTGGCACATCAAAAGCGCCTCTTCCAATGGAATCAAGAAGAATTTGAAACCTAGAATCGTGCATTATTCATCAAGTTTCAGTCAGACACACTTTGAATAGCTTAGTTCTTTCTTTGAAGGATATTTTCACCAATGCACTTTTTATATTAGATATTGTATAAGCATAACATCATCTGACTTCTTTATGATAAGCGCCAATAACCTTATTATATATGTATATATATATGTGTGTGTGTGTGTTTATATGCATATGAATTATTTATATGTATGTATGTATATATGTATGTATGTATATGTATAGATGTATGTGTATATGTATATATATATATATGTATATAACAAGTTATATATATAATTTATGCTTTTCTTTTTAGCTCATTGGATTCCTTGGCTGGTTGTGTTCTTCAGTTGCTGTGCTAAATAAAATTGATATTGGGTTAGATCAAGAATTGGCAATGCCAGAAGTAATACAATTTATCATAGTTACTTCTTTATTGTTAGTGTTTTATCTGATTTCTAATGTTTAATAATTGTTTATAAAACATTTTCAGGACTCTTATATGTTAAACTACTTCCGTTATCTGAGTAAGTATCTTTCTGTTGGTCCACCTGTGTATTTTGTTGTAACAGATGGATACAATTATTCTACGGAAAGTGCTCAAAATAGTATATGTGCTAGTCATGGCTGTGATGAAAATTCAATGATGGTGCAGTTAAAATGGATGGCAGACAGAAGTAATCGGTATGATGATATTCTATTTTGTAATAGTTTTTTGAGTTTATTAGTGCTATTTAACTAAATTCTTTAAATTTTTATTACAGAACTTACATTGCATTAAGCCCTGTCAGTTGGTTGGATACATATTTCGATTATATGCACAGTAAAAGCTGTTGTTTTCACCTCAATGGTACTCACTGTCCTGCAGAATCAGCTAAAGATGGTAAAACATTTTTAAATTTGAAAATTTTTGTATATTTAACAAAATAAGTTATAATTAAATGTTAATAAATAATTCTGATAAAAATGTTGATTTAGGTCACCTGATTTCTAAATATTCATTTTAGATCAGAAAAAACAATTTATTTTGATTTCTAAATTTAGAGTGTCATAATTGCTATTTAATAAGTTGAGTTTTATGTATATTCCCCAAGTAAGCAATATTTTTTAATATTCAGCACGATACATTTTTTATCAGAAAATATTAGTGTTAAAATATATTGCATTTATATATAACTAGTTTGCTTGATATTTGGTGTTTGAAACATTAAATGAAATTGTATCTACATTGATGATTATTGTAACTTTTTTTCTGTGTGTAACAAAAATTACTATTATGGTGTTCTAGATCAGTTAAAAAATTACATTTTAAATTTTCACCACTTAAAATTTTTTATGTCTAGCAATCCACTAAATTTAATTGATTTGTTTTATGAAGTGTTGCACTATAAATGTTTTATGCTAGAAATGCAAAATAAGTCATTCTTTTAGTTTTATTTTAAATTTGTTAAAGTAAACTAACTAAAATATGATGACTTTAATAATCCAATAGTCCTATAACTCATTGTTTTGTGACATTATTGTGGGATTTTTATACTGTTTTCACAGTATTTCTCTTATATAAAAGGAGAGAAACAAAACTACAACCATATTTTTACAATTTATTTATTGTCTGTTTTATTATTTAATATGTGTGTTTCAATCCTTTGTTTAAATAGTGTAGAAATATTTCCATTTGTTACTAAAATGTGTTTAGTTAAAAGTGAGGTTTTAAATATTTTTATGGGAATATTTAATTTATAATAGAAATATTTTTATAATAGACATTTTTCTGTATTTTCAAGTATAAACATACATTTTCAAATTTTTTTTTATTTGTTTAGACTTTTTAATTGTGATCCAGTTTTCTGGTTTTTCCCTGGAACTAAAACTTCTGATTTTTTTAATATGAAGATTAAATTTAATGTTTCTTTTTTTATATATATATATTTAAAATTAATCATTTATTTTTATTATTCATTTGTATTTTTCCTATAATCTTCATTTATGCAAGATAGTTGCTGCAACTTTGCTTTTATTTTTACAGATTCATTTACATTTGTTTTAAATTTCATTTCTATTAACATTATGAAGTACACATAAATATATATCAATATTTGGCTAGTAAAAAATTTATTTTATAGTTGGAATTTTAAATTACTGTTGTTATTAATGTACATCTCTTTTGCATATATTTGAATTCTGATTTAAAATACTTAAATTTGAATGAAGTTTTCAATACTGTGTAGGATGTAGAACTTTATGAATATTCATTTTGGTGCCTACAACCTGTCATAAAAAAGTCCACCACTGTTACTGTGGATGATGTCTGTTTTAAGGAATCCTAGTGTCTAATATCTATCAAACATGAAACAATAACATGACTAATGACATCATTCTGAGTTTTCCTTCAAGGGTGTTTTTTAACTCCTTCCTTTTCCAGGGTTCATACAAATCTGGCATTTTGACTTGACTCCTTTAAAATCGTGAATTTCTCCTGGAATTTTTACTTTCTTTGATTAATTGATTTATTTTTTGTTAGCGAGCGTAACTTTTTTGAAATTTTTGTTTTAATGTTTTAAAATTTTCAATGAAATTGTGTGTAAACCTAATTGAATATTAGCTCTTAATGTTTCCACTAGATGGCATCATGATCAATATTAGATTGTTGAATTTATAATTGTTGACTGAAATAAAGATCCAGTTCAGCCACAATAATTTTGTGATAATCCAGTTTGCTCAGGACTGTATGTAATATTTAGATTTATGTCTGAACGAAAGTAATTGTCAAAAAAATTATATTATACAATCAGGTGGGTAATTTTAATTGATTATTTATTTATTTTCTTCAAATTGTATAAAATTCACAGGACATTAATATTTAAGTAAAAAGTTTTAGTTAAAGTACATTCTATATCTTACTTGATGAAAATTGCGCAACTTCAGTAAATCAAGGTAAATTTCTTTATCAATGATAAAAAGACTGAAATAAATTATTTAATATGCGTGGTGGAACATGTCTTTTCAACGACCAATGGATTCGGGAAAAGCTTTATAAAAATTGGCTCGAGCGTGTTCAAAAAAAACTTAATTTAGTAGAAAAATTTAAATTGTTACAACTAACTATAAGATTTCAAAATTGTATTGATGAAAAATTTGATCTTATTAAAAATAGAATAGATACTTTTTATTTTAATTTACTCTCAAATAGAGAGAATTATTTTCACGCATGGAAAGAGTTAATTAGCTTTCACTACTCTCCTCTACGCATCTATTGAATGTGGGCTTTCTGTGAACAAAACTTCGTTTTCGGAAACTTTAAATAATCAATCAAGCTTGGCTAAATGCACCATTGATGATCCTGTCCAAAACATACAATAATTAGCAAAGATTTACTTAGCTGAATACTTAACTTGTGTTGGAAGGCTACATCTTCGTGTCCTGTGTCTAAGCAATGTTTGTGGCTATCCCAAGTTTATTTGTATGAAACTGTATTTTATTAAGTGAGTAACCAGAAAAATAAATAAGCAGTCTTCACAAAATCTTTGAAGACTTTAACTTTGATTATTTATTTCTGGTTACTTATCAATCTTTGCACTCTTGTATGTACAATTGCAAGACTTTTTTACAATTTGTTTAAATTTTGTTGTGATTTAAAATGATTTTGCTTTGACATATGTATGTGTGTTTTATGTAATAATGAATTAACATTTTTTTTCAGTTACATTATATTTTTGAAGATTTTTATTTTTATGAAAATAAGTGGCTGTAGTAACTTAACCAGAAAATTTTAATATTTTATATTCATTGAAATTTTTTATGTAACAGAATACGAAATTAACATCTGTATCTACTGAAGAAAATTTTATCTTTGAACAAAATTTTGAAAACTCTTTTCTGTTAATTCATTTACCAGAAGGAAACATTTTTTTCTGGTACACGAATGAAACACTTTTGATAAGTGAAATACAAAAAGTTTTTGTTGTAGACTGAAAACATTTTGTGTTTTACTTCTAAAAATATTCTTTTGAAACTGTATAATCCTTTATAGATAGTTTTCTGAATATGACCAAATTCAAGTATTTTCAATTTGAAATTTAGTATTTATGGAATTACTTCAATTTTAAGTTCAATCTAGATCAAAAATGTTTTCATATTTTCTATGTTTGAATATTTAATCTAAACAATAAAACATTTTTATTTTCAGACTGTCAGTCATGCAGCATTCCTCGAACTGAGAGGCCTGTTGGAGATGTTTTTAATAAACATTTAAAAAATTTCCTTCAAGAGGTTCCAAGTCAAATCTGTTCTAAAGGGTGTGTATATTTCCTTTTATATGAGGTGTAAGAGGATTCAATAACTGCAGCATTAGTCATTTCTATATTTTTCGTTGAAGTATTGCAAGTAGTGTAAAATCTAAATAAATTTAATACTACATTTAAACAAATGTTGCTATGCTATGTGAATTTTTTTAATTAAATGCCAAAAATCTCTTTAGCCATTTATTGAATTTTGAAAAAAAAACTGACATTATTTTTATTTTCAACAATTTGCAAATATTGTGGACATTTTTGTTAGAATGATTTATGAAATACTTAAAAATTCGCTATAATTATTTTGAGAATATAACTGGAATAATAAATTTATTTGGCAAAAATTATTAAACTGTTAGAATACGATACTATACTATGTATGAAAGCTCAATGTAAGTCTAAATCATCTGCATAACATAACCTAATTTTTTATGTGTCATCTTTCCTCTTACTTTATCTTCTGTTCATAGTAATTTATATGTTGATGACTTGCAAATTTCATATCAGGGTTCAAACATCAATGTAATTGAGAGACAGTTGCAAACAGGTGTAAATAATCTCACTGCTTGTTGTGCACAGAATGGCCTAAGTTTATCTCCTAGTAAAAGTTGCTGTGTTCATTTTTGCAGGAAAACTAGTTTCCATCATGATCCAGTCCTTCACATAGTCCTTATTCCTGTAGTCAACGAGATAAAATTCCTTGGGGTTATTGTCGATAAGAAGTTAACTTTCCTTCCACGTGTTTTACATCTGGGGAAAGAGTGTGAGCGATTGCTTAACATCCTCAGGGTGCTTTCAAATGCATCTTGGGGTGCAGATTGCACATCACTCCTTTGAATTTACCAGTCTATAATTTTATCTCGAATTGATTACGGCTGTGTTGCTTTTGGATCAACTAGATCTTCCATTTTATGCAGGTTGGACACTATCCACCACTCTGCTTTAAGGATTTTCTCTGGTGCTTTTTGCACATCACCAGTCCATAGTCTATATGCAATCTGCCATCAGTTACCATTAGATCTGCGGCGGATACAGCTGTCTCTTAGTTATTTTTCGAAAATTATGTCCATTCCTCATCATCCATTGCACTTCACGATTCTTAATGCTGCACTTAGAGATCATATAATGCTAGACCATCAAGCATTCAACCTTTTCTCTCTTGTATTAAATATTATCTATTTCTATCTGACCTAAGTGATGTCCGGATTGAGTCTACAGACTTCTTCGCACATCCACCTTAGTATCATCCACTGATCCCTGTACTCGATCCTTTTAGAAAATACAAGAAATTGGACACAAATCCTGTTATTTTTCAACAACTATATTCATATCATCGCTGTCACAGTACACTATGTATACTCCCGTATTTACTGATGGATCCAAAACTACAGGATCCGTTGGCTGTGGAGTTTATCTTGATGATACCTCCTATAGTTATAGCCTTCACAAATCCTGTTCCATCTTCACTGCTGAGGCTTTGGCTATGTACCAAGCACTTCAGCAGGCGAAAACTAAAAATGAATATAAATTTTGCATATACATTGACAGTAAAAGTGTCTTAGAAGCTTTGAAAAATAGGAAATTTAACTGCCATCCAGTTGTATCTAAAATTTTCAAATCGCTTGATTCTCTTACCAGCAATGAATCTGAGATACTGTTTTGCTGGATACCAAGTCACATAGGAATAGATGGCAATGAGAAGGCTGATGCAGCTGCTAAGTCTGCATCTACTTCCATTTTACCTTCAGTACCATCAATGGATTTGAGAAAAGGATTCAAACGTTTTATATATTCTCTTTGGCAGGATTCCTGGAACTTGCTAGCCAGCAACAAACTCCATTCCATCTTTTCATATATCATTCCATTATTTGTTTTATCTCCACGAAGCGCAGACTTTAGACTGACTCACCTTCGAATTGGTCACACGCGTTTCACCCACAAACATTTGATCTTAAGTGATTACCAGCCATGGTGTGAAAAATGTGATGAACCATTCACAGTATATCATATTTTAATTGTGTGTCCAGATTTTAACCATCATCGTTTTAGATATTTTAATAGTGATATTTTAACATTAAAAGATCTGCTTGGGGAACCACCACATCGCAATCTCTCTGCATTTTTAAAGTCATTGGATTCATGAATTTTATCTGATTTAGAAATGTTTTATCTAATTTTCATGTTTTCAATTTTATACATCTCTATTTTGTATGTATAAAGATTTTAGTGTACATATATATTAAATTATACTTTTATTTTGAATTTTTAAAGGGTTGAAGAAAACAAACTTATATCTAACATCTTGTGATTGGCACAGCTTTGTCCTTGTTTGGACCTTGTGCCTTTAAACCCAACCAACCAACCAACTTTCCTCCTACTTATAAATGATTTATAGATTCTCTTTATTAAGCTTATGCAAATTGTTTGGAGTTTTCTTGGTTCCTTATTGATATCTGTGATTTCTTATTACAAGTTGTATTTTTATTAAAATTTTTAATATTCATATAAATATTAATTATTGTTTACTTTAAAAAGAAAAAGTCTATCTTGTAATATTAATATGTTATGCAAATTAAATACCTTGGTCTCTAAAAACAAAGGAACAACCAGTTTTATGCACCTAATTTGCTAATGAATACACGTAGAAACACTAAATTTGATTGACATATGCACAAAACCGGTATGTATTGAATGCAACATAAAAATTTACTTAAGAAATATGCATAAATAATTTACAGCAAAAAAAAAAAAAATCAATTTTACTGGGTAGGTATGTTTATTTTTGAGAAATTTTATGTGGTAAAATATAGAAACATAATAAAAGAGAGTTTAAATAAGGGATATGCCCACCCTTAGCTTGAGTGCATTGACAGCATTGAATCTCCATGCTATCAGTTAGGTTGTCAACTACTGAATTGGGAAGCAATGATCAGACAAGTAGTAAGTTGTTTTTCAGCTCTTCTATAGATCTTGGACAAGGTCTTCTGTCTGCAACCTGTCTACCAAGATAGTCCCTCAGATGCTGTATGGGATTCAGGTCTGTAAATCAAGTTGGTCATTCAATTTGCTCCACTATTCCTCAACAACTTGATGCTATTGTGTATTATTATCCATCAGAATAAAATCATTGTCAATTGCACCAATTTATGGTGTTGGACTATAGGATTGAGTATCTCATCCCTATATCTTACACTAGTCACAATTCCTCACTGGAACACATGCAAAGTCAGTGTGATCCCTGGCAAAACCATTATTTCACCACCATGGCAATTGTATTTTTCCACTGAGATAGATTGATAGTATTTAGTATTTTGTTCCTTCCAGATTAGTATGCACATGTCCTGAATTGCTCTTTTGTATGAATCTGGACATGCCTGTAAAATATACAGACGCTCAGCCTGTTCTCTTGCCCAAGATACGAGGGCTATTGCTGTCGTCCAGTGTAAGATACACACACAATTGTTCGCTTTGCATACAGACCTGCATAATGAAGATGGCTTCATTCTGTACTTGGATATATTCTTCTCCCTAGAATGATGCTATAGAGAGGTTTGCAACAAGTTGCAATACAGAAGTTCTTCTTTTTATTCAGGCCAAAAAAACTATAAAATGGTCTTCTGCAGGTATTGTAGTTCATGGTATGTCTGGAACATGTGTTCTGGGCCCAGAAGCTTTGTTTTGATTTTCATTCAAGAGATTGTGGACCATACTGCAAGACACATTAAGGTGCCTAAAAGCATCAGCCTGTGACATCCCCATTTCGATTCCTGCCAATTTAACGAATCAAGCGAATGGCTTCTTTGAAATTTTGTAAGACATCATTGACTATTGTCAACAAATAATGTGCTAACAATAGTTGAAAATCAACAAAAGTTACCCTCATAATTATGTAAGCCAGTTGTTTGCATATTTATTCTCACTCATATATGTTTGTTCTTATGTGTCGAAAAAATTGTTGCTAGCAATTTAACATTAATTTTCATTAATTCATTAATCATTTATGAAATTAAATTTTATTGTTAGTGTCGTTTTTTTATGTTCAGTTTCATAAAACATTCTTTAACTTTTGGAGGCCAGTGTATAAATCAAAGCGTAAAATAGAAAAATAACCATAATACAAATAATAATATAACACATTTATTGCTATTGTCTCTGCGAATTTTTTGATATTATTTGAAGTTACATTATAGACACACTGTTTTTCTTGCACAAGTTTTTCTTATTGATATCAGTATCATGAATTATTAAAATAAGAATAAAAATTTTGCAAGTGTTTAGTTTTGTAAAAGAGGAAGGGAGGGTGAATGAGTAAAGGAGAACAAAGTTGAACAGAATTTTTTGGGTGGAAATAACATAGTTCATTAATTTTTTTAAAGTTTTCTCAGAGTCTTAGATCAAAGGGATTGATAAATGAATATAAGAAAATATTACTTAAAAGTTTTTCTTTTCCATGGTAGGTATGGATTTTTACTTAAATAAAGACTAGAGCAGAAAAGACATCATATATTTTTAAAGTTTCTAAACGTCAGCAATTCTATTAGTTGCTTAGATTGTTAAATAACAAAATGAAGAGGAAAAAATCCTTATAAACCTACATCAATTTGCTAGGTTAAAATTATTTTATTCTGTTAGCAATAATAATGAGTAAAACATAAAAATATTCTAGAACATATTTTATGACCAGTATGTTTTATTGAATGTGTGTGTGCACATTAAATATAATAATGTACATGATAACTTATAAGTAAAGTGCATTGTTTTTCACTAAAAGTGTGCCAAAGCTTGCTATGAAGGATTTTAATATTTAAGGTTTAAAGATGTAGATTTTTGAAAGAATTAGACTGAAATGAAATCCTGAAATATTTAAAAAGAATAACAAAAATATATATTGTATAAAATATATATTTTTGAAAAAAGAATAACATAAATATATATAATAAATATAAGCTTAATATATATTTTTTATTCAGCTATCACATGCTTGTAGAGCATCAAATTTTAATGTATGCAATTATTTGCATTTTTTATAAAATCGACCTATTTTCATTTTAAAGTGTTGTCTGATATGCACCTCATCAATAAGCACTTAATTTAGGGATTGTGAATGCAAAAAAATTTCATTGATACTACTTACTGAAAGCTACATGTGCATATTTGGAACAGATATTATTATTTATAATTATTTAAATTTATATTAATTTATATAACAGAAATATTTTTTTCTTCCAGTGGACGAGCTCAATTTGCCAGTGCTGTTGAACTTAAGGAAACAGAACATGGAATAACAGTTGGTGGTAAATATTGCCAATTTTACTGATTTATATTTATTACTAATTCAAAATTTGCTTAGAAACAAAGCTATATAAATATTTTCTTTTGTTTGTTGATAGGTATGTAAGTTCATTAAAATTTTGCCACTACCAAATTTTTGTTAGTTTAGAATTTTGTTGTTTTTCTGCCTTTTGTTGCTAATAGAAGAAAGAATAGCTTTTAATTTTACTAACAAAAATTTCGAAGATTATTTCATTTTTATATCAATGCTCATTTCTCATGTGTTTTTATTATTTGAGAACCATAGAGAAACTTAATTTTGTTGCTGCATGAGGCTTTTAACATAAATGAAATTCAGTTGTAATATATTTAAATTAATCAAGTTGGCCTTATCATAATGTACTTCCCACCCTTTGTTTGATTCTGAATTCTTAGTTTGTGAACATTGATGCTTGTGTTTTGCAAACTCACCAAAAATTAATTTGAACGGAAAATGTTTTTTGTTGATGTCATTATTTTTTAGTATTTAGTTAGAGTTCATTAGTAATTTTATTACTAGCTAATTTTGTATTCATTTTGTTAATTTTATAGCTACAAATTTCATGACGTATCACACGATTCTAAGAAGCTCTGAAGATTTTTATGAAGCTCTAAGATGGTCAAGACAAATTTCAGATTGGCTTACTGAAAAAATACAAAATACCTCTTCGAGTGACATAAGAGTTTTTCCCTACAGGTTTGTGTTTAGAAAAGAAAAGTGCTATATTGATACAACATAACACTTCTTAATTTTCATTTATATCTTAACTTTTTTATGGAACATAAAATTTCTCTATTGTGACCAAAACTTTATATTTACATGCGTCAATTTGTTTCACGTATTACTTGCTTCAATTATAGAATTAGTTCAATGCTTATATATTTTTCTGATAATATTTTTAAGAAACTACTAAAAATGTATTTTTACTATTAATCTAGTTTTGTTCATTAATAATATCTGGTATACCTATTGCTAAAATGTCTCATTGAAAAAATTTATTACAATATACTTCTGATAAGTATCTAGAGATTTTATTGCAACATATTTCTATTTTATTATTTCATATTTTTCTTAGAAGATTAATTAGAAACTTAATAAGAGAGGTAAGTATCACTGTACCATGTAAAGTGATTTTGAATTTATGCTGAGGAATTCAATTTTTCTGTGTGTATGTATGTGTGAGTATATATTGACGCATAAGAATGGGGTTGCTTTATTGTACTTCTATGTTGTAGAGTAATGCAGCCACTATTACGGTTGCTTTATAGTTTTGTGTATAGAATGGTTATTGTGTGCATTTCTTCTTGGTTTGCTACTTGAGCTGTTATTATCAATGTAGAATTTAACAATTAAACTTAGAATATATGCAATAAGTATGATTTGCTTAGTATTTTTGCTTTGAATGGTTTTCTTTAAAAAGTTTCTATCAAATAATTGTGTGATAATTTTATCAATAAACTGATGAAACAACTTTCCAATTATTTTTGAAAAAAAGTTCTAAATTCAATGCAGTCATTTAATAAGACTGCTATTGAAATGTGATTTTGTTAATTCTTTTAAATGTTTTGTTTGAGTAAAGTATTAAAATATTTTTCTAATCACACTGAGAGTAATGAATATTTTAATGTAAAATATTAATTTTGCTAAATATGCTTGAATTTATTTTAAAGAAATTTAGATAAATCTTTTCAATGAATTATGAAAATTTTATTGATGTAAGAAACTGTAAGTTCTTCAAACTTATTTGATTTTTTAACTGGAAAAATTTTGAAAATGATTAAGTAGTATTATTGATTTATATTGACTTTATGTTTATTCTTGAGACCTGTTCTAAATAATGATTTATATTTTGAATCATAATGCATATTTTTCAAATTAATATTTGTAATACGTTAATGAAAACTAGCAATATAATAACAGCCAAGTAAAATTAAAAAAAAAAAAGAAAGAAAGAAAATGACAATCTTGGTCTCATAAACAAAGAACATTTTTGTAAGTTATTGACATATGCTGCAAATGCACTCTAAATAATTCTGACAAAATATTTGCAGCATGACATATGCTGCAAATATTTTGTTCATGAATAATTTATGTAATAAACATGTCTATAAGATTCAAATTAATTGTGTTTTTCTTTAAATGTATGTGAATATTTAAGAATATAATATATGTGTAATGTCACATCATACAAAAACATGTATAATATTCTTAAATGCTAACATATTACTGGTAATAATCACTTTTTCTGATATTCAATTGAAAGGCTGTTTCCAATTTAGAGAGAGAGAAAGAAGGAATTTTTTATAATGCTTTTATGTATCTATTCTAAAGTAAACCAAAAATTTTCCAAAGGTTGTTCATTTTCCTAATATAATTTTATAATTATTCTTTATGAATAATGAGATAAAAAGTTTAAATGCTTATATAACAATATTTTAACTTAAATATATTTGAAACATTTTAGATTTTATTGAATTTATCTTCTGAGTTCTTTCTCTAGCTATTAATAACAAGTGCTGAAAACAAGCCTAAATGTATGTTCTTGTTTTAACCCTTTGGATCCACATTTATTCGAATAATTTTTTGCATTTGAAGCACATTTAATTTTTTGGGGTAGAGTAATTTGTAAGAACAGCATATTTTATGCAATTATTAGAATTTATTGGCTCCCACTTTTTGTTTCTTTTTTTCAAAACCTTTTTCTATCACTTGTCTGGCATATCTATTTGTCTCTTCCACTATGCTATTCCAAAAATCTTCATTTAGAACTTCATTCAAAACATCCAAAGGTTTAGGATTAGCACCTAGCCTTCGCAGACATGAAGGATTTATTCCAGGCACTTCACGAAACCGTTTAACATTAGGTACGTTGTCTTTTTCTTCCCAAATCCATTGATCTAATTTCTCAGGAGAAGATTCACTATCACTGCTTGATAAGTATCTTGTACGTCTTTTGCATCTTGGTTTTATCTCACTATCATTGTCACTTTGAAATAAACAAGAATGAACATGTTAAATATTGTCTCATTTTCAACGACGTATCAGAACATCATGTACGACTTTGGTCAAATTAATGCATGACAAATGCGGTCAAAGGGTTAATGTCTGTCTTACCTGGACCTGATCTATTGTATGCATCAATTTTGAATGATTGAGAAGCTTATTCCGATTATGAAACAATGTGTATTTGGTATAATTTTTATTTACTCACCTGAAATAAAAACTTTTTTGTATTAAGGCTTTAATTTTCTGCAGAAAATTGAGAAATATCCATTGAATAATACAAATGTTGCATTATCGATAGGAGTAGTTATATTTGAATTGAATGGGAATTTATTTTTTTTAATTTGTGTCATTTCACTCACTGAGTACAATTTTAATTACTCAAGAACACACTAATGTGACAAATGCATTTCTCGGTGGCCATCATGCCAAAATGTTTGTGATTGTGCCTCACACATTTTGCAATATCTTTGTTGTCTGATTAAAGTGTAGTAGTTGTAATCGATGGAAAGAATTTTTGCATTTCAAGTTCAGCCCTTTTCATAAAAAGGCTCTTGTATACAAATAATTTTTCAGTTCCATGTCCAGAATCTTCTGTCGAACTTCCTTATAAATTATTGAAATATAGTTATTGTGTGTGTGTGAGTGGAATTCAAGTTTTTCTGTTGGCTTCATATTGTACAAGAAGAGATTTCACAAGCTTACTAAAACTTAAGTTAATAGAATTTTACCTATTACCTTAAGTTTAAAATTTCCAAATTGAAAATTATTTTTATGAACTTAACCAATCACTTGCAATTTTGATATTGAGAAACTTTGAATTAAAGAAATTTTATTTAAACGTGGTTTTTACATTTGAGTTATTTCATTGAGATCACATTTAGACATCAACTGAAATGAATGCTCCATTTCAGCTTGAATCCCCTTTATATAAAGTATGTATATTTGGGTAAATATATAATTTGAATTTCATAAAATTGATATAATCTTATAAGAATTCATGTTTATTATATCAATAACAGAATTAGTTTATTATTGTTGAGTTCAATATTTTTACTTATATTTGTGTGTGCATTACTTTAAAACATTCTTTATCATGTTTTATTTTACTTTATCATGTGTTTTTATTTCTTAAATTCACAGTATCAGTTAACATTCATGATATATCTGTGGCTCATGTGCATATTTATTGATGGATTTAATTTTCTCAATGTGCATTTTTACTTACAATTTCATGTCTTGACAATTTTCTGTTGTAACAAGTAATTTTTATTTTTAAATGTGAATAACTTAAAAGTTTGTGGTCTTAAGTTGACTTGTATTAATTTACAATCAGTTTAATAAAAGTTTCTAATTCGTAATTGGTAACTTAACTACAGGGTTGCTACTTTTCTGTCCAGGGAATGAATTCCATCTTGAAAAATTTTAGATTTAAAATTTTATTCCAAAGATTACATTTTATAAGAAATTTTTACTTAAATCTAAAATTTGTTTTCAATTGTAAAAAAGAATCATTAAAGGGACTGTTTGAACATAGTTTTATCTGAAATTTAACTTGTCTTCAGTGTGAGGTTTATCATCCTCTATACTCAATCTGTGCAGCGGCTGTAATGAGGATATTTTTAAGCGCATTTTTCTCATGAAATTTTAAGCCTCCATAAGCAAGCTTTAATATTAGTGAAGTTGAAAACAGAAAATTTCTTATCATTGCTGTAAAATATCAGTTATGAATTCTCTGATACTTGTTTTTTACATTACTGTTTAAAAGTAATTGTATTGCGTGGGATTAATTATTTAAAAGAAAATGTGAATGACCATTCATACAATGATCTACATTGAAAAATGGGAGCCTGCCTTTCATTTTGTGCTAAAGAAAGATAAATTACAGGTATATTATCTAAAAAAGATAAGGATATAGTGCTGATGAAAAAATTTCCTGAGCTGAAGACACCATCCAATTAACTGTCAAACTTTTGTATGCAATAAAACTGCGGAATATATTTATATATAAATATATATTCAGCATATGTGTATATATATATATATATATATATATATATATATATATATATATATATATTATACCAGGTCTGTAACTTTAAAATGCAGGTTTTTTTCCAGTAGATGGCGCACTAAGCCTATAGATGCTGGTGTCATAACCAATATATCATTTTGTGCCTGTGACAGCAAGCTTCAAAATGCCATATTTGTATAAATGTTTAAGAGTTATTAGCATATTTAATATATATGCTACTAACTCTTAATATATATGCTGTTTATAAAATGTGTGAGACTGATTGATAAAATTACTTTACTAGCCTGCCTTAACAGTGTATCAGAAAACAACTGCAAACTTTATGATAAACTGACCACAAGATAATAAATGTTTGCTTTATATTTTACTGTAGATTCTAAGTGCAGAAGCAACAAAGTTTATAATTTTTGCACAAACTTATCAATTTTTACGAATTTAAATTGTGTTGTCTTTTGTGATGTCTGAATGAACATTAGACTGTTTGAAAAAATCAGAAGTTAAATAGTGGATAAAATAAAAAATGGATAACATTAAAGTATACAATGGAATCAAAACTTCAATGAGTTGCGTTATATTAAAAATAACTAAGGCCAACATTCCCAAATGTAAATTTTTAACTCTTAGTGAAGCAACCATTGTAAACTTAAAAACTGTTTTTTTTTTTTTTATAAACTATTATAATAAAAACTGTACTCTCTTGTTTATAAAGATGACTAGACTGCATTTTCAAGATCTTATAGGTTGTGAAGTTTTTTTTAATACAATATATAGTATAACCAATGATAGAACAATG
This sequence comes from Latrodectus hesperus, assembly GCA_037975125.1. Classification (NCBI taxonomy): domain Eukaryota; kingdom Metazoa; phylum Arthropoda; class Arachnida; order Araneae; family Theridiidae; genus Latrodectus; species Latrodectus hesperus. Next base: position 94,907,010 of record CM075859.1, on the reverse strand, counting down.
TTAAATATGAGAAATAATGAGTGTGTTAGCAAAATCCTATTTTATTTGAAAAATCCTAACTTGAACAGTCCAAACTTAGTTAATTAAAAAATTACCAAGCTTTTTTAGAAGCAAAACTTAGTCAGAATTTTTCATGTCTAGGGAAAATCAAATTTCACCATTCCTAATTCGTCTGTCACTAATGTAAATTTTTTGTGGATAGTATAATAAGGAAAATACCATAATATTATAAGGATAATGCTAAAAAATATAGTTGTGCAGATGTTTAAATTTTTCAGAAGGAAAAAGTTGTATATTTCTAAAAAAGACTTGTGTATTATACAAAGTAATTATATGGTAAAACTGCAAAGTCTATTAATAAATACCCTATTTTGAAGTTTTCCATCTTGGAAATTTTTGAAAAGGGCTATCCTGTAAATAACTTAATAAACTTGAAAACAATATGAAAACTGTTTAGTTTTTTTCAAAATTTATTTGAAGTAAGAAATTGATGCATACTGTTTATGTATTTTATTATATGTGTATAGTTGTATTTATGCATATTTTGATCAGAAATTATTAGCATTTGAATTGCTTTCAGTATATCAAATAAGTTTCTATGTAAATTTTTTGCAATTTTAATATATGTCTTTCTTTATGAAGCTAATTATCTTAGTATTCTGAATAATTATTGCAAAATCTTAATAATTTTATAAAATCTTTTCCAATAACTTAATAAAGTAATGAGTAATATTTTGTTAAGTAAGATAATTATTATATAATTTAAAAATCTTAACTAATCGAAAAACTTATATTTACATTGCAAGACACATCTCTGTATATGCATCAGTGCAATCCATATAAAAAGTTTAATATTTAAAATATATTAAAATTATTTGCTAGCAATAAAAATTATATTTCGTCTTTGCCTAGTGAAAATGCTATATAATATATTTTTGTAGCTGCTATTTTCCTAATTGCATTAAATATGTTATTAAAATTGGCTATTTTCTATTTATTTTTCTAATTTGTTTATAAATTACGTAACTATTAAAAAATAAATTAAATATTTTTAAATAAAAAATTACTAAAATAAATAGTAGATATGCAAATAACTTAAGAATCTGATTGGTCGTTAAAGTAATCTACATAAGAAAATTTTCTTTATTACTGTATGAAAAACATATTTTTCAATGTGTAGTATAAATAACCTTTATAATTTTTTTATAGCATAGCTTTTAACAAGAATTATTTCTTTTACTACTTATGTTTTCTTGATTTAACTATTCATAGAGAAAATTAGAATAAATGTAACCTTTTTTCTTTTGACGGTGCAACTGTTGTACCAGGAAAGTTAGTGCCTGAGATATAGTATAGCAATTAAATCATGGTTATCACTTTCCCCTTTTGGACATTCTATTTTTACCCAATCAAATTTCCACCATTTTGTATTTAAAGTCATAAAATTAAAAAGTAGTAAAAGCTAAAAATTTTCGCCAGAAAATGAGTGTGTCAGCTTACATATTTCTTTCTAAAAAGAAAAGGCAAATTTCTCTTCATCTCAAAAAGTATTTTTCATCATGTTCCGATTAATTTTTAATTTCTCCAAATTGTAAATGTTTGAATGCTGAAAAAAATATTTGGTTATTTAAAAAAACAAATAGGGTGCTAATTTTTGTGATGAGTCTGAATTAAATCTTGTTTTTCTTGATGGCAATATAGGTATTGATTCATCAAAAATATATGATAATGATTGTGATAATGCTAGATGTAAATAACAAACTCATTGTTTTTAAATTACAAAATAATCAAATATTGCTGCGTAAATAAAATACTTAGCTAAATTATTTATTATTTTGTCTGTGGATATTTTACATTTCATTGCTGAGGAAAAAAAAGTATGCATGGTTTACAAATCTTCAATTTAGAAAGAGAATTGAAAGAGAAGAATGAAATTTGAATTAAAATTTACTGGTGTTTATAGATTAAAACTGAAACAATTCATTTATTCTTCTGACAGGACAGATTGATAAAGACAAAATTCAGATTAATGATGGATAGAAAATAATTTATTGAAATTCTTGTTTTCTGAAAGATTAGGTAAAGTGATGTGGATATTATAAAATTACAAGTTTTTTGTTAAAAAAAAGTAATAAGGTATTTAATTTTTGCTACAAATAAGAATTTACTAATACAAAAATAGGATAAATTTTGATAAAAATTATAATACATTATGAAAAATGCAAAAAAAAAGATGTTTGACTCTCAGAAGTATTTTTAAAGTTTTTTTCTTTTGAAATATTATAGTGCTTCTGAATCTTTTAATATAGCCATTATATTAAATTAATTGGGAAAGTTTGATACTTAAACAGTATATTCCTAAAAAGAAAAAACATTTTAGAATAAAAGTTTACAAATGTATTATTTATAATACTTGTAAAATGTGTTTGTATTTATTTTTAGTATACTAGAATTACAATAATTATCATCACATACTTATTTTATATGCTATTATATGTTTAAAAATTATAAATAAGGAATTTAAGTTTAGTGCATTAATGTCAAATTTGAATGAAACAAAGTTATATTTGCAAGATTCTGTCTACTACAACACATTTGTTCAAGTGTTTAACATTGTCTTAACATCCTAAAAAAAGATATTAATACTAATGCTAATGTCAGAAAAGATTTAAAATCGTAGAGATGATAAACTAAAAAATATCTATATGTATATTGTAATATCAGAGAAATTTTCCTTGAAAATCATGTAAAAAAATATATGTGAAAAACTTCTATAAATGAGAAAAGTATAATCTTGTTCAATAGATTTAGTTAAAAATTCATAAATATAAAAATATTCTAGCAAAGATTCCTTTAAAGTTTTATTGACATTTCCAATTCTTGTATATGAAGAATGTTAAACAATAAACAATATTTATGGTAAACCCATAAACTTTTTCACAAAAGTTTTGGCAGATATTGAGCAGGAATTTACCCTCAAGATAAAGATTTGTCACAGTGAAATCTTCATTATTAATTTAGGGAAAAAATGTTGCTCTTGTTTTTGTAAAGGGTTCCAGAAATGTTCTCTTCTGATATTGCTGTAAGAGCATTTTCTTCATACAAAGATGCTCCAATCAAAAGATTAATATGCAGTTAACTTCAATAATATATGAAGCTTCATAAAAATTAGAAGCTGATTTTTTTCCTGTGTTAACTGAAACAATTTTATATATTATGGTTTTCTAATTATTCTTAGATAGAGATTGAATTTATATTATTCCTTTTGAAATTTACTATTTTGTCACAAAAAGTAGGCATATAGTATAAAGTGTGAAAATGTATCAAGTAATTTAATTAGACAAATGCTTTAACTCAAAAAACATTTAAAAAAAGTTTTAAAGTATTCAGCTAAAATATATATTTTCAAAGAAATGTTTAATTGTCATTTATATTATGAGTACCCTTAAATCTCAAAGCACTATCATAAATATTTGTATATAATTTTGATATTTTATATTCAACAGCATTGTCCATCCATTCTTTGAACAGTATTTAACCATGTGGCCTGATACGCTGAAAAGAATTACCTATTCGATTTTGGCTATATTTGTTGTTACATTTCTGTTCCTTGGCTTGGATATTCATTCTGCCGTCATTGTTGTTATTACAATTGTGATGATTATTGTAAATTTGATGGGCCTTATGTACTGGTGGAGTATCTCGCTCAATGCTGTATCTTTAGTGAATTTAGTGGTGGTAAGTATATTTCTATTTTTTATTTGTAGTGAAGCTGTAAATAAGATTTTTTCTATCCTATTTTCAATGTTTTCATAGAAATATATATATTTAAAACACCCTATAAATTGTCAGTTATCTCTTGATATCTGGCAAATTGGAAATTGAAATGATATAGTATAATTAGAGAGAGAGAGTTGTTAAAAAACTTTGAAATAAAATTAGGGAATACGTAAATTAATGTGTATTATGCATTTTTATGGTATTTTAACCTATTGTTATTTTTGAATGACTATAAACTATTTATATTTAAATGTTCATGTCATTTAAATATTATTCATAGGATCTGTATAAAGAGTTACAAAATAAAAAGTTTTTAGTTCTTTCATATTGTTATTTTTAATTGAGAAAATTATTCATTATCTTAAGTAAATCATAGTTTTCTAAGATGTTATAAATTTTTTGAAGTAATGGAAATTGATTAGACAATTGACATATTTTATGCATCTTTTTCTAGTATAATTTTACCTTATTATATTTATACCTTAGTTTGATTTTAACATTGAGTATTTTATTGAACAATTATTGAATGTTAAAATATTCAATGATTGTTTTTTGTAGCTTGCAACAGGTTCTGTGACCTATACAATTGAAATATATGTAGAAATGAAAGCTTTCTTGATCAGGAAAGTTCTTTTATTACTAATTTTTAATTATAACTTTCTTTATAAATAAAAATATTTTAAGAGATATAAGGAATGGGAATCTTATTTTAGTTCTTTGGAATATAAAAGTAAAATTATTCATAATTAAATGAATTGGTATTTAGAGCTCAATTAAGTATTCTCACCTCACATCTGCTATATCTATTATTATGCTACTTTGTGCGATCAGTTTCTTCATAATATATATTTTCAATGCTAATTTATTAAGTAAACTACAATATTATTCACATACAAAAAATATGCTTGTAGTCACTTTTTTATTTAATTCTAATTCCTATTATTATAAAACACAAAATCCGTCATAAATTCTATTGGTGGTTGTTATGGAAAGAAGTATTTGTCAATTTATATGATTAAAAACTAAAGGATTTCATGTTTGTGTTGGTCTCACTTTTTAAAATTTTTAGTTGATCTACGGATTTGTCTTATTCAGTTACTCAATGAAATTTGTCAAAAATTGCAAATCTTGTGCTTAAATTATTGGTGTATACATGAAAATATTTCCTTCAGCCTTTTTCAAAAAATGATTAGCTGAATGGTTAGCACTGTCGTTTGGTTCTGTAATTCTTGTGTCTGATTCACACCTTGGGACTTAGATGCTTTTTTGACATTAGTATAACCTATAATGCCCTGAGGCAATATATTGTCTACCTTATACCTTCTGGGTGGACTTTTTTTCATCGATAAAATCAGGTTTTGTTTGTAGCATTTTGGAATCCACTTTTTGAATTATTGATCTCAGTCTATAGCCCTTGTAGGTAAAAATGATTGTTGAATGACAATGGAGGCAAATCAATCAAAAAATGATTAATTTCGCATATTCTCTTAGTTTGTTAAGCTGTTAGGCATTGTAGATGTCTTATAGTACTGAACTTATTCTTTATATATAATATAAAAAGGATTCAATTTTTGTGTGAATCACTTCTGACCACTCTTTTATGTCATACTTGCAATAATTTCAGATACATAGAATTGTAAATATAAAAACCTATCCTAAATTGCTTCAAAATTGCAAACACTCTGTTATGAAGAAAGCACGTTATTAATCAAAGGAAACAATTAAAATGTCAAAAATCAAAGGCCAATCAAAGAAAAATCAAATGTGAAAAAATCAAAGGAAACAATTTGCCATTGAAATACATTGTGTGAAGTGTTGAACACTAGTTATGAACACTGCAAATATGACAATGTGAAAACTGCTGTTCAGAGGGTATGTGCAATGTTTTCCCCATTTTAAAGGTGTTTTTTTTATCAATTTTTTTGTATTTTTAACTACTTTAATAATTTATACACATTTTAATTGGAATATTATTACCTGATATAATAATCATATCTTATAATTTTATGATTTTACTTTACAATGACAGGAATTTTTATTATTATGAACTATAAATATTTAATTTTAAAAATTGTGTGTTTTAAGTGTATTATTCCTTATACTGAATATCACATCAAACAATCTTATTCCAATTACTTCTAATCTATGCTTAGTTTTGACTAAACAATGTGTTTGTATAATGATTGTAAATTTCGTTTTCTTATATTTTTTTAACAGGGTGTTGGTATTTCAGTTGAATTCTGCTCTCATTTAACGCATTCATTTGCTATTAGTCCTGAACCTACAAGAAAAAAGCGTGCTCAGTCTGCTTTGGAGAAAATGGGCAGTTCTGTAAGTATCCCTGTACTGTTGTTTAATCATTCTGAATTTTGATTGTGTTGTATAATTATTAATTTTAATGTTTTCAATTTTCTAGATCCTATCTGGTATTACACTCACTGACTGTGGCATCCTAGTTTTAGCTTTTGCCAAATCTCAGATATTCCAAATATTTTACTTTCGAATGTATGTTGGCATTATTGCATTTGGAACATTGCATAGCTTGATCTTTTTACCAGTTCTTTTAAGCTTAATAGGTAAAATATTTTTAATTTTTATGGAGTTAATGATTTAGTACAAAGGGATTGGTTTCACTAGAATACTTTCCCAATAATTTATTTTCAAAATTAAAATGTAAAATTTTTGTTTCCAAAGAATTTTGAAAATTTCCTGTTTAGAAATAGCATTTTTTTTCCATATATAACTCTAAATACTTTTCAGGGCCTCCTGTGAATAAGCAAAAAATGTACGATCACATACATCTTCAAGATATAGCATCTCAGTCCAGGATTTCCCCCACTAACGATGTAAGTATATATTTTTCGAGAATGCTTTTGAGTTTGTTAAAATTAAATTACATCAAATATCTAGTAAAATTTGGTATGATAAGAATCGCTATATATGTGTAAGTTTTTTTAAAATCAAAGTGAAATTCCCAATGACAATTATTTTTGGCTTATGCATTAAAATAATTGTTTAAAAGAAATATTTTTCTATTAAATTTTTATTAATATTCTTTTTTTGAAAACAAAATTGATTTTGTCTTTTCCTTTTATTCAAGAATTATTGTTTTAGTTTTTTCTTTTAAATATTATAATTAGCTAATTTTCCTTGTCTTAATCACATAGAGGCTTTTAAATGTCAGTGCCCTATGATTTTACATTTTGTGCATGCATGTAATTAGGCTTTGACTTAGAACTATTTGTGTATTATAACAAGTATGCAAGTAATTTTACTTCAAAAATCAAAATAAGAATCCATTAATTTTAACAACTTATTTGTATATTAAGCTTTAAATATTTGATTTTTTTTAGTTTTCTTGCTTTTGATTTGATGAGAGACAGAGAGCTTTATCTATCTATAAGTATGCAATCTTAACAAATGTGTTTCATGAAACTTATGAATAAATATTTAGATATTGTTTTTCAGAGTTTTCAGCATTAAGTGATGTCACTAATACTAGAATTTCTTGGTTTTCTTAAAACATTTTATCTTGAATTATTAAAAAAAAAAAAAAAAAAAAAAACTAAACCTGTGTTTTAAAGAACGAGATCAAATATTATTCATACTTTGTAACCTATGAACTATATATAGAAAATTCTTTTTTAAAATTTTGTTTTTCAGACATATTTTTTGTAATTTTTTTGGTTGTAAAAATTGGATTAAATGAATTTAATTTTTAACTAATTGGAAATATATTTCAAAATATTGATCAGAGTGGAAGAAAGTTCCTTGGAAGGCCTTGCCTCATCAGGGGCTGTTGTGTTAATAGAAAAAGAAAATTTCACTTTTTGAATGAATTCATGAATTTTACACCTAATTTGTTATTTTCAAAATTTATAAATCATTCAATATATTTCAAAAATTTTAATTTGATGAAAAAATATTGAATAGCTAAGGCTTATTTTTCTGTTTGAAAATAAATGTTATCTTTCCCTGTATAATTGTTTACTTTTCTAATTATGTATCTTCCTGGATATTTTACAGAACAACAGTTTTTAAATTGCAATATGCCCAATTTTGTTCACACAAAATTGTTTTCAAAATTCGGTTTTCACACCTGTACTTTTTTGATTGCCATAAATATTATATTTTGAAACTATTTTAGAAAAAATAATTAAGCTAAAATTTATTGATAAAAAAATAAGATAGTTATTTTTGTGAATTGAATTTATATTCAAATTTAAAAGTAAAAATACTAGAATTTTTTTTATATTAATCAATGTATAATATTTAAAGTAAATAATACTGTAAGTTTATGATAGAATTCATTGTCTTTTGTCGTTACTTAATCATAATTGATATTTTTTCTGACTAATTTCTTTTCAAAACTTAAATACTTCAAGAATTTAAGTCTTGGATATTATGTTTTAGAATTAAAACTATATATTAAAATAGTGTAAAAATAAATATTTATATAAAAGATTTTGAATTTTATTTTTTAAATTTTGTACAGTATTTTATGTGTTTTGAAATTGTGTATAAATAATGGATTCCTTAATTTCTAAATGAAGGCTTAATTTATTCAGGGAAACTTACAGATTAATGACTTAGATTTTTTTTCTAGGCATCTATGTAAAGTGAATCTTCTTCCTGTGATTACAAAAGCTTTGTGTGAGAAAGTTCTGGTTCATTGAACTCATTTGTAACATATAATTATGACTCATTTGTACTGAATGTTCCTCATAATTCTGACATTCCTCCAAGCATGCTATTCCATTTGATTTTAGCATACTGAAGTGCTAAAGAAGCTAACTTTTTAAAACTGTTTCAAGAATTTGAATAAGTATTAATTGACTAGATGTTTGTGATATGTAAAGCATATCATGCTTTATTTATGCATTTTTTCTCTTTATGAATATTTTCATACACTGTTGCATTTAGAAATTAGATTATTTTGCTTCATACTATCAACCTTGTTTTATACATATATATTCATTTCATTGACAGACCAAAATATTTCGATTTATTTTATTACTTTTTGTTTTTCATTGATAAAGATTTACCCTATTTCCTGCCTTATTTATTTTTAAATTCACTTATTTTTCAGTTACTTTACAAAATGTCATATGATTGTTATGACAGAAATGTAATGTATAAACTTTTTGACAGTATACTTTCATATTTGTAAGCTGATTTCAAAATGTGATACTGTGTACTAAATTTAAAAACTTTCTTATTTGTGTATTCTAATAATGTGCCTAGTAACTTTATGTAATGGAAGTTTATATATGTGACTGGATAATATTTGCTTGTTATTAAACGAACATGAATATATGGTTATTTTTAGTAATTATTAACCACTTTGTTTGTCTTCAAGTGATGGAATTCTTGTGATCCATGATTTTTTTAAGCTTTCATTTATGAAAAGAAATCACTTATGAACTGTTTAGAAAAGTCCACTTAGATAAACTTGAGTAATGTTCTTGATCTCCTATCAAGTGTTAATAAAGTGTGATGAAAATATGAGCTAGAATTCAACATAAAAAATGATTCCTAACTATTGAAGAGTTAGTATAATGCTTGTGTAGACTTGTTTCCTATAGTAGTTTTCTAAATTTTTTCATGCATGCTTTACAAATGTATTTATTTTAACTTTACTTTGATCCCCTCTTATATTAAAAAATGTTTTGTGCATTATCTAGAGATAAAATGTGTCTTCAGTTTCTAAATGCATGTGTGTATATATACTGTAGAGTATCCTTAAAACAAAATCATTTTGTTTGAATTGAAAAATTTGTTATATAGAAAGTCATTTGTAAAAAGAATGTAACACATACATATAGTACTTTGAATGAATGTTATATTTTATTTCAATCAGTTAGCATTAAAGTATATTATAATTCAATTAAAAATAAAGAATATTAGGATTTTCCTAAAATCTTAAATCTTATTATTTATCATTGAATGAATAATAAGCATAGAGTTATAGTATTTTAATAACTTTATGCAAACATAATTTATTTTATACAAAAAATTATATATTTTTTATTCTGTTTTAAATAAATTGATAATTTTATTAAATTTTCACTTTTTTCTCATGGTTTTTTTGGTTGCTTTATGTTTTAGAAGCATTCTGTTTTGGGGTGATTTGCCTTGAATGACAATTGTAAGTAATGTAGAAAAACACATCAAGCTAATTACTGTTCCATGTATTATTTTCTATAAATAAAGATATTAAAAACATTATTTAGAAACTACTAAGAAACAACTTTCTCTGTAACGAGACAGCTGATTTGAATTAAGGGGAAAATTTTTGCATTTTGATTAAAAATTTTATTACTGGGAACACTTTGTTTGAAGAGAGACTGCTGTATAAATTTATATAAAAGTGCACATCAGTTATACACACATGCATAAAAGAGTAATTCATAATTTGTTGTGTATTTCACGAAATTCACTTTGGTGATTTTAGTAGTCTTTTATTTATTTTACTGTAGTGTAACTTTATGTAATAATTAAAATTATTTGATGTAGTTTATAATATTTTGTGATTTTTTTCTTGCTACATTCATTTACAGAAACCATAGTCACTTTATTTTTAAGGTCATTTCTTAGAAAATCGGTTTAAATTGCTTACAGAACATGAAGCAGTGAATTTTCAAACGGTAACAACATTTTATTTACAGTTGATAATGAACTGTTATTCACACTTTCAGGAAATTTAATTTAGAAATATGACAGTATTACGACAATATAATATCTACTATCTTATGGTAGTGTTATGTATAATTATAAAGAAAATCCTTAAGTAGTTAGTACATAAATGCAAAACTCCTTATGAAAAAATATTTTATCTTTAGTCAAATCCTTTCTCAAAATCTAATATTTAAACTGTATGTCCACATGAATTAGCTTTCAAATGCATAATCAAACTCCTTTAATTGAGGAAAAAAGAGATAAAATTGGTAAATAAAGATTTAGGCAAAGAATGAGAATTTGATCTGTAATTATTGTTGATTTAAAACTAATCTCATTAATAATTTGGTTTTATGAAAAAATGATTAAAAGAAATGCAATTGCAGTTTGCATTTTATGTTGATGAGAGTAGTAATTTTTAACTCACATTAATATTCTCTTTCTGCAATATGATATCCAATTGTGGATTTTTCATTAAAAAATATTTTTAATAGAGTTATAAATATCATCAAAAATATTTTAACATAACTATTTTTAATAGAAAAGAAAAACTCAATATATTGATTGGTTCAGTTTTAGTATTATGGTTTTCATTGTAATATTTTACAGTATTTAAACGAATTAGTTTTGAGATCAAAATTAAATATTTTTGTCCTTCTGCTGAGTTTTTTCTTCCCTACATTCAGTGTTTTGAAGTATCTCTGCCTGTTATGATTTTTTTCATTATCAGATAAATATCATGTTTGTTGTTTGGTATTTCTATTTACTTAAATGACTACTTTCTCTAAGTCAAATTGGGAAATATTCTTCTGGCTTCAAAATTAAAATTCAACCTTCTAGCTAGAAGTGTGTAGACTGCAAGTTGGAACCCACTATGTAGAAAGATAAGTTAGATGAAATTGTAATTAGCAAATCTTAACAATTTACTTCATGCTTTGAGGTTTATTTAGATTCAGTATATAGAGGTTATATGTTATTAACAGTGGGCTGAAATGCATTTATCATTACCCACAGAATCATTTACTATTAAAGTGAAAAACAAAGTAACAGACAGAACATTCACAAAGAGTGAAAACATTTCATTGTAATGTACATTTCGCTAGCAACTTGATTGATATCAGTTTTCCATTATTTCAGCAATGCAAATTTTCGATTCTTACTTCGGGTGTACATCCAATTTAAACTGTAGGTTCCTGTAGATTAAGTTCTGATTTGCAATTAAGTGACCTTAGATTGGCAAACCTAAATATAATTTTGTCTATGTCCTTGGTCCCACACAAAAATTTTGAAATCAAAAATGAAACTTATCTGGTAAATATTAGCAGTTTTCACGCAGACTAAATTTAAATAATGTTTCCTTTGAAGAAAATTCTTTTGAATATTCATTAATATATTTACACTATTAAGTGCATTATTTTATCCATATAGAGTATTACCTAGGGAAAAAGTGAATCGAATGTTAACATCGGTTTGTATTTAAAAATGCTTACTGTTTATCTTTGAGTAAAGAATATATTCAATTAATTTTAAGATTTAGAAGTTATTTCAGTAAGTGAAAATTTTTTATTATTTACTATTAATCGTTTTTTCAAATTGTGAATTTTCTTCACATAAAAATTTTTTTAAATATCATATGGCCAACTTATGATTGTTTGGGAAATTTTAAGCATACAATATTTTATACGAGGGTTACTCTGAAATTTTAGAGATACGCGCAGACGAGAATTTACAATATAAAAATAACGGTTTAATTTTAAAATACTAAGTATTTTAACACAGAAGACGATTTTTTACTGACTTACTTCAACTTGTTTAGTGTGGAATAAATTTTAAACAGAAGAGAAAATGGGGTTGACGCGAGAACACTTTCGCGCTATGATTTTCTACGATTTCAAAGCAGGATTAAATCAAGAAGAATGCGTTCAACGATTGCAATTAGCATTTGGTGATGAATCTCCAGCTCGTGCTATTGTATTCAGATGGTTTAGAGAATTTAGAAAAGGTCGCAATTTTCTTCAGGATGAAGAACACAGGAAGGCTGCCGTCGGCAGTAATCCCGGATAATGTGTCTGCCATGCGAAAAATATTAATGGATGATAACTGCTGTACCTATCACATGATGCAGAAGGAACTTTACATTGGATCCGCAGCCATACACAAAATCATTCATAAAGAATTACATATGAAAAAAGTAGTTTGCCGTTGGGTTCCCCATAATCTAACTGAGCATCAAAAAAAATGAACGTGTCAGAATCAGTAAAGAAACTCTTAATATGCTGATTGATGGTTGCCACCGCATCATTTCTAAAATTGTAACTGATGAAACTTACATATCGTGTGTTTTGACGTTCCAACACGTCAAGAAAGCAAAGTATGGGTCTTTGAAGATGATCCCACACCGACAATGGTGAAAAAACAACGCTCACTGAAAAAAGTGATGTATGCCGTTTTCTTCATCAGTACGGGATTGGTCAAAGCCATCAAGTTGGAAGGACAGAAGAAAGTAACAGCAAATTGGTATACCACTAAATGTCTTCCAGAAATTCTACAAGAACTGAATGTTAGGGGACTAATGCTTCACCATGACAATGCGTCTTCACATACAGCCGGATTAACAGTTTAGTTTCTTAAAAACAAATTAAAGTGATCGAACATCCGCCGTATTCAGCTGATCTAGCTATGTGCTTTTTGTAAAGAATAACCAAAATGGTAGTAAACCATTTTGGTTATTCTTTAATCTAAAAAAGAACTTACGTGGACGTCGTTTTCATTCAGAAGAAGAGATTAATGTGGCTATAAATGCATTTTTTCATCTATTCGAAGAAATGAATGGCTTGAGGGATTTAATATGTGGAAAATTCGTCTACAAAAGTGCATTGTTGCTGGAGGAGACTACTTTGAACACACCTAAAATTTTGTAAGTATAACTTTAAAAACGTAGTTGTATCTCAAAAATTTCAGTGTGACCCTCATATATAGATAATATTTTCCATAAATCCACTAATCTTTCACACTTACATCTTTAAAAAAAAATCCCTTATTTGAATGATATTCATTCTACAAATGTTGAACCTCTATTTCCCTCTTAGATTATTAATTACTTTACCCAAATTTTATGCATAGTATGTTCAATCTTTTTATCTATCTGAATAGAAAAAGAATTATATTTTAAAGTCATCTAAGAGATTCTTAGATTCCTACATTTTCCTCCAACATTTGTTTTTCCCATGATAAAAATATTCTCTAAAAATACCCCCTCTAAAAAAAACCCAATATGTACTGGATCTAATAAAATTTGCTCAGCATATATTTTTGTAGAAAAGTTATGCTCACTGGAGATAATATGGAAATTTGTGACCCTTATATGAATAAATTCATAGTTTAATCAATTTATTCATATCCATTCATCCCTTAACAGTAAACTAAACAAATCATAAAGGCTTTCCAATTGCATTCCTTTTTTCCCTCAGCAAAACTACTGCCAATGTACTGCAATTCCTTTTTCAAAAATATTAAAAAATGACCTTGTTTAAAATCAAGGATTTTCATGTATGATGTTGCTTTTTATTATTTTTTTGCCAACAGATTGACAAATATTAAGAATTATTTTTTGTGTGTGTACATCAGGCACATTTTGCATGTCTAAACCATTTGTTGTTGCACCAGCATATATTCGTAGGTGTTAGGACTTAAATAAAGATTCCGTCAATGAAATAATAACAAATATTTATTTGAGTTGTATTGCTTAATGCTAAACGGACTATACCGCTACAATTTCAAATCTGAATCAAAACTTTTCAGAGTGAAATAAAAGCATAGGCGGTTGTGCCATGGTAGGCGCACTAATCGCTTGATGAACAGTTTTTCAAGGTGGCAACACCTAGAGTACATATAGGTCTAATTAATATGAATCTGACAGGTGACAGATATGTAAACATCCTTTCTCTGTAATTACTTTTATTCATGTTCATTGAATATTCCAATAGATGTGGAAAATTCACAATGCAAGAGTTGTCTCCAAATGGAGTCCAGTATTACTCTTCTAATTTCAGGCACTTCTTTTGTCATTCAGAAAATAAATCTATCATCTCAAATTCTTATCCATTGTCTTGAAAGCTTCATTACATGAGAATCAGACAAACTGAAAGTAGAAGAATAGCTTGGCAAATATATGCCACCTCTGCTTAAAAGCATTTTGTACTAGGTACATTAAACCAATTAATCCTAATTCCAATTTTTGGGGTCACTTATTTTGTTTAAAATTTGACAAACCCTCAATGAAGCTCTGATGTAACTCTTAAGAATGCTTTTTGACTGTGTAAAATAGTAAATAGAATATGGGCAAAGACATCACTCTCATGTATAATATGGTGTGCAGATTCCACATCCTTGTTGCATTTCCTGCATTTTGGTTCTTGTTGAAAAAGTCCCCTTTTATGAAGGTGTTTTCTGAAATAATAGTGCCCAGTGATGACGCCATCAATACTGATTTAAAACTTAATTCTGTATGTAGTCATTCTAGCAATGCTGCAAATGAAGATGTCCTAAGGAGTCAGGTCTGAAAATGTCTTCAGTGCTCTGGTCGGTGCAGTAGACATTGCAACTGTGATACACAAGCAGGTTCCGCAGTCCTTGCAGACATTTCCTAACTTGTCGTACAGTTTTTTGTTCCACTTTGCCCCACCAAACCACAGAAGCATATGCAATGATAGGCCTGACAGTACCTGTGTACATCCAAAACACGCCAAGATAATAAATCTACTTTCAATTTTTAGTCTAGTGTGCGCTGGCATACTTTGAACCAAACCTAGAGTTGGAACTGGCAGCTTTTATGAAATTGGGGGGGAACCAAATAGCTAAAAACTGCCAGGTGGAAATCTTCATAATTTAAAAGACAGGCTCATGCAAGACCTCACAATTCTTGACTTGTTACCTTTCTAGGTATCATTATGCTTGGAGGATATTACAACTACAACCTATTTAACATGCCCCATGCTATGAACACGATAGATCCTTGGTTAAAACAGGATTTGAACTCACTATCTTTAAATAATATGAACAACACCCTGACCAATAAGGCACTGTAGCCTCTGGCACACCAGCAGTGTTAAACAAGCATGGAATGTTAATTTGAGGTATAAAATCTAAGACAGAGAGCTATAAGGCATATCAAAATAATTAATTACAAGACAATACAATCAGATGTTAATGCAATTTTATTTTCCAAAATTACTTCTAGAAAAAACTTTCAACAAGTATGGAAATTAAATCTTTTAAAAAATACACTACTGGCCATTAAAGTTGCTACACCAAGAAGGAATGCAAATAACAGAACAATATTTATTGGTCACATACATTATAGTGGAAAGAACAAGTGATTAGATTTACAGGAAATTAGGATGTATAGATCTTTTTAAATCAGTACCCAGAGCAGCCACCTCTGGCTGCAATAACAGAATTTATCCGCCTAGGCATGGAGTGAAACAGAGATTGTATGGCATGTACGGGGATCTCAGTCCATGCAGCTTCATCGACAGTAGTGGATGGTGAGTGATACGTGCCAATCGCTCGGCAACCATTGACCACACGTTCTCAGTTGGTGACAGTTCAGGAGAACGTGCTGGCCAGGGTAACACTCGAATCTGTTCTGTCTCAAGGAAGTTCAGAACAGTATGGACAACATGCGGTCGTGCATTATCCTGTTGAAACAAAGCATTAGGGAGGACTCGAAGATAGGGCAGAGCCACGGATCTTAACACATCGGAAATGTAACGGTTGCTGTTCAAAGTGCCGGTAATGCGAACAAGAGGTGATCGAGACGTGTATCCAATGGCACCCCATACCATCACTCCAGCAGATGGGCCAGTATGAAGATGTCCAATGCAAGCTGACAATGCGCGTTCTCCACGATGCCTCCAAATACGGATGCGGCCATCATGGTCCTGTATACAGAACCGAGACTCATCTTGTTAAGATGACGTGATGCCATTCCCGCGTCCAGATTCGTCGCTGATCACACCATTGAAGGCGCTCCTAGTGGCAACTCAGCCAAAATAAATCCCTAAAGGGAAATTGAGAAGTGCATCTTCCCTATCCGATGGGGAATCTAGCTCAGTTGCTATTTGGATGCGGTCGAATGAAGACCGTATTAGCACCAGTGTATTATGGTGTGGAACTTATCTTTATGGAACATAATCATGAAAATTGTTAATTGTTATTGTTAAAATAAAATATTAAAGGCAATAGGACTTATTAATGAACCAAAAAAACCCGCAACCCAATTCGTAACGCAACACTTCTGTCTGTGACGCAGCGTCAATGCTAGTCGAAGCCATGGTCGCCGTACAGACAATCCATGCTGCTGCAAACGTCGTCGAACTGTTCGAGCAGAAACTTGTTGCCTTGCAAATGACTCCGTTTCTCGACTCAGGGTTCGTGACGTGGCTGTACGATCCATGTGACCATGCGGATAACATGTCTTGTCTTCTCTGCTGTTAGTGATGGGGGATCGCTGAGATCCTGCATGACGTTCCGTATGATTGTCCTGAACCCATCGATTCCATATTCTGCTAACAGTCATGGGGTCTCGACCGACGCGAGCAGCAATATTGCGGTACGATAAACCGCAATCCCGGTAGGCTATAATCCTTCCTCGATCAAAGTCAGACACGTGCTGATAGGCATTTCTTCTCCTTACACGAGGCATTACAACAACTTTCTTTGCCGAAAACAACGTTGAAACGGAAATTGAATATGAGAAAACTGTCAAATCTCTGGTTTTATACACATTGTAGATGTTGCTACTGTCGCCTGCTTTGTATGAATGCGCTGAAAATCTAATCATTTGCATATCACAGCAAGTTTTACCTGTCATGCAAATTTCACGTGTGTGGTGTACCGCTTTCCTGGTGTAGCAATTTTAATGGCCAGTAGTGTGTAGTTATAGAAGTTGCTTGAAAGAAAATTCATGGACAGTATGGAAAATCGATGCCGCCAATGCATTCAAATTAGGGGGGGGGGCATATATCTCAGTAAAACTCCTTTTTTGTTTTATGTTTCTGTCACATTTTACACCATAAAACTGATTAGTCTTTTTTTTTTCTAAAAATGAACTTTACCAAAGAGAATTTTTTTAAAAAATAATTAATGCATTTTTCTTGTGTAAATCTCTATGTTTCAATCAATATATACCTGTTTTGTGCACGTACAAATTTGGTGTTGCTAAATTCTTATATTTGAAAATTGGGTGCTATAAAAAAGATTATTCCTTGTGGAGGCCAGCGTATGATACATGAGCTGATATTTAAAAATTTCTTTATGTTGATATTAAATTTTGCATATTTAATCAGTAAGGATTTGACAGTAATAAATAATCATCAGGTAATGCTTAGAAAAAGTATGATTTGCATGTTATACTACAGCATAATAACGTATCTAAAATATACTATTTAAAAAAAAGATTAACTAATGCAAAATTATTTATAAAACAACAATAAAACACGTTGACCATAAATATCTACAATAAATCACTTCATTTATCACTGTTGATACTATTTTGTTACTTTAGAAACATTCAACTCACAGATTATATATTTTTTAAACTAAGCAAATCAAATATATAAAAATATTCAATAAATGCAATCAACGGTACAAAGAAACTGTTGGACAGGGCGAGGCATTTCGTTAATTAGAGGTTTAAGTTTGAAACTAGGATACTATTCATTTCATATAGTTCTTGAGTATTTTCTCTCTAGATAAGTCTTCTTTCAGTGAAAAACAAGTTTAAACTGTAGGTCCCTGTCTAATTAGGCCTCGTGTGCAAAAAATGACCAGTGCATCAGTGATAAAAATCCTTTTGTATTTCATATTTTAATTTCTAATAGTAATTTTGCACTTGCTTTCTAGCAAAATGTCGGCGTACTGTTGGTATGCTCTATGTTTTTTTTTATCTGATGGATTCCAGTCAAGACATTAGTTCAAGAGAGTTTCCCGCTGTAAATATGGATATTTTCGAAAATTTTATCAGTTTTCGTTCGAGTTAGTTTTGAAGTATATATCACAAGTATTAGAATCAACGATACTAACGCATTTAAGTTTCTTAAAGTCTGCACTATTTAAAACAATATTCAAAAATGATCATGGACGTGTAAAGGACGAAAAAGTATCAAACAAAAATTAAGTTAATGATTTATACACCTGAGACGAAAAACTTTATTTCGACATTTAATGTTGTAGTCGCTATGGCTATCGTATTGAAAAGAAATAATTAATGTTCCTTTTCAACATCAAATGATCTAGAAAATTAACAAACTTGATCTTGCATATTTCAACTGTTATCTCTTTCTGAGAAATATTTGTCGAATTATCGGAGAATAATAGTTTTTTTTTAATGGCAAAGGATATCTGAATACCACAATTACCTGACTTATCCAATATTAATAGCTGCACTGGATACATAATTGCGTTAGAATGTCAAAATGTACATTACTAATCCTAAAACTGATATACAGGTGGTTATCAAAATAATGGAAACACCCTAGATTTTGAAATAATCCATTATTAATATGGCATAGGACCGCCTTTAACATGTAATACAGCTTGGATTCACCTGGAAATCGAATTGTACAAATTCTGAATAGTGTTTTGAGGAATATTGTACCATTCTTCATGGAGATATATTGTGAAAGTTCCATGAGAGATACCGGTGGAAGATATCGCAATTCCGGATTGAAAGCTCTAAAATAGACCACAACGGTTTGATTACATTGAGGTCTGGGGACTGTGCAGGCCAAAGTAGATGTTCCACTTCATTCTCATGTTCATCAGACCATGATTGGACAACACTAGCAGCATGAATGGGGGCATTATCATCTTGGAAAATTCCATCTCCTGCAGGATACAAATGGATCATAGGATGGACCTGGTCAGCTAAAACTCTTATACTCCTCCCCAGTGATCCTTTCTTTCAGGATTACGATTGGACCAGCAGAAAACCATGACACATCTGCCCATACCATGACCGATCCACCTCCATGCTTGACAGTTGGAAGGAGGCAATCAGGATCATACGCTTGTGCAGGTGTTCTCCAGGTATGTACCTGTCCTGTTGTGGGGAAAAGTGTGAAACATGATTCGTCTGACCATATAACAGTCTTCCACTTATCCATCGACCAGGTTTTTTGGTTGTGGCACCACTCTATACGACGTTTGGCATTAGCATCTTTGACAAGTGGTTTGGGAGTTGCTGTTCTGCCGTAGATGTTCTCTTTATGAAAGTATCTCCTAACTGTAATTATTGACACTGGAGAATCCAGATGCTGATTGAGCTCTGCAGTTACTTTGGCTGCAATTGTTTTCTCTTTAGACATTACAATCTGCTTTAATACCCGTCGGTTTCTTTCACTCAGCTTCTCCTTCCATCCTCTATTTTGCATTGCTGAGCTTGTCTTTTCACCTTGTGTGTATGCTGTCATGACTTTAGACACCTTACCTCTAGAAACGCCTAAAAGCTGGGATGTTTCGATCACTATGTCTCCAGCTAGTCGGACTCATACAATTTGGCGTCTCTGAAAATCTGTGAGGTCTGACGTTTTACGCTTCTGACTGAAATTCGAAACGTACTTCTGCTTAAACTCTGCGTAAGCTCTCACATATCACCTAATATATGAGCTTTTTATATTAAAAAATCTGGTAGCTAAGATTATATTTTAATGCTTACGAAGCGAATTCTTAAATGTCCCTTTTATTCACAAGTGTTTCCATTATTTTTTGATAATCACCTGTATTTTGATATTAGAAAGTTTGATAGGCTTAAATATACACAACAAAAATAAATATTAAGATGATCTGATTTGGCAAAATAAACTATTAATTTTGTTGAAATGTAGTTTGATGTGATAACTGCAGTCAAGTGTAAATAGAGTACAATAATTTCCCGACCTGTTTAAGAGAAATCAGGTTTTTTTTCGTTTTAAGGGCTTATATATATATATATATATATATATATATATATATATATATATATATATATATATATATGAAAAATAAAATGGAGGATAGGGGAAAATACTATTAATTAATATATAAACTGATGCAGTAACGTATTCAATCTCATTAGATATGACAGAAACAATAGATATTCATCATTTCTTAGGCCCCCTGATAACTAGTTAACTGGTGTCTAATTTGATGTGAGGATGACTGAATGAAGAACAGCCAAAATTATGTAGTAAGAATTTCTAATACTAAGATGCAGAAATAATTTACTTAGCTTGATAATGAATTATCGGAAATTAAATTATGTCTGAAGTTGCAATACATGTATTTGTAAATAAAATTTCTCATTTACTTATTAGATCGTAAAGGAGATTGTACCACAAAAAAATCACAAATTTTTATGTGTCTGACTAATTTTCCATATAATCTTTTCAAGGCTATTTATGTTTAAAAATTTAATTTAAAATATATAATCTCTAACAATTACTGAATATAATTCACTAATAATCTAATAAATCCTAAAATTTGCACATTTTAAATATGAATTGATGTATATTTGCGTGCTAAAATGATATGCTTGATGTTCGAAAGATTGTCTACAAACATTAGTAATATTTACATAACTTTACTTTAAGAAAATACCTGCTACAGATAAATATGTAATCTTTGATAGTTGTAGAAGTCCTTACAATATGAAGATCAAGTTAAGCACGGTATACCAAAGACATATTTAATCGCTTTCATTCTTACTATCGGATTCCTTGCAATTTCCGCTGTATGCCTTCTTCTGTGACGTGAATGCGTTTCCAATTTTGATGGTTTGAGTTTTGATCTTCGGTTCAATATTTCATAAGTTCGAGTCCCACTATGGTCTTGAATGTTTGTACTAATCTGACATTTATTTTAAACAATAAATCCTGGTTTAATTTTAGCTCTCATGAACAAAAAATAACCATTGAGCGATAAACTTAATCAAATGATCTGCAATAGCTAAAGACATAATTAGTTTGGGATGTAGTTATACAAACACTAGGAGGAGCTCTGCACCCTTCTGCTTATACATGTTCATCTATACTAGCAGTGCCCCTTCCTCCCAATGCATCCTGCTACTATTCTTCTGAATGAAATGCCCACGCAGTACTGCTTCGAACATCGCTTTTTGTTCTTTTCGAAAGCAATTTTTTTGCGTGAAAATTGTTCATTATAATCGAACAGGTCAACAAATAAAGTTATCAACTAAATTTTGGAGTTTCCAGTATTTCGAGTTCAAGATATAGCATTTATGGGAATCTGCAGTCAGAAAGTTCATACATTTATTTTATTTTAGTAACATTAAATCTTGTGCGCTGTTTGTAGCTGTATAATAAACAACAAATTAGCTTAATGTCTTATTTTATTTATTAGAAAACGGGTGGCCCACGCACACTGTATTTAGATAGATTACAATAAATTCATATTAGAAATGTACAAAGCATATTCTAAACGACAATTTGGGATTTAAATTTAAAAATGTTCTCTGATACTTGTTAGGAAGAAGTGTAACAGAATTTAATATCCATCGTTTTTCCCTGGAAGGAATATTGCTGAAAATAGTTCTTAATTTATTTGAAATTATAAACTCAGTCATAACAATTCAAGTCTTTTAATTATATACATAAAAAAGAAAGAAGTTTTGATCAAAATTATTAATTCTATTTTGATAGTTCAATACAATCTTTCAGCCTTTGGGAATCGATAAAATGAAACTGAGTAAGATTTAATTGCAAACTGGGTAGATTTCACATTTTTTTTGCAGGATTAATTACTTGATTATGGCATATACATTTGACACCGTATACTGAATAGTCAAACAACCGAAAGATGTAAAGTTTTTTCACTATTCATCGTATTTTGCTTTCAAGGAAGCCTTTTCACCTATAGTGGACGGTATTCGTGTGTGGATTATTCGGAAAACTCTCCCCGATGGATGTGTATCGGCGCATACTTTTTCACACAATGTATGCTGTGCGCAGCCCAACATCTGAAGGCATTTGTATGACATTATATTACTTTTATTACGCTTTCTGGAGAATTTTCATTGGAGACTCCAGATAGAAAAACCCAGAAAACTCCTAACAGATGTGCATGCGAAAACAAAAGCATATCATCTCTTTATTTAGCAGTTTCTGGAATAAAGCCAGACTATTTTTTCTGAAAAAGACTATCGTACTATAAGAACATGATAGAATTAATTACTTTTTTAATATTACTAGGGACCCAAAGAGATGTGGTCGAGTTTGCAGGGATACCGCAGGCTAATGTCTTGATTAAATTGCAGCGTCACAGAGATCAGTTTTAATTTAGTAAGAAATTATGGAATTTCAGGAAACAAGTAAAGAGAGAACATCAGTGTGAAATACCAAATATAATGAAAAGTCCTTGACTCATGAAGAAAGCACAAATCCTTTTTCAAATGATTTTTTCAAACATCTAAAACTAATTCTGAGAGCTTCTGTACAAGAACATGTTTTAGTTTATATTAATTTCAAAATATTAAAAGACTTCTATTTCCTTCTGAAAATCAAGGAGTTTAGACATTCTTAAATATAAATATCTAGTTTTATTAGTTAAAAAATAAATTACTGATGTTTTTAGATAATTCCACACATTTTTAAAGATAACTTTTATTCTATTCTAAACAAAAGTTAGTCTGCATTTATGACCTCCCAAATTAATTTACGAATTTGCCAAAAAAATTCAAGTTCATTTTCTTAAATATTGAAATTCTACAAAGTATAAAAGACGGAGTTGATAAAATTCATTCTACGGAAAATTAATTAGTATATATATATATATATATATATATATATATATATATATATATATATATATATATATATATATATATATATATATATATATATATATATACATATATATATACATATATATATATATATATATATATATATATATATATATATAAATATATATATATATATATATATATATATTGTTACAAATTTATAAATAATGATTATATTTGTCTTAAAATATCTCAGACAGATCAGAAATTCTCACATTTTGGGCAAAAATTGCGGTATTAAGACGTGTTGTACTTTTAAAAGCGGATTTCCTAATGATTTGGCGACAGTTGGCGATATTCTTGGCGACTTGGCGACGGTTGGCGAGATTCTTGGCGACTTGGCGAGAAATCGATACTTCTGGAAACATCCATCACCTAAGCTCTAGGACCAATATTTTCCGAGATAGCCTAGAAGCTTCCAGAGCCTTGGCGAAATTGGTAGATTTCTCCGCCAAGTCAGGTATAAATACCGCAGCCCGACATGGAATAGTAGTAGAGTTTTTTGTAAAGACAGTCAGTGAGTGAATACGATTAGTTGTGACTGGTAGTTGTTCTCTGTCTGAGGTATTTGAGACCTGTGTTTGGAAGCTGTTTCTTATTATATCTGACGAATTGTAGCTGGATAATTGTGATTGTTACAGCGGGAATTTCGTTTATCTCGTGAAGTTTTTACGAATAAAAGTCTTGTGTTCATTAAGTGGTCGCTTTATTCAACTCTCAATCAACACGAACCCGTGGAGCTCGGTACAACTGGTGTCAGAAGTGGGATTGAAGAGTTGATGCAGCGTGTCACAAGAAAAATGGATATGGATTTAATGAAAAGTCTTCTCGAAAAATTAGCGGAGCAGATGGCTGAGATGAAAGCTGGACAAGAAGAGATGAAAGCAAGACAAGAAGAGATGAAAGCTGGACAAGAAGAGATTAAAACCGAGATGATGAAAGAGATAAAATCTGGACAGGAGGAGATGAAAGCTGGACAAGAAGAGATGAAAGCTAGACAAAAAGAGATGAAAGCTGGACAAGAAGAGATTAAAACCGAGGTGATGAAAGAGATAAAATCTGGACAGGAGGAGCTTAAAAAGGAACTTAAGAAGGACATTGTAAGTGTTAAAGAAGAATTCTCCAACATCATTCAGGAGAAGATGAATGCAATGGAAGATAAGGTAACTTCAGTTGAAACTAAAGTTCTGGAGATAGAAGAAAACGTTGAAGAAGCATTAGACAATATGAATAAGAAGATTGAACGCTTGGAGAAGCAAATGTCAAACAAACATGAAGAACCCAACGTGGCATTTGTGCCTTCCCTAGCCAATATTAAACTCTCAACATTTGATGGGAAATCATCCTGGCAAGTATACAAGACCCAGTTTATGATGGTAGCGGAAGCTAATGGATGGAATCCCCGAGCCCAAGCTTTTCACCTGGCGGCTTCTTTAAGAGGAGACGCGGCTGACATCCTCGAGACGCTTCCGGAGGAGCAGAGGCACGATTTCCAAGCCCTATCGAGTGCGCTTGAGCTGCGGTTTGGAAATAAGTGCACTAAAGAATATAGCAGACTACAGTTAAAGTCCCGCTATCAAAAAGCGGGTGAAAGTCTGCAAGAATTGGCTGCCGATATTCAGCGACTTTCCCATCTAGCATTTTCGGACTGCCCAGCTGAGATACGTCAAGAGTTGGCAATCCATTACTTCATCGATAGTGTGCGGGATCCGGAGATACAGAAAACACTTAGACTCGCCGATGTCAAAGATATCGGATCTGCCCTAGTCTACGCACATAAGATAGAGGCTGCCCAGCAGGCCACGCGTAAAGACCAGCACTCAATCAGAGCCGTCTCTACTACTGATACGAACTATGATCTAAAAAAGCAAATTGAATATCTGCGGCGAAAATTGCGTAGCTTAGAATTGAGTAAAGGTGGCAGAAACACGAAAATTCAGTGTTGGACTTGCGGTGGAGTCGGACACGTCCGTAGATACTGTCCAAAACAAAAAGATGGTGGAATTTCTAAAATGGAAATACGTCAACGCAAAGAAACTCTTCATGGAAATACTGATGTATTATCAAGGAAACCGTATAACAAAAGCTGCCGATATTGTTCTAGAGAAGAGAAGAACTATCAGCTGATAAATACTTCGGTACGCCAAGTTACTGTTTCACCTCCATCAAAACCAGACCCATGGAGTGATGAAGGACTTAGGGAAGCCCAAAAAGAAGACCCAGATATAAATCCAATTCTTGAATTGAAAGAATCTTCTAGTATGAGACCAAGTTGGCAAGATATCTCCACCTACAGTCCTGCTACTAAGCAATATTGGGCTCTTTGGGACTCACTCCATATAAGAAATGGTGTGTTATACAGGAAATGGGAATCCGATGATGGACGTAAATTCAAATGGCAGCTTGTTCTTCCAAAATCAAGAATTTCAGATGTTTTGAAAGAATTGCATAGTAGCTCAACTGGAGGCCATTTTGGAGTAATGAAAACTCTACAGAAAGTTCGAGAACGCTTCTATTGGAGCAAAACGAGACAAGATGTAGAGAAATGGTGCCAATCTTGTGATGATTGTGCGGCACGTAAAGGACCAAAGAAACGTAGCCGAGGAAGGTTGCAGCGGTACAACGTAGGAGCACCTTTTGAGCGAATAGCATTAGACATTTTTGGTCCTTTACCACGATCTTCAAATGGCAACAAATACATACTAGTTGTCATGGACTACTTTACTAAGTGGCCTGAAGCGTTTGCAATCCCCGATCAAGAGGCGACTACAGTAGCCGAGGTTCTAGTGCATCAATGGGTTTCCAGATTCGGCACACCCTTACAAATCCATTCTGATCAAGGGACAAATTTCACCTCTGTTGTGTTTAAAGGAATGTGTCAAATTCTCGGAATAGACAAGACGCAGACCACGCCACTACACCCACAATCGGACGGCATGGTAGAGAGATTTAACAGAACCATCTTGAATAATCTCTCACTTATGGTTTCCAGAAATCAGCAAGATTGGGATTTGAAGCTACCGCTGTTTCTGCTTGCATATCGCAGTGCTGTCCATGAGACTACCGGATATACTCCTTCACAGATGCTCTTTGGTCGCGAACTTCGTCTCCCTTGTGATCTTCAGTTTGGTCGTCCACCGGATACATCTTCATCGCCAGAAGAATACCTTCGAGACCTTCAGGCACGTCTTGAAGATGTCCATAACTTCGCTCGAGACCGAATCAACCTGACGACCGAAAGAATGAAGACAAGGTATGACACAAGAGCGACAGGACGTGAATTTCAAGAAGGTGACAAAGTTTGGTTGTGGAACCCGATTCGACGTAAAGGACTTTCTCCAAAGCTGCAAGCCAACTGGGAAGGTCCCTACACAGTTCTAAAAAGACTGAACGACGTCGTGGTTCGTATAAGAAAATCATCTTCTTCAAAACCAAAGGTAGTACATTATGATAGATTAGCTCCTTATCGTAATGTAGAGTAAAAATTAGTAGACCATGGTCTCTTTGTAAATAGTATAGATAATTTTAATCTTTTCTATTTTCTTGTATTTTTAGTTGCTTGTGTATGTAATGTGCTCTGTATCCTCTTGAAATGTAAATTCTCTTATATTAAATTTGGCCTCCTATCAGGGGATTGTACTGCCCGGGACGTGCAGTCCTTGAGAGGGGGCAATGTTACAAATTTATAAATAATGATTATATTTGTCTTAAAATATCTCAGACAGATCAGAAATTCTCACATTTTGGGCAAAAATTGCGGTATTTAGACGTGTTGTACTTTTAAAAGCGGATTTCCTAATGATTTGGCGACTTGGCGACAGTTGGCGATATTCTTGGCGACTTGGCGACGGTTGGCGATATTCTTGGCGACTTGGCGAGAAATCGATACTTCTGGAAACATCCATCACCTAAGCTCTAGGACCAATATTTTCCGAGATAGCCTAGAAGCTTCCAGAGCCTTGGCGAAATTGGTAGATTTCTCCGCCAAGTCAGGTATAAATACCGCAGCCCGACATGGAATAGTAGTAGAGTTTTTTGTAAAGACAGTCAGTGAGTGAATACGATTAGTTGTGACTGGTAGTTGTTCTCTGTCTGAGGTATTTGAGACCTGTGTTTGGAAGCTGTTTCTTATTATATCTGACGAATTGTAGCTGGATAATTGTGATTGTTACAGCGGGAATTTCGTTTATCTCGTGAAGTTTTTACGAATAAAAGTCTTGTGTTCATTAAGTGGTCGCTTTATTCAACTCTCAATCAACACGAACCCGTGGAGCTCGGTACATATATATATATATATATATATATATATATATATATATATATATATATATATATATATATATATATATATATATATATATATATATATATATATATATATATATATATATATGGGACGGGGAGTGGCCAAGGTGTAATTTAATTAATTAACAATTTTTATATAAAGCCCCTAATATTTATTAACATACATATACAAATATAATTATATACACAAGTTTGAGATATTTACAATTAATCGTCTTAATAGAATGAAATTTAAAGTTTAAGTTTAAAGTTATGGGGGACAGAAGCAGTCGTCTTGCTGTTATCAAAAAGAAACATCTTCGCATCTTTAGGCTTTTTTCTCTTCTGCTCCGCTCACTGGGGAAGCAGTTGCGCCTCTCGAGCCCCTACTCATGTGGGCACTTGAAATAGTGACGTCGGCTATCAAGTGGTTCATTCACCATATATATATATATGTGTGTGTGTATAGGTAAGTGTGTGTGGAGTTAAACAAATCGAATGCAACAAGTCCATTCTTTTTTCTGTAAACATGAAAAATATGACATACATATTACAAAGGTCTGTATATCAAGCAATCTTGTTTAAAAATTAAAATAATGTTCGTGTTCTCGAATCATCATTTTTTAATCCACTTCTTCTATGTATACTGCGTTAATATTTAAAAATTGGTGACCTTTTTTATTTTTGTTGACAGCAAATCAATATTGCAAAAATAATAATTTATTTCACTGAAAGAATTTTGACATACTTAGAATTAAATCTTCATTTCTTCCTCACAAAATTATCTGCTTCATATCACACCCATGGACCAAATATTAATAGCTACTTTTAAACGATATTATATGAAAACAATAGGTCCTAAGGCTATCACAAATAACAGGAAAGATGAGCCAACATGAATAGATTTTTAGAAGTATAATATATAGAATGCAATAAACAATATTTGGGTCTCTTGAGTTGAGACGAAAGAGTTGATATTAAAAGGTACCTGGAAACAATACTGTTCATAAATGATGAGTTGTTTTATGAATTTTGAAGGTACACCTGAAGTTCAAATGATTCGTCTTATGAACTTGGACGTCTACAATGAAGATGTCAAGAATCTCACTCAATATCTGTTTTAAATGTGCAACAATAAAGGACACAGTAAAAGGGAGAAGTAAGTTGATAAAAACGTCAATAGGGTAAATTTACCGGTTCTAGAACAGCGGCGCCAACAACGGCACGTTGGAGTTGAGTTGAGTTGTTTTTCTTCTTGCTGCTGCGTTGAGTTATTTTTTCCTGCTGTTGAGTTTCTGTTTTGATTTTTTTATTGTTGAGTTTTGCTTTTCATTTTTTTGATAGAGTTGGGTTGTAATTCATCTTGCTTCTACACTGAGCAGTTGGTTTCGCTCTCTTTATAAGAGTTGAAATGAACTGATTTGGAAGATTTTTTATATTTAGAATTCCTATGCGTTTGGTGGCAACAGTGAAGTTTACATTTTAGAGATGGCAATACTGTCTAAAACATGAAATATATTTCAAATATTTTTGAAGTCAGTGCTGCCATCTAGTTCCAAAATTATAAACTTGATATAATTTAACAAAATTAGAAAAAAATAATAACAATGACAGATTATAGGATTGAACTCACAAAGTTAAAAAGTATTCGTGGATCAACGATTTATTTTCATAGTTTAAGCCGTTGATCTACCAATACTTGACCATCGTGTAGAATGAATGGGTATTCAAACAGTCCCAATGTAATGAAAACTATCCAGGAAGTCAATTAGCAGCGGCACCGGCGGCATACTTAATGAGTCTTTTATTTCAAAATGATTATCGTCTTAATTGTATTAAATAGAATATGTGAGCAACATTATCGTGATTCTAATTGTATATAAGTGAAATACGTTACATTTTCAGAATGCATTTATTTCAAATAAACCTGATTCTTTTCTAACACGTGCATTCACTTCAGTTTCTTTCTCTATTAGAGTTGAGAAATACTCTTACTGGATTCCTATTTAGTAATGGAAATTTGTTTAAGAATAAGTGGCAACATGTCCA
Source organism: Latrodectus hesperus (assembly GCA_037975125.1). Lineage (NCBI taxonomy): Eukaryota > Metazoa > Arthropoda > Arachnida > Araneae > Theridiidae > Latrodectus > Latrodectus hesperus. The sequence continues at coordinate 94,877,378 of CM075859.1, read as the reverse complement.
CCGAAACAAAGTCAAACAGGTTTTACCTTGTGAACGCCTGCTTACACAGTGTCGCTAGCACGTTTGTCGTACAAAGTATTTTCTGCATCTTACACTTATTCTTTTCCGAGAGCTCAATTTATTCAAAATATTCTTAAAAATGCCTAATGCATCAAAGAAATTTCGTTTTGATTCTTATACTGGTGATATTACTGAGACATCTTCATTTGTACCGTCAAAGTCCTATCCTAAAAATTGTTTTCATTTGGGTGATAGTGTATTTGCAGTAGTGAATTCTTTTAATGGATAAACTCGAGTGCATATACGAAAATATATTGAAAATTCTACAGGATCTCTACTTCCAGCTAAAGAAGGCATTCCCCTCACACTCAAGAGCTGGGATGCATTGAGCGCACGTTTGAGATTATTTTTAACTTCTAAAAAGAATAAAAATGAAGCCACAACCTTAATTGAAAATGACGCTGTCGAAACTTGGCGAAAATAGTGATGTTGTTGTGCAACGAATCTACAAAAGAAAAGATAATTCTTTTCAATTTATACCTAATCATATCCAGCTAAACCAATCTCAGATTTATAAGTTTACAGATTCCAGTGAAGATATTGAAGTGATTTTAAAAGAAAATCTAATAAATTATATACCTTACGTCATTTTGTACATTTAGAAATTACGAAGATGCCACTCCTTGACATGAGAAATTTTAACGATGATCCAGACAATCAAAAAGGGATCGATGATCTAAAACTGGCTTTGTGTGAATGCTTGAAAAAGCATTTTTTAACAATAATATCTGATATTATTGATTGTACTGCATGTAAAAGCAAACTAGTTTCTAACAGCAATCACATGAATGCATGACTTTAACTTCACTGGATAAATATTCTTTGTACTTTCATGAGGCATTATATGTGATGAGATGGAAAGAAATCGCAACTGATTTTCTGAAATCTAACTTGATTTATCCTAATTTTAAGGGAATAGTAATTGATTTTGATTTCTTTGAGTCTTTAAATGTTAAAGAAATGTTTACAATTATTGAAAAACTAATTTTGAATGAATAATGTTTTTTTGTTTTGTATTCTTTTATTTTGCAATAAATGTTGATGTTTGAAAATTTTGTATTTATTTTCATCATTAAATATTTAGCATAATTTCATGCAATGATATTTCATTATAATGTATTTATCTTTTATGTTACTTTTTTTAATAATCAAGTAAGCAATCATTTCCTGGGGCCTGAGCAGCTACCAGGCGCGTCGGTAGGCGGTGGATCACCGAACGTCCTGTAGGAATGACAGGATAGCCTTGAATATAGAATCAGAGGCCGCGAACCAGCTCCCGTAAACCCTGGTGTTATGCGTTCCGTGCCTAGGGCTAATTGGCATCGCGGTATTGGTGTCTTAACGGAGCCTCTAGTTGCCTGGCAAACTTCTAGAGTAATTTGCCTTGCCCAGTATCTCAGGCAATGCTGGGTGGACTTATATTACCTGAGCTTATAAATTGTTATCTTGTGGCTGAAAAGACACAAGAAATAACAATCCTTCCTGCATCTACAGGTGATGCCTCTGAAGTTGACCTTGCTGAAAAAGACAAGTGAACTCAGAGGCTGTCTTGTAATGGGGCAGTAATGAATCCTTCACTTGAGGTAGAAATGACCTCCAAACCATCTTCTGGTGAAAGTCAGGAAGCTATCCCTAGTATGACTGACTCTCTGACCAGATGGGACTATTTCAGCAAGACCCTATCTGCTGGAAATGTCATACGCAAGAGGAAACGGCAGAGCATATCATTTATGAATGCCAGGCTCTTGCCCTCCCTAGATTAACCTCTTTAGGCATCATCGATACTAGAGAGTTATACCTAGACTCCATTAAAGGGTTATCGGACTTTATTAATAAAATGGGTGACCCGAGCAACTGGAACTCGGAAACATTGGGTTTGGAGTTAATGGTACAAAATGCTGATAAAAGCAGAGGTGCCCAATGACATACAGGCCCAATTCTGAGAGGAAGGAAGAAGGAAGAAGCAATCATTTTATTCCAATCCAAAAATATTAATTTTGATCTGTTAATGCACATATTCAATACATTTTCAAGATTTCTTATGTATGATAAAGCACACATAACAATTTACAAAATTTCCTACAGTATAGTCTAAATTAATTTCCATCTATTAAAACACGTGTACAATACATTTTTTCAAGATTGTTCATTTATGATAAAGAACACATTACAGTTTACAAAAATTTCTTACAATATAATTTTTAATTTTAGAAATAAGGTTAAAAAAAAGATATAATTTTAATCAGTTTCTCTTAAGGAATAATGTCTAAAAGCAAGAGTAGAAATACCATCTTCATTTATGTGACGCATTTCATCATTAAAAGATAAAGCTAGTTAATTCTGCTGAAACTAACTCATGAGATTTAGATCTTATTAAATTCATTTCAGCAAATAATTTTTTTCTTTCAAATAAACATTGTTTGTAGTCTTCACATCTTATTTTATTTTTAAGTGATTGTTTTTTTATTCCCTTTAGTCGCTTTTCTGATTTTTTTTTCCGTTTTGTAACATACATTTTAGATTTCAATCCTACGAATTCTGTCATTATTTCTCCTTTATTTCCATCTTTCATTTTCCCAATTACTTTTCTATTCACTAATGTTATATTATAAACATTATTAACATCATAATCTGATGTATCGTAAAAAGAAATATTTTGGTTGACATCTGCATAGAATTCTGCACATTTAATTTCGTAAATAAAAGAGTCTATATCAGCATACATTAAGCGATTATTTTCTTTATATTTATTTTTCATTCCTTCAAGTGAATAGAATACATAAAATCTTTTGGAATATCTAAAATAACCATTCCAACGTGAATGGGTTTAAAAAATTTAACTTTTTCATGTGTATCGCCATTAAATTTTCTGTAAATATGGTTCGATGGCTAAAACTAGGTTTTGAAATTAATTTACGTGCTTGTTCTGCTGAAATGCATAAACGCACGTCTATACGATTTCTTGTGGATTCTAAGCATTTGCCAAATATGCAATTATTCATTAATTTATAAAATTCTTTATGGAATTCATTTCTCGCATTAGTTCTCAAATTAGTATTTAAATCGATATAAGATCGAAGCCACGCTGATTGCTTAAATTGAAGTATGTGATATATGTGAGTAAGTTTTAGCCCTACTTTTAAGTACAATTTTAACGTCTTATAATAAACTTTATATTTTTTCTTTGGTTCTAATGTAGTTAAAAGTCGCTTTTCCTTACAATTCGGAGGCACTTTATTTTCAGGCTCGAGAGGGAAATCCGTGTGATCATCATGAAGATCATCTGGATAATCTAAATCAACTTCAAATATGTATCCATATTCTGAGTCATCGTCTATTTTTGTTACATCGGTATTCTGATCGGTTTGCCATTTAAAATCATTAAGAGGAAGTGCATTACTCATCGCCCCTCCGTACAAATTGTTAGCATCAAGATAAACTAGATACTTTGATTCATTAAATGTATCATATGAAGACATATATTTATTATTTGCTACGGAACATCTGTTTGCACATTGACTTATTATTCACCGAATACCTCTTTCAATAAACAAGATCATCTCATAATCAGTGAATAATTCTAATTCTATTTTAGTACGTAATAACATAGCGTCCCATGATAAGGTCGGCAATGTGTAATACCAACAGGGATCTAATGAATAAGTTTCTAAACAGATGTTACGAAAGTTTTTTCGAAGAGGTCTGCCAACAAAATTACATCTGTTTTTAAGTACATATCACAGTATTCACTTATATTTTTAATGTTAAATGCTTCAAAAACATTTAATGCATGTTGACAATCATCTTCACAGATTTCTTCTTCAATTAATTCGTTGTAGAATTTTTCCCTTGGTAGTAAATGTTTCTCATCACACTTTTTAAAATCGTCAAAATAATCATAGGGAAAAACTCCCTTCCACTCAAAAATAAACTAATATTTTCTGAATCAAAATGTTTTCTCATGTGCCTGAATTGATTTTCATTAAGAGTTTTAATTAGTTTTTCCAAATTGCCGGCATAAACTTCATCGTATCGAGAAAGCAAATTTTAAATTTATTTGAAACATTTTTACTAAAAGAAATATACTTTTCTTCCGTGTTTGGAATTAAAAATATTTGTTTATTGTCATAATCTAATTCTTTAATAAAAATATGTGTATCGTAACCTGATACGTTGGGAAAAAAAACGGGTAAAAATTTTGGCATTTTCATTGCTAAATTACAGTGGTTACAACATGCTTCATTAAATTTTTTCGTAACATGGTTACGATCTCTAACTTTAAAATTAGTGGAAGTGAAAATGCGTTTACAAACGTAACAATTCTCCGCCTTATCATATTCCATTTGTTCGATTTCACTGAGATCTTGTAGGGGCTTATGGTTATTGTAAATTTTTTCTATTTCTAATGATTCTTTTTTTATCATTTCTAAAAATATTTTAACTGCATTTTCTCCCCTGTATACTACTGGATCTTTATAAAAACCTCCGTCATAACAAATATAAATACAAAAACTTATTGGTAAATGTCTTTGATAAGCATTTGAGAAAGATGATTCGGGATTTGGATATACATACATTTTTTCAAATGGGAAAATGCCATTGCGCAAGCGCAAATTGTCATCCGTGTTTAGTTTTAAATCAATAAATAAATACCCCTATGGTTTTGATGTTGCATCTTGGTAAACTTCTTGAAAATACTTTAATTTGCTTGGATATAGTTGTCTACCCAAATGTAAGAACTGACTTTGATCTCTTGGATTTTTAAACATGATAAGATAATGTGAATTTAATGAAATATTTCTCATTCCTCGCTCTTTATTAAAAAATTTTTAGAATGAAAACTACTGAAATATTTCTATGATGACTGCCTTTTAAAAACAATTGAAGTAATTTGGAATTATTTCCCAATTCTTTCATTAAATCATCAATTATTATGACAACATTTCTTATCGAGTTAATATTAGATGTAGTCCTTCATGAAATGTAACGTGTTTTATTTTCTGAAAAAGTGATTGATAAGCCCCATAGCACCAAATAATAGATTTAGGAAACGGTCTGATAATGTTTTCTTCGAGAAGTTTTTTGACAAAATAACTTTTACCACTTCCAGTTGGACCGGTTATAACACATGTAAAGGGATGTTTCATGGATGGTAGCTCCATAGTAAATGAATTTATTTGCTTAATTCAGTGTTAATTTATATGTCTATACGTAGAAAGAAATATTAATGCAATACAAAAATATAAAATAAAGCGGAATACCAAAATCGTATAAAATATCTTTTGACTTCATTATTTCGATAATGTTTTCAAATTCTGCGAATAAAATAATGCTAACGGTTTCCTCTAAAGCTTTTTCAAATTTCATTTCCAATCTCATATTGCTATGTTTAATCAAGTTAAAGTGATCGGAATGACATAAATCAGTTAATAAATAATATGCGAATAAAACGTTACCATCTAAATAATCTTCTCTCGATATACAATTGCCTTTGTCAGGCATCATTTCTTCACTGTTTATAAATAAATTTTGATAAGCTCGAATGTATTGATTTTGAGAGAAATTTAACTCCAGTGGACTGTGGGGAACTGGTTGTCCATCTATATATAATCCGATGAAATTTAAATTAAAATGAGTAAAATTGAAAGGATTTTTTTTAAATGTTCCATGATAAGCATCGTTAGCAACACATCCTAATATTATTCGTTTTGGCATTTGACAGTGAAAAACACTGTCTTGAGAAAAAAACATATTTCCCTTGGGAATGGAATATACTTTGCAGATGACGCGATTGTCAGGAATTTTTCTAAAGCTTTCCCATGTTACACCAGGACTAACGCGAACTTTTCTTACTAACAAGGAAATTTCATCCAATATTACTTTTTGTCCTGCTTTTCCTATTAAACAGAACTCAGGTTTACTACGTATCAATTTAATTTTTAAATCGATCATGTTTAATAACAGTCGATTTTGATGAAACAAATCACGATATATGCATCCAATCATATCCACAGGAGCACTAAGTTTGAAGAAATCCGATCTTTTCTTCCGTCTTCAGAATCTTTGTAGAAAGTTCAGCAGTTAATTGGGAAGACTTACTATCATATCCATAATTGCATAATGTTTCTATATAGGCTATATAAGGGTAGGTATAGCTCGAATTTGATATTATTCTATCATTTAGAGAGACATCTACTTGAGAAAACAGTGAATGCAAAAATAAATTGACAGGTCCTATTGAGTCAGTCGCGCTCAATGGACTATTATCTGATTTCACAATTTTAGCCACCACATGAAGTTGCGTGTGACTGAGGTCAATATACTCTTCAGCACTTCCAGATATACGAAATTCAACTGGACCACCATCAAAAACGTTCGATAAAGGATGAAACTCAACCCACGGTCCATTTTGAATAACAGTTTGCGTAGCAGGTAAATGGAATAATTCTAATTCTGATTTAACACACTCTGGTGATTCTTTTAAAACGTAAGCCATCACGGATCAAAAATCTCGTGTTCTTTTACCTTTCGAATTTTTGAGGGAATGGAGCTTTTATCCTTTTTACGTTTTCTTTTATAGTTTCCAGATCCAATCATAGTTTGTATTTTTTTATTGCCCTCTTGGCTAGATTGCGACTACTTTCTTTAACTCTTTTTTTAGCTGATGCCTTCAAATCTTCTCCAGATAATACATCTGCAGTCACACGACTACCTGTAGCCAAAGCCTCTTGGCTTACTTCATTTCCTCCAGCTACCAAATAAGGTAATGCAACTCTAAATAAACGACGAAAAATTCCTCCAATTCCATACCCTCTTTGAAAAGGAGCACCCTAATATTGAGGTAAACCAAAACCAATTTGAGAAACGTAATGATCTTCAAGCCTTTTGGAGCAGCAAACATATGGTACTTTCATTTCCACGTCTAAAGTAGTAATGATGAATTTTAGAGAAAGTTTTGGTTTTATAATATTTGTCTCATATTCGAAAATTAAGAACTACGATAACCTTTCCTCTTTCAAATGGTACGAAATCACCTAGCCTTAATTCAATTTCAATTGTTTGAAAAGTTTGTTTTATGACAGGCATGTATCATAATGTCTATCATAATGCTGAGACTGATGACATCTCCATCTTGACCTTTGACTCTTACAATTCTCAAATGAGGAGCTTGTGTATCACCAACGATTTGTGGGGTTACAACATCACTATATACGTAGAAAAATGAAAATTCAGAAGCAGAAATAAAATTTATGCTTCCTTCAATGACTGTGTTGTAATTGAATCCTAAAATTGGAGCTAGTTTTTCCAAGGGCAGAGCAGTTCATTGAACGGCATTTATTTTAACTATTTTTTGTTGATTTGTTGTAATTCAATGTAAACATATTTGGGTGTTTCACCAAAGCCCATTGAATAGCTGAGAGAATATCAATTACACATTCATAATATGCTGTTTCAATTTTTAGTCTTATCAACTTTCCATCTCCAATACTATATTTAAAAGTATTATTGTGTTCATTAACATTTAGCCAAGAGTGTGGATAAATAATTTCCGATAATCCTACTTCCCACTCTCCTTTCAAATCAATCAATGTTGGCAGTTGAGTTATAAAATGAGATAATTTGTTTTCCGGGAAATATTTCAGAGAGCTATCAGAAGGTAAAGTCACGTAGAAAGACATCTTAAAGAATGAAATTGCTACAATGTACTCTAACTATTTATTGAAAATTTTGTATCGGAAACCCAATCATTAAATTTTTCATCATAACCTAAGAATTTGACATAGTAAAGTGTTTCACCCTTAACTGTTTTTTTCTTAATAATTTTTTCAATGGGGTAATATCCCGAATAAAATACCTTTTGCAATTCTTTTTCATAAAATGTACCTTTAATAGGTTCATTTAAAAAATCTTTTTATTTATATACTGGTGGATCTCTAGGTATTATTTCTGTTATGGTAAACAAATCTCGACTCCAATTAATTTCGTAAACTTTCTCAAATTGCATTTTAGACTTAGAAATTAGAACTGTATCTCCCATTTGTAAATGTTGCCTTGATCTGTTTTTATTTTGGTTATCATTAGGATATAAATTTTGGTGTACTTGTCTTTGATTATCCATATTTACTGAAGCTGGTTTCATTTTTATACTACGATGAAAAGAATGATTGTAGCTGTAAACTAATTTATCTATTACATGAATATATTTATAAGTTTTATATTCCGTAAAATATTTCCACATTTTTGTTTTTAAAATTCTGTTAAAACGCTCAACAATCCTTGCTTTAGTCTCATTATCAGTTGTAAAGAAATTGATATTTTGTTGTTTAAAGAAATTGCTAACAATTCTGTTTGTAAACTCACTCCATTTATCGGATTGAAAACATTCTGGTGTTCTAGCTTTAAATACTTTTTAAGTACCATTAAAATAGTTTTAGCAGTCTTATCTTTAATAGGAAAAGCCCATGCGTATTTAGAAAAGACATCAATACAAGTTAGCAAATACTTAAATCCATTTTTATATTTAGTTAAAGATCTCAAATCAACTAAATCCGCTTGAAATTTTACGTCCATATCTATAATATAAACTTTATTTCTTTTAAATTTGCGTATTAAAGGTCTGTGCAATGTATATGACTCCTTATTGCGGAGCCACTTTTTAATATCTTTCAATTTAATTTTACCACCTAAAGCTTTATAAATAGAATATGCACTTCCAAAGCTGCCAGGATGCTTAGGATTAGTATGCGCAAGTGACAGTAATTTCTCCATTATAAAATGCAAAGAACGTTGTTTGATAATTACATTATGAATTAATATATAAATATTAAACTAAAAAATCTAGACTAGAAAGAAAGCGTTTTGACTAAAGATCACAAAAGTAATAAATGTAAAAAAAAAAAAAAAAAAAAAAGATTCAAATAAGCATGCGTTTACAAGGTAAACCCTGTTTGACTTTGTTTCGGTGGACATGCTGCCACATATTCTTAAACAAATTTCCATTACTAAATAGGAATCTAGTAAGAGTACTTCTCAACTCTCACAGAGAAAGAAACTGAAGTGAATGCACGTGTTAGAAAAGAATCAGGTTTATTTGAAATAAATGCATTCCGAAAATGTAACGTATTTCACTTATATAAAATTAGAATCACGATAATGTTGCTCACATATTCTATTTAATACAATTATGACGATAATCATTTTGAAATAAAAGACTCATTAAGTATGTCACCGTGCCGCCGCTAATTGACTTCCTGGGGATTTTTTATTACATTGGGACTGTTTGAATACCCATTCATTCTACACGGTGGTCAAGTATTCGTGGATCAACGGCTTAAAGCATGAAAATAAATCTTTGATCCACGAATACGTTTTAACTTTGTGAGTTCGCTCTTATAATACGTCGTTGTTATTATTTTTTTCTAATTTTGTTAAATTATATCAAGTTTATAATTTTGGAACTAGATGGCAGCATGTTCATGTATTTCATGTTTTCATGTTTCAGACAATGTATTTCATGTTTCAGACAATGCATAGTGGTGCCATCTCTAAAATGTAAGCTTCCCTTTTGCCACCAAACGCATAGGAATTCTAAATATAAAAAATCCTTTAAATCAGTTCACTTCAACTCTTTTAAAGAAAGCGAAACCAATGGCTCAGTGTAGCAGCAAAATGAATTACAACCCAATTCTATCAAAGAAATCAAAACCAAAACTCAACAACAAAGAAAAAAACAATTAAACTCTGCAGCAAGTAAAAACAACTCATCTCATCAGCAGAAGAAAAACAACTCAACTCGTCGGTGCCGCCATGGCGCCGGTGCCCTCGCTGTTCTAGAACCGGCAAATTTACCTTACTAACGTCCAGACTCTATGGTAATTAGAGATATGAGTGACGCCTTCAAGTATTTTGACAAATTTTTTAATAGCATAACAGAAAGTGATTCCCATGGAGAACTTATATCTGAAGTACGTTATGGGAATAAGAAAGACAACATATTATTGAAATCTGCATGAAGGAAAAAAATATGGCATTTAAGTTGATAATTTTAAAAAGAAAATAGCTAAAAGTACTTAAGTACATCATTTTCTCAATATATATATATATATATATATATATATATATATATATATATATATATATATATATATATATATATATATATATATATATATATATATATATATATATATATATATATATATATATATATATATATATATATATATATATATATATATATATATATATATATATATATATATATATATATATATATATACATATATATATATGTTGATAAATAAATATTTTGAAAAACAACTTTTTATGGATATTTCTTACATCACACATAACATAAAATATTAACAAATACCAAGTATGGTCGAAAGTCAAAGTCAACATGTATTTTGAATTTTAATAAATAAAATATATTGTTTTTTATATTATCACCAGAAAAATTATTTTATGATACAAGCATGGATTTACTGGACTTATTCATCTAAAACATGTTTTACAGATATTTTAAAACAGTTTCTTTGAACTGGAGCTTAAAAGTTGTAAAGTATTTTTTTAATGCACACTTCAGAGATAGTTGGCTGTATTCACATGCTATGACGGAAAAATAACCAAGAAACTCACAAACATACAACAGATAAGCATGTGTTATGTTTGTATATCACAAAAGTAGTGTGAATCATATCTATCTTCCTTTGTTCAACACTGGTTAGGATCACACGTCAGACCCTCTACTCCAAAATCATGATGATTTGTAATAGGATATCACATTTTTCGAATACAAGAATTCATACACATGATGTAACTGGTCTTGGAAACAAGAATATTTTGAAATGATTAAATTTTATATTTATTATTTTAAGTTTTATATTTATGTAAATGATTCATTACTGCTGGTTTATCTTCACTACAACTTCGTTAGTTCTTTTTCACTGAAAAACAAATTGCATCCTTTTCTCGTTGTTGTCAATATTTTTATATTTTTCAATTCATAGTCATTTGCGAATAAGATCAAATATTTTTATAAAATCACAAAATTTTATATATATATATATATATATATATATATATATATATATATATATATATATATATATATATATATATATATATATATATATGTATGTAATCATACTTTTTATATATATGATATTAATAAATAGTGTTATAATAGGATGATAAAAAAGGAGTGAAGATTCGATTGATTACATATATTGTTTATATACCACCACTATTTTCATCCATATAATGTCCCGATTTCTTAGATGGTGCATCTTTCAATCTTCATTAGTCGTCTCATTTCTCAATCAATAATAATTTGCTAACCCTGCGATTGATCTATTTCTGATTGATATTTATTTTTTTTACATAAAGTATATTTGTTTTACGACTTTCTTAATGGATATTTAACCCTGACGTCAGATATGAACAATCAGCCTCCACAGCTACATCTGACATTTTAGTTTTCCTCAGTTATTTTTAGCGTGCTGAGTGCTAGGGGGGGGAATTTAGTCTAAATAAAGAAAAGCAATTTTGTTTCCAGATCGAAAATAAATTTTTATCAACCCCTTTACTTCTAAAGAAAAAATAGATCTCCCAAAATATTCCTGAAAAAATATTTGTAAGCGAAGTTTTATCCTTCCTATGCTTTTATTTTTTAGATATTAACATTTCACTTTTCTGTAGACTTTTGAAAGTGTTTTATGACTGTTAATTATGTGTTTTTAGAAATTTTTATTACTGTTAACAGTTAATGTTATTTAAAAAAATGCAAGGAGAAATTTTTTCTCCATTTCTTTTGAAATCAAATAGCTGGTGATCGAGGCTCAGTTATTCCATTCAATAGTTCTATCTCTCATAAAAATAATTAAGAAAAAAACCTCTGAAGGACAAACAAATAAACAAAAAAAACTTGATTTCGGCTAAATAAACTCTTCTGAAAGGTAATATGCTGTGTAAATATAAAAGCTTTACAACTACTTTGAGCTCTTAAGATAACAAAATATAGCCACTGTATCATTGCGACTATATTTTGATTGTGCCAGCTACTGTATTTTTATAACTTCGATATAGCAGTTCGTTTCCGATAGTATTTATAATTTAGAAAGATTATATATATTGTAACGATTTTTAAGCAGATTGATCACATTTGTCACGGAAATTTGGTGACTAAAAAGTAATTAAGTTAGAATTTTATTTTTGGTATTATATTATCACTATACGATAATTTTTAACTTTTCGTCGGCAAACTTTATTGTAATTTACGATTTAAAATGTATTCTTAAGCAAATAAAAACATATCTATATCAGAGGGGTGTTAGACCTACGATTTATCGAAGCAAATATTAGAGTGGTGAGCGTTCAATGATCAGATCGGCCTTTTGAGCAGATGATTACACATGAAGATGAAAGTTAATTTTATCTGTCAATGTGTGTATAATAGTAGAGCTCACACAGTATATATTTCATAATAAATTTTTCTGCCAACTAATACGCATGATACATACTCCTAATTTTTATTGATAAAGAACATTTTATTACATTACAATTTGACATATTGTAATTAAAAAAATAGCTCTGAAAATTCCATATAGTTACATATAAAAATAATGTTAGAATATAATTAATTTTTATTTCTTTAGTACATCATTGTTTAAATTATGGGATCTTATATGTTAATATATAAAATCAAAATATCAAACACTATCACACACGTGTGTTTTGTACATGTTTATATGTAAGCAAATTTAATTGTGATTCTTCATGTGCAATATGCTTTAATTGAACAATGATATTTATCTCATATAAAATACATTTAAATGCCAGAAAAACTTGTACAGGTATGCATATGTAAACTATGGAAGTATGCAACCAGTCAATGATGTCAACAACTTATATGATACTATAAGTATTATTCAAAAATATTAGATCGGTCATTGGGGAAGGCTATTGGAGCTACTGTGTCCGGTAATCAACATTTAAGTGACTTTGAATTGGTTGCTACAGTCGGCGGACGAGCTGAGACAGTCTAATCAATTTTTTTTCAACATACCACCATTTCACGAATGTACAATGAAAATACCCCCTCAAATCCTGCAAACCGCCTCAGTTTCGAGGGGCTGTACCTGGGCGTAACGAGTGAAGTACGTCGGGAGAGTAATCTCCTAGTAGGCCCAAGGCGTGAAGGTCGTTTCATTATGCTCAGCTAAGGTCTGCATAGCAAAGGAGCTAAGTCAGTCTTCTATCCTTGGGTGCTCCAGGCATTAGTGCTAACAGAAGCTGCTCTCTACCTTCTCCATGATCCCTGGTTCATCAAGAAGAACCCTGGGGGTGCGTTAGATTTCGAAGGTGACAGACATGATCAAAAGGCCGTCTCAAGACTTGAGGTGCATGGAATTTGAATCTGGGCGCAAGGTCTTTTCTTTGTGCACAAAATGCAATCTGAAGCTGGCTTCCCCCGATCACATCCTAGATTGTCTGGGATTTGCTTTCGCGGATGTTAACGCATGTCCGCTTTTGATGCTCAATTTCGCTAGGGTTCACGGTGTCATGGATCTGATCTAGCTGTCACTAGATTTCTGAAAAATTGGAAATAACAACAACAGGGAATATTGACTATCCAGTAAAACATCAAGTCTTTGACAGCGATGCAGTCTTAAAAAGACCTTAAAAGTAAAGGACTATCGACGACTGATGAAAATTCTAAACCAGATAGACATGCAAAGCTTTCTCAAATTGATGCTGATTTCCTTATAGAGCATCAAAAGAGTGTGTCAGAGAGCGAACTGTCTAGTTGATCATTATTGATTGGGGTTTTCAGAAACAAAGGACCATGTGTACCGTTGTTGATTGCACGGTGCAAAGCTTTATAAGCCGCCTGGGCCTACTAATATCAACATTGGACTGTTAATGACTAGGAACAAGGTACCTGGTCTGACGAGTCTCGCAAACAATTGTATTATTCTGATGGATATATAAGAGCATGGAGAAACCGTTTTGAATTTATGGGCCCTACATGACAACAGGGGACTGTTAAAACTAGTTGAACCTTTGTGATGGGACGTGTGCATTTGGTTTGTTATGGGTCATTGATATTTTCTAGAGACGAATCTGTTCGGGGACAGATACATAGGTATTCTGTCTGATTACTTATACTCATTCATATCTATCGTATATGATGATTCAATCAAAGCTATTTCGACCACAAGGAAATTTAGACACTCTTCACGTCAAGAGAGGCTTCGAAGTGGTTCCAGATTGACCCTTCTAATTTGAGAAACTTACATTGGCCACCTAAATACACAGATATGATAATCATGGAGCATGACTTGGATGACTTGCGTTCAAAAAAGTTTCCATTACTTTCGCTCTTATGATTTTGTGAGTTTCCTTGTAAAATTGATGGTATAAGTTGACTCTAACATACTTCCGAACATTAGTAGATAATATTCCAAGTGGTATTGGGGCCTTTTTTCTTGTTTGCGTGGGTCCTAAGCGATATTAGGTAATGGTAATAGTTTTTGTGTCCTCGGGTAAGCATTCTTAAGGATTTCATAGATAACATTGTTGATAGACAACGTCAGATGTAGATCATATACTGTTAATATTGCCTATTTGTAACATTTGAGTTGGATCATTGACTGTTAAAGTTATATATTTGTAATGTCATATGCATATCATATATTGTGAAAGTAATAAGTAAGACAGTGAAATTTATTGAATAATTAAGACTTTTAAAAAAAGTATGGCTTCCAAAATTGAGTTTATCTGCAGATTGATGGTATCTTCTGTAATATTTGCTACAAGTTATTTTCATTTATATGTGAGTATATAAGTAAAAATTCATCTAATGGATAAGTAGACGTGAGCCAGAAAATTGAGGAGTGGAATGTTTTTTTAATTTTCATTGATAATTTAATTTAGAGACAATGTATAAATTTTTTGATTTACCTTTTCTCACATTAGAGAACGGAACCGGTAGTAGATTTGGGTCTGATGGAGCCTTGGCAGAAGCATCTGCTCTCTCATTTTCATCAAGACCCATGTGACTTAGTTTCCAACAAAATATGATGTCATATCCCTTGCCAGCAAGGGATTCAAAAGAAGAGGAGAGTCACAAATATTAATTTTAAAAAAGAGTAAAAAATTAATTTTGAAAATTAGTTCGAGTTTAAAAAAAGTTAATAGATTTTTGGACTTTTTAAAATCAAATGAAAAATTCTATAAAAGTTATAATATATTTTTTAAGGGGAGAGAGAAATTTAAGAAAATAAAAATCTTGTTAGAGTTCCGTGATTTAAAGTTCAATTTTATCTAAGCAACAAATAAGAAATTAAGATAAAACAATATAAATGAGAAAATAGTAAAAAGAAGGCTTTAATAGAGGTGGCAAATATATGTATAAATATCTGAAATTATGTAGAGTTTCAATTTTGCATCTTTTTCTACTTTGTTTAATCTTTATTCTAATTACATGCGAGAAAAACATGTTCAAAAATGGCAATGTAAGTGGTAATTGAA
The DNA here is from genome assembly GCA_037975125.1 of Latrodectus hesperus. Taxonomy (NCBI): domain Eukaryota; kingdom Metazoa; phylum Arthropoda; class Arachnida; order Araneae; family Theridiidae; genus Latrodectus; species Latrodectus hesperus. The sequence goes on along the minus strand of CM075859.1, from coordinate 94,861,784 downwards.
TCGTCATCTCTTCGTTTTCCTACTCAACAACAGGAGGATTCAATTGTTACTTTTGTCATTAAAGTTTATTTCGGTTTCGAATCCAATTTAAACCTTAGATTCATGTCAAATTAGTCTTTGATTAAAAAGAGTAATTAAGGGGAAATCAAAAAGAGAATCAATAATTGAAAATATATGAATTGAATTTAGCTCCAATTATTCTTTGGTGGCGAGGTTCTAATGACAGAATTTCATAAAAGTTAAAAGAAGCTTGCTTCACTTAAAATTAAAAACAAGAATAGAAATTTTAAAATATTTTTATTATCAAAAGACTAGAAATATTTTTGTTTTCTTTTAATCTGTCAAGAATTACAAATGTCTTAAAAAGAAAAAGAAAACGTATTATTTTTCAACTAAGGTGTTAACTGCATTTTAAAAGAAAAATATTTCAAAGCTGATTTTTATTTAGAAGAATTGAATGCATAGCTGCAATTATTACAAATAACTTTTTCAAAAGAAAACTAACGAATTATTTCCTATAAGTAAATGCCTGGAAATATTCAACAATGTAAGGAAATTCTACTGTGTTTAATATTCCTCTATAATTCCTTTGAACTTATTTTAAGAACCTTTTAGTTTATTTCTTGCAAAACAATCATTTAAAAAACGTAACCGCAAATGACATCTTCTTGTAAATGAGTGCTAAGTTAAAATGGGAACCTGTTAGCTATGCCTGCTTAAAGAGAGCAATACACAAGTGTAAAATCATGGAACATTGTGAATCGAAAATCAAGGCTGCAACAACGCCCAGAGGTCCACCACGCCCCAAATAAAAAAACTTCGAGGTGAAAAGTCCGATTTAGAGAAAATAAGTCAGAAACAAAGACGCAGGGAATTACATGCTTCGAATCAAAATATTCAACTCACGCAAATGCTTAAACCAGGGAGCAATCCGAAGCAATTTAACTCTTTGATGATTTTGTGCTAAAAGTAAAAGCATTGACTCTGGCATAATAGTCTTCAATTTAAATAATTTTTCTTTAGATATATATTTTTATCAAAATTTACAAATAGTTGATTAATGTACAAACTACTCTTATTCCATAAAATTAATTAACTTTACTTGTCCTATTTTGTAAACAACTAAAAATTACTTAATAAATAAGTTAATTTCAAATTTCCGAGCAAAAAATCAAATTTTAGCATCAATAAACTTGATGTAAATTAACTATTATTAATTGAATTATTTGATATAATTTATCGATATTAATTTGTTATAATAAATTTTTTTATAGAAGCTACCTATTTATTGTTTTTCTTCAAAGTCTATATCTATTTAGAAAAACGTGAACTTGTAAATAAAAACTATTATAATTAACAATTTTAGTAAAATTAAAAAAGCCTAATATTTTTACTAATGAAGTTTTTTTTACCACAATTGTAAAACTTAAACGAATAATCTATTTCATACCTATGTAAAATATTTTATCTTTTATGGTCTTGATGTTACGAATCATTTTTATAACTAGAAATCTTGTGAAATTTTTAGAATTTAAACCTTGAGAATTTTAATCTACCAAACTATTAATGATGGGTTTAATTAAGATTTGATTACTTTTAAAAGCCACATAAATATTAACCAACTAGCAAGTGAATCAAACTTTTATATAAAATGTCCTTAATTCATTACTCATGTGACCAAAGTTTATTGAAATCTACTTTACCTGAGCTTTAGACATTTAGAGAAACTTAATTTTTAAGCATTAATGTCTAAATATAAAGTAATAAATAGGATATATATTATGATTTACAATATGAAATAAACATGTGAATAGCCCTCCTGGAAAACACTCATTCTTCAACGTAATCTTGTATTGGTCTCGCAGGATTTGATCCCAGACACCGAAAGGAAATATCGAACTACTACTCACGCTATTTCACCTACAGATTACAATATTTAAGATTTTGATAATATTTTATGATAACATTTTGAGTAATATTGTAAACGATCTGTGTACAATAAAGCTTATAAGAAGTCTGGACTACTATTTCTAAGTAACTTAAAGAAAACGAGTTTAGAGTGTATCCCATTTATGTTAAATAAAATCTGTAAATTTCTAAAATATGTAGATTAGTGTGGGTTTGGGAATTTTTATTTTGCATTAATTCTGACAGCGAGTCGTTTGTATCGTATCATATACATTCTGAGACGTGTCTGTAGACAATGTCTTGTATTGATACAATTGTCAAATGACAAAGTCAGCGGTTAAATGCAGATTTCTCTGCAGATTTCAAGCATAGAGAGATTCACTTTATACTAACAGAAGACATATGCTATACAATCCATAATATTCCTCCATGTTCTTTGAAAATCTATACAGATGGTAGTAAAGGTGAAGGGGGAGTCTCGCGCAGTGGGGTGTACATAAACACAGTCTCCTAAGAACTGGAATTTAAAATAAAAAACCCAGATAATTTTTCCATGTTTAGATCAGAGCTAATAGCCGTTATAAAAGGTTTACAGTATGCAGTATAGGTGGAGGATTAATTAAGGGATATCTGGGTACTGACAGACAGTCGTGCTTCAATCCAGCATCTTTTAAATGGGAGCACTGTTGCAGATCAAACTAGCCTGGACATACTAAATCTTCTTGAGAGACTGTCACCCGAACACACAGTGCATTTCCTATGGATCCCTTCACACGTGGGAGTAGAGGGGAATGAAAGAGCGGATTTCTTGGACATATCGGCGTCAGAGGAGGGAGTAAACCCAGGAGGAGAGCTCACATCTAGTGAGATTTCTTCCCTGGCAAAAACTGAATTCAATAAGCTTATCAAAATTCCTCCCAACCATCCATGGTAGTTCGCCAAAAAACCTTATGAGACCTTCAATCTTAGACCAAGATTTTATCAAACTGTCTTTTCCCGCTATCTGAGTGGGCACACGAGAGGAATCACCTTTCAGCAGGGGCAAAGGACATTTCTAGACTGTCCTTGGTGTTCCGTCGACATGGCCTCCCCTGGACATAGCTTAACCTGCCTAAATTTTAAAAAAAGACGTTGTCCTTCGGGACCCATCACATTTTTTAGACATTTTAGATATTTTGGGTTTTATGAGGGTTGTCTAGCCTAGCTAGACAACCTGAGATAAATAATAACAACAACAGAAGACATCCTTCTGACAAGTGAGGTATAATAGGTTCTGTGGATTACTTCTGACAAGTGAGGTATGTATTAATATGCGGGGGGATTTTATAATGAAGATGGTCTGTGAATGAATTAGAAATGAATCCGTTAACTTTTAGCTGCAGAAGCAATGCTTTTCAAACCAAATATCATAATGCACTCTAACATACACACACAGAAATTAATTTGTAAAATATCAAAGCTTGATTAAAGATGTTTAAAATTAATGTCATTATTAATACTGTAAGGAAAAAAAGTAAATAAGACACTTATTTCGATGATTGACAAGTGTCAGTCATCAAATTAAGTGTCTTCTTTACTTTTGCAATGTAATAAAAATGTATTTATTAAAACTAGAATGTCTCTTCTATTTTTAATACATTGTTCTGTCATTATTTTTAGATTTCGTGAACTTTTACGGACATAGATTATATTAAACTAGATATTTTTATGAAGAAATCATCTATCGTAATCCGATAGATATAAATGACATTGAATTAAAATCAAAGTAATTCTGAAGAAGGACAGTTTTTTCTAATATATTTTTTATAGAACTTTATATGTATTTATATTCTGTTATTTTTTTATATAGTTTTAGAGAGGATGACGAATAACGCTATTTTCTTTATAGAAAAGATAAATTAGCAGTAAGAATGCATTTGAATTAATAAGCTAATTTTTAAAATTTTTAATTATTTTTTATAATTAATTAGATACATTACGCATTAAACTGTCAATTATTCTGGCCATTTCACTGTCTATTAAAATCCTTCATCTAATCATCGCTCTTCTGACTATTGAAATTGCTACACTAGGAGAAATGGAAATAATAGAATGATGTTTAGCAGTGGACAAATATTTCATGTTAAAGATACCAAACTATAAAATTCTCAAGAAAATTAGAAACGTAGATCGTGAGAATGAGAACATTCGCATCTGGTTACAATAATGATAAACACATTGATTAAATAGCTTGTACAAGAACAGCTGCCCATGTAGTTTCATCACTAAGCTACCATTCAGTAACCAAAGTGATTAGCGATTTGTTGGTGTTGCTCTGAATCGTTAATTGACGACATAGAAGTTTTCTGTTGGTGAAAGAACATTTTCTGCATCAAGGAATGCCCGAGTAGTACCGGACACTTGTAGTGTACCATCCTGCTGAAACATGTTATTTGGCAGGGATTCAATAAAGAGTAGAGAGTACACCCAAAAGAAATATATTAATTATTTTATTAGAAATATTAATTGTTATTTTATTCCTAACACAATAATTTATTCCGGAAAGATTTTTAATTGCTTTTAACACTCTGTAGTATTGGATTTTCGTATAAACTGCCCACGAAAATATAAAATACTTTTCGAAGTTTTATAAAATTATACAATTCTTCGGAGTATGTAGTTTTAATCGGTATCAATTTTATTACATTTTAGAATGAAATCACTAAAATTATTGAGGACTTGGAAAGATGCATTCTGATTGTACGAAGATATTTGAATAGGCTTCACACCATGGCTCAGTGATGTGTACATAGATTAAGAACTATAAACGAAAAAAAAAAAATGGCTGTTGCTTTCTATCTGTATGCATCTTCCAAAGCGGTTGTTTTAAAATATTCCCATTTTTCAGCACATGAACACAATGCAATGTCCCCTTCTAATTACGACTAAAATAAGCAATCGATGCTCTACTGTCTAAGAGTAGTCTCTTTGTTATATGATATTAATAGGATTTCCGAATAAAATGACTCAGCTAAGCTCATCTCTAAGAATTTGATACTTAGTCTAAGACGATTTGAGGAAACAATCCCTTTCTTTTGAAAATATCTGTTGAAAACTCTATTCTTTCATCATAATGGGGTAAATGTGAGGGTTAATCGGGAAGTTATATTCATATTTAGAGGAGGACGCGCGCGAGTCAGAGCATCAAAGATATATGTGTGTAGGCCAATATGCGCAGTAAATAAACGAAACTCCTCTGCTGCTTTCATTTAAATAATTTCACAGGTCATTTAATGAATTTATAATTGAAAATTGAATAATACTGTAGGCTTATTTACTTTAGATTTTACTATGGTAAAACGTGTATCTAGATTTCAGGGATTTCACCTCTCGGTGAGAAATGTTTTTTTAAAACGCTTTTCTATACATCATTCTGGAAAACAAAAAAACGCTCACATTTGACTGAAGTTTTGGATTAAACGTGATATAAATGCTACAGCTTAACACATGAAAGTGTACACATTAAAAATATGTTTTAAATTCAAATCTAATTATGAATTTAAAAGATAAATATTATATTGTAATGAAATCAGAGAAATATAGCATTTACGCTATTTCTTTTTTCTATGCGACATACCGAATTAAACGAACAGCCAAAGAAATATCCTTTCTCACCGCTGTTTCGGCTTAAGCGAGAAAACATAAAGTTCTGTAATTTAATGGTTGAAAGTGTACGCCATAAAAATTATAATTAACGTAATCCCGCAAAACAATGTTTTCCATCTCGAAATGAAATCCAACATGCAAATTAGCTAAAAGCGAATCGAATGAGGTGTAGAATGATTAAAAAATTTTTGCACTTGCGAAGGAATTAAATATTGAAATAGGGTATATTTTTATCATCATTCCAATGGATTTCCGACTGGTGATATATTCGGGAAGACGAACTCATATGCGCTGTGGAAAAAAGCTGTATTTGTACAGAAATAGAAATAAATAGTAAATATCATTGTAGAAACAGTTACTCGGTAGGATAGTGCAAAAAATGGAAATTGGTTGCCATAAATGCTTTCTCTCTACTTTCGGAGGTTATATAAAGATGACCATTTAAAAAAAAAAGAACTAAATGGTTTTTCTTGAAGCGTGAAGAGTTCCAGAGTGGAAAGATTATCTCGTCTTTTAAATTAGTTATATCGTGGCGTAAGTAGCGAATTAACTAATTTAAGCGATGTTTATTAGTTTAAGCGGCATTTACAGGGAGTTCAAATGAACGCCAATTATGTTTTAAATGAATTAAAAAGAGCAATAAAGTCAACATTTTGAAATGAAATATAATATTTATTTTAAATTAGCTAGAGACCAGCAGCCTTATACATGCTCTACTATATTCCATGTAATCGTTGTAAGCTTAATTCAGGACATGACAAAATAAAGATATGCAGCTTATTGAATTCTGAAGAGTTTCTTTGCGTGGGTTTACTCGACTGCGTCAGGAAGATATGAATCCCTATCCATGCAAAGCTTTTTAGTGCGAATTATGCTATATATGTCCAAAAAAGCTATACCATAGTTTTAAGTAGGTTAGGTCATCTGTCATTTCAAATAAGCAGGATTCATTCTTTTCAACATGATATTCATTGTCTGTCTAATGGGAATGATCTCAAAATCCTTTTTCTCTATTTTGTTGGCGCAATGATCGTTTGCTGTTGTTGTTTTCCTATGACACTTGGACAAGCCAAGCTCGCTTTTGCCTTTTGGCAGTGCGAATTAAGTCAATAGGGAGCGTCTTTCATTTGGATCAAAGCACCACGAAGGTGAAAGTACGACTTTGCTCTGTTTAAGGTGCCTCTTAATTTTGAACCACGGTCAGGTGACCTGAGCTGGCACCCTCCTCTCCACATCACAGATTAACGTGGACACGTCCCCAACCCACGGAGTTCCAGCAACCCAGTGAAGGAGAGCACACCGTGGTCACCTTCCCAACCACTGCCCGCGGCAAATGATGCTTCACTTTGCTGAGCTTACGGGAAACGACGTGAAGCTACTGAGCCACTGGAGCTCGCAATGATCGTTGTGTTGTGCTATGAGTTTATTAATTTTTCTATATAAATTATGACACTTCCGTTGTAGAATTTCTTAACAAAAATGTATATTTCAATATTTATCTATTGTAATTAAAGAAAAGTTTAATTCATATTTCACAATAATATATTTCTTCGACCTTAATAGAGAAATGAAAGTATTAGCTTAGTTTTATGGAAAATTATATAAAATTTATAATAAACTGAAAGTTTAAGACAATTTCTTGTATAAGCTCCCACGAAGTTAAAATAATATTTTTAATACTTAGTACGATTTTTAGTTTTTTTAAATAAGATATACTGAATTTCTTTGATATATTAAAGACATCTTGAATTTATGAAAGTACAAGTAATGTTTAATTTTTAATATATTTAATAGATATAAAAATAAATAAAAACTGAATACGAAAGCCAACACAAAAATATGTTATTAAATTAATATAAACAAAATTTTTGTGATTCGAAAATATTTTGATTAAAAAAAATAGGGATTGTATTATTAAACACAAGAGAATGTAAATCTGCCTAGGTATTGATTTTTTAAGCAAATGTATTGATTCTACCTCTGTTTGAGGTAAAGAAAATATGTAAAATAAAAATGAGAAAAAATTATGAGGTATAAAAATAAACCTGAATATACTCTTCCAATAGTTCTAAAACTTCTGTTAATATTACGAAAACTGTCAAAAAAAAGGGCAAGATTTGCCTTCCAAGAACGGACTGATCGAAGTAGCCAAAGAAACATCGTACTCTTCATTTTTTCAAAAAGTTCTTTTTTTTATTATGATTTCAATGTTTCCTTTTTTATTACATGTTCCAATTTTCACACAACTTGCAAACATTTTTTTTGTATTACATTAATTACAAATTTGCAAGAAAAAAAAGTACTGCTTCACAAGAAGTCCACAGCAATAATGATAGGCATTCTCTCAATGTAATTTGACATTGCGAAAATTGCAGAATCTTGAATGTTTGAAATGCTTCAATCCCAATAATGTTATAAAATATTTCCTTAAATCGTTTTGTGCCAACTATTTATTTTTTGGCAGTGTTTTAGATATTTAATAAGATTGGCTGTGTTTTTGATTTAGAGAGTTCTTCAATGTGCCAACAATTTTAATACTGCAACATTTTCTGCATATTGTGAATTTTCTTGTTAGATATTAAAATAGCAAAATTGTTATGTGTATGAATATCTAATTTTAAAAATGCCGCAGTTGGCCCTTTAGAGCTTTTAAAAACTGGAAAACAGATAACATTAATTTCATGACATTGTTTTGTCAATAAATAGCACTTTTAATTATAACTGCTAGAGAGCCATTCAAATGACAGCAACATTAAGAAAGAAGGATTCGACAACACATGAAAGGATGAAGAGGTTGGGACATGCAAAGGATCAGTATTTAAAGTGATTGTGGGAACATGTAAGATAGACAAATAACTTCGGAATCACTGCTTAAAAGAAAAGTTGTGCAGTGAATTTCTCATTCGGAAATTGCTTTGTAAGATCACAGTCTTTCAAAATAACTTGTTATGTCTGGAATACGAAGAATAAGTGCTTACCGTCAAATGTCGGAATTTGATAGAGGCAAGAGCCCTCCTGTCGAGAGTGTGGTTTATCGTACCACAAAATAGTCATTTGTGCTTGACGGAATCCAGCATGCGTCATGCGACTACGGAATTCGTGGGTTGATGAAGGTGACACTGAATGGTCCGCAGGATCTCAACGTTCTTTTATGAATAACGCACGAAAGGACAGTTATATTGTGTGGTCGGTCTTGCAAAATCGTATAACCACCTCATTAGTCAGGAAATGGGTTTTTGCAGCTCAACCAGTATATTGTGACAATAATTTTGAAGCCGCTTGGTGAATAGCTTGACGTCCAAAGATAATTATGAGGAATTTTAATATCCACAATAGAGATTGTCTTCCGGAAGAACATTTCTTAGATTGCTGTCCGTATTTATGGTTGTAATGGAGGAAATCAAGAAAAGAAGTTTGTATCTTCTAAATACCTTACCCGGTAAAGGTGCATGCAGAAGGCAAAAGCGCAATATCCATCTTTTGTTCAACAGTAGCTGGGATCGAATTTAAGACCTTATGAATCATGCACTACTACTAGGTCACATTAATACAGTGTGACGAGTTTTGGAGTAACACGAAATAGCAATATTGCGATTATTATTTCAACTTCCCTACACATTGCAGTAAAAAGTGGCAGATGGTGACTATAGTGTGCCCAGTGATAAAGCTGGATGCAAGAGTGGCACAAGTTTCTTTCAAATGTATCTCTGCTCTTCTTGCAGCATTTCGATGGTCGTATATGTATCTAGAGGTTCCAAGGAGAACTCTCATGTCTGGTTACATTCAATATTCTTATAGGGGCTTTGCACTGATGTAATGTTATAGGAATCCATCGAGTGCACGTGACACACACACATCTAGCTCAAGTCAATAGTAATTTGAATAGCGATGAATAAATTTCTGACATCTTAATGTCAGTAGTTGTTCAAAATGTTGTTTGACGCCTGTGAAATGCAACGAGATAATGAAAAAAAACATGTCCTTTTATGGCGTGCTTTTTTGACATTCTTTGATATAGAGTTGTGTACGATTGTCATCCAAGCTCAGTTCTTCTGCATGCTCGACCAAGTTAGGGCCATCTTAGTTGCCAGGGATGGTTACTATTTCAACAAATTTCTGAAGGATTTTTCAAATATAGTTTTTTTAATAACGGCGGGCACTTGGGTGACTAACCCTTCGCCACAACAAGGCCGCAAACTGCTACTCATTTGTCGTTACCCAGCGGGCACCTGTGAACCAAGTCACGGAGGCGAGTAGCTTTACCCGCGTCATACCACCACAGACCCGTTTATAGGGCGGGCCACATTGATACATCAACATACAAGAAAGGACAGAGAAACACAGAGAGATAGTAACATCCATGCCCGAACCGGGATTCGAACCCGGGACCCACAGCTCAAGAGTCAGGAACGCTAACCACTCAGCCATTGGTCGGCTTTTCAAATATAGTGGGCAGTATTCAAATACCGTAAGGGAGAAAATCCCGAAAGGTGCTAATCTCGACAAATGCGCGCTCGAAAGAGCAACATCCTTGTTCAACAGTGGCTCAGTTCGGACACCGAACTGTTCACTTTAAGAAGCGCAATCATATCATTAACCTTTTTTGGTGATTTATTATTTTTTATAGAAAACACTGAACACAGCCCTTGTAACTAACATTTGTAACCGTGAATTATTTTGTTGAGTAATGAAATCAACATTCGATTAGCTCACCTCCTATCCAAGCTTCCATCCCATAGCAGTTCTACTACGGTGTAATATACAAAACTCTTTCTGCATGACGCCCGAGTTCGATGCCTCTGGCACACAAAGACAAACACACACATATATATATGTGTGTGTGGCATCGAAATCTCTATTACTGTAGAGATCTTTCCCTAACTAGCAATCATGGCCTCAAAGTATTTGTAGGTTCAAAATTTATAACATTTACGTTAACAAACTAGCACAGAATTGCAATTCCTATTCAGAATTGAATTGCTTACACAAAATATATTGATCCATTAATTCCCTTCTAGTGATAAGTTCCGATTTCCAGATTATATACGATGTCTAAAAATTGCTAATGAAACTTCAATCTCTAGTAATAAAGAAATGTTTTAATGCAAAGAACTAAAAAGTTTTTGAATAATCTTAAGAAGAGTAAATCTCTAAATATATGCGTGAATAAATTTATTCTTCTTCAAGTAAGAGGTCTTCTTCAAGTAAGTCTTCTTCAAGTAAGGTGTGCATATGGCATCTTTTGTGAACATAAATTGCTTAAGAGTATTTTTGTATTGGTCTTTTTTTAATTTTTTTAACAATCACGTGGATTACCCACGAAATCAGTTTATCAGCGAAAGATGTATTACTCCATTCTGTAGATAATCGGAAGCATGCATATATATATTTAATTCTCGGTAAATTTTGACTATATTTGAAGGTTTTCACATTTAAGGGTCCTATCTTTACATAAATGAATAATAATTTGCATTGCTTTCAATTTAATATTGCATTTTAAATATTGAAGCTAATGTAAAAGGACTATTTTAAAAGTCAGCTCTATATTTTGTTATCAGCTTAGCTCTTCATGGGTCCACTACGAGCTTCAGTTTCCTCGCAGTCCTTTTCATACCATAGGTACTGTCTCTTGTGTGCAAACAACTATTCAGGGCGAAATGTTAAATGTTTTTTTTTTTTTTTGAAATTTAGTTTGTAGTTTGTACACAAGAATTTAACTTATTGTTGATATGCATACTCCATTTTAAATATATACATGTTTCAGTTTATATATTAAAATAAAAAATACTAAAATAATATATATACTGAGAGTTCACTTGAAGACATCAACTAGGTATGTTTTAGTATAAAACAATGATTTTTTGCCATGTGAAATCTTTTCCTGTAGTAAAAAGTATCTTGTTTTTTATGACCTTGTTCTAAATATATACCCCGTTTATATTTATGAGTACAACTTTACTAAGATTCCTCCAGTCGGTCATACTCAATGAATTTTATACGGTTTATTTGAACAGCTGAAATGAAAGAATTTGTGTATTTTGTGATACCAGAAAATGGCAATGGATATATTAAGATTTTAAGTCATCAAAAGAATCTGATAGATTTATGATTAAAGTTACATAACTTTTTTTTTATAAACTGTAAAGATGAACAATAACAGAAAAATATTTCAGAACAGAATTTAAAGACAAAATTGTTATTTCGTATATCGTTTATGAAATATAGGAAATCTCAAAGGAATGTAAAATGTTTTTGTATTTATCTCTCATCAGAGCAATAACATGAATTAAATTGAAATCCTTCCTTGTTAATTCTTACTTGTTGCATTCTTTCGATTCACAACCGTGCTTGTGTTGGAATGTTCCGAGTTCTGACCAGCATTTCAGCCTGGACTTGGATGCTTATCACAATTTAGAATTTTTTTTTTACAGTGAGATTGCTCATATAATCATTACTCGGCGGTAAACATGACAGCATAATGAAGAAACTCGAGCAAACTTTAAATTTAACATGCTGCTTCTACGCATTTATAAATTGGTATATTTTTACTGTTTTCTAAATCAAGCTGTAAATTTTTTGCTAAATTTTTTAATCTTTTTTCTCCGCTAACAAATGTTATAGTCCCTGTACGTTTTCATGGCAAAATTCATTTTTATTCCACAGTCCATCATTACATTGTTTTAATAATGGATCATTTAAAAAGTACAAAATGTTTTATTTTGAAAAATAAATTTTAACTAAAATATATATTAATATTTATAAAAATTCAAGCTTAAAATTTTTTTTCAGCCTTTTTCTCCACAAAATGCTTCCTTTAGAAAAACTTCATTTTTATAATTTTTTAATATAATATGGATTAAAAATTGTCTAATGCTGAAATTAGCCATTTGAATGACTGCCTATTTAATTAAAATTGTTAACTATAATTATCTTTCTCTCTCTTATATATATATATATATATATATATATATATATATATATATATATATATATATATATATATATATATATATATATATATATATATATATATATATATATATATACATATATATATATATGAATATATGTATGCATTTATATATACATACATATATATAATATAAGATTAATAAATGTAAACATTTAACTTAATTATATTTGCTTATAACTAAATGAAATATTTATTTTTTTCTATGGAAAAAAAAACCGCATTTTTCTAACTGTTTAAAAATTAAGAGAAGATTTAATTTTAAAAGATATGATGCAAAAACTTTCTTTCTAATTACTTCGGACATCTAAAAAGCTCAGATATTCGATATTATGCAAAATTAATCAATATTTATTTTATTTGTAACTCGCCATCTATTAAAACTAAATTTATCTCATTTTTCGAACGTAAGATATGGGTGTTTATGATAGATACCATAATTATATATTAGGAATAAAATAAAATTTCTTAGACAGGAGATGCCAATTTCAAAAGCATTTCGATAAATGAAATAAAAATTGCCAGACAAACTTAGAAACTTCAGTTATAAAAACTATTATTAGATCTATCATTAGTTAATAACTTGACTTGGGAAATCTCAATTAAGCTATTGAAATCCTTCAAAGTACACACACAGGATGCATATAAATGGCAATGATGAGAAAATTGAAATGCTATTGAAGAGCATGGAAGTTTCAGAAACAAACGCATGCGCAGTGGAAGAGGAGACTTGCTCTAATTGAAAGGAGCACCAGTTGGTCATTCTACATCGACCAGACTTGGCGAAGTAAAATGCTTAAGAAAGCAGCGATACTTTTTTGTCAAGCGCTGTCGGGATTCACGTCTCGCGGATAAGAGGGATCAATCCGTAAGTTTTGTTTTCTTTTGAAAATATATTGATTTATTAAAAAATACATTAGATTTATTTTTTCTATGAGTTAGTTGTTAATGAACTTATATTTAAACAATATTTTAAAAATAGATATAAAAAAAGAAAAATATGAAAACTTGTTTCACTTTTTAGGCTTATTTTACGGGTAAGAAATATAAATTTGAAATTTATTATTTTCTTCCAAAATATTTTCAAACAAACACACAGAATGGAAATGTTTTATAGGTTAATACATTTGACAGTCAAAATTAATCAAACTGAATAATATATTTCAATTAACTTCTTATAGAATTTTAATAAAATTTTAATTTAAATAATTAAAAAAAATATTTTTTGATTTAATTAATGAAACACAGGATTGTAAAAGTGATTATATTTTGAGGGTATTTAAGAGTAAAAAATGAATTACAAACATTCATTAGAAAATTATTGAAACTACATGCTGCTTTTTTGAGATCTCTAATGCACGTATTAATAATTAAAAATATATATCAAATCTTAAAGCTTAATAAAATGACTAAATATGTTGTAGATATAATACCTCATCGTAAAATATGTTTTACATAGACATAAATGGTAAGAAATAACAAATGATACCCTGTATAAATAATATGCGGTCAAATAGTCCTTAAAATGTTTGTTCTTTAATACCTTAAGCAATGTAAGAATCCTTGCAAAATATTGTTAATTAACTCTTTTATGTGAATCCTCCTTTGCAAAACAACCATTCTGAAAAATTATTTTGAATAAAATAATCTATATTTTAAAGCTCTTTTCTAAACTTCTTATAAAACTTTCTCAGCTACAAAAATTTGTAGGATTCTTTTGACAGTAGAAAAATAAATGTAGTCTAATTTCCATCTAGATTTTTTTGAAAGTGCGATCGAAAACACAAGATGGGGTGGTTGACATGAGATATAGTTTTACATTTTACCCAATTATTTTTCACAGCAAGAAACTAAAAGCAATATTTTTAATTTTCCATTTAAGTTTCTTAAAAGTCCCGTTAGCAACAAGTAGCGAAGGAAGATTCGAATATTTTCTCGCCATAAATTACTTGGGCAAGTTTCTTTTGACAGCATGAAATTAAATAACATGATTTAATTTGTAAAGCTAGAATTTTAAAATTTCTGTTAGAAAAATTCAGATGGGATCGTTTAGATATTTTTAGACATTAACATTATTTAAATAATATTATAACTATTGGAATTTCTTTTCACAACCATAAATTTTGAATATTTTAATCTGTTCTATAGTTTTTCGAATGTTATTTCAGGAACAAGTAAAGATGGAAGGTTTCTGATATTTTGTTGCATAAGTTTTAAGATAAATTTCAGCCAGTTTTTTCTAACCAGTAAGAAATTAAATGTAATATATTAATTTGCCTTTAATATTTTGAATGTTGCATTGAAAAAAATCAGTTTAAATAATGCACACTTCCCGATACAAATTTTAAATTTAAACTTAGTCAAGTTCCATTTCACTACAGAAAATAGAATGCAATGTTTATTTGTTAACTAGGGTATTGAAAATTTCATTGAAAACAAGTATAGATAAAAAGGCTTCGAATAATTTCTGAATATAAACATTGAATTCTCTCGAACTTCTTTTCTCAACTAGTTATACTAACTGGAACACATTCAATTGTAATTATTTTTCTAAATGTTCCATTGGGAAAAATTAGAGGCTGAAGGCTCCTCGACATGAACTTTAATTGAATTATATGATTAAAGCTTACGTGGAGGCTTTATTATATAATTAAAATAAAACTTTTTTTTTAATATGAGAGTTTTAAATTGAACCCTCTCCAAGTTTCTTTTTACCAACACGAAATTAATTGTTTTTACTGTCCTTGTAGAGATATAGTTTGAATGTCTTATAGCATACAACTAGTGTAAATAGAGAATGATTCGCTGGGGGATATTTTCTGGGTATTCACTTAGCGTTAAAAATTGTAGATTTTTTACCGTTACTAGAAATTTCACGTAGTATTAAATTTACCATAAATTTTTCAATGTTCCTTTCACTATTAGAGGCTGAGTAATGAGAGTATATGTACTTCAGAATATGAAAGATAATATTTAACTCAGCCAAGTTACTATTTAAAATACAAAATTAAATGTAGTATTTTAATTTGTCAAATAAGTAATTTCTTTAACAGTAAACAGTGATGGATTCTAAGAGTACTTTCGGATATTAATTTTAACTTTAAATCTTACTGGATTGTTTTCTCAAAGCAAAATTTGGAGTAATAATTTAATTTATCATTTAGGTATTTTACAATTTCCTTTAGCAACAAATATATGTCAGATAACATGGATATTTTTCCAAATAAAAAAAAATCAAGGAAACTTCTAAAATATCGCAAACCATTAAGAACGATTTTTTTTAACTATTTCTAAGTTTATTGAAAAAAGAAATTTAAATAATTAGCAAAAAATTTTCGTCTAAAACATAAAAATTTTAAAATGGTTTTAAATGAGAACTGTATTAAAAATGTCATGTAAAAAATGCAAATTATTTTAATAAAGAGGTTAAAGTCAAAAGGAAATTTAGATCTATCAAGTTATATAAAGATATTCTAATTTTTTATTAAAGGAAATTTTTAAACAAAAATTATTTCTGCAGAGTTTTTAAAATTTTCTTATTTCATTATATATTTGTATAAAATTTTTATTTTCGAAATAAATATTTGAAAGGGGTGTCCAATTTAAAATCATTATATTCGTAACCATTTTTCAAAATTATGTGAAGATTTGTTTCGAGAAAATAACAAATAATTACTCAAAAACTTCTGCAGATATAGTTGCATCATTATTGTTAGCACTATGTCCTTATATATATTAGTAAAGTATATTATGCGCGTAATTTACATTTATATTCTAACAACATTACCGAAATAAGCTAATTTAATCACTATGATGTAAATATCAATTGTCATTTCGTAACTTCATGTTTGAGTTTAATATAAATTTAGCTAAAATGTAAAGTTTGTTTAGTGAATTTATATCTTCCTTAATTATTTTCAAAATATTTAATTTACATCTTTTTAGTTAGAATTATAAGGAAGGGAATTAAGGATTATCTGAGTTCCACCTGAGGATTAATTTGCTGAAGATTATTAAGTTGTATCTTATAAATGATCAAGGGATTCCTGATTTAGTAGATTTGATGTTCTCTTTTAATTGGTAGATCTAATTCTGATTGGTTCATTTATTTTCTTTAGTTTCTCGAGAGTTGATCGAAATACTAAGCAAATACCTAAGTCTTTGCGTATTCAATTGTTATGGAAAAGGTATTGACAGAATAATGCTGTATTATACATATGAAATAATTGCTTTGGACCACCGAAATTCTTAGAAATTTGAGTTAAAAATACTTTGTGAGGAAATCACACAGGTTTCTTCAATTCGTTAGTCTAAGGTGTGACATGCGATTTTCTCAAAATCGCAAAAGGAAATTCTTCTCCTGCGTTCAGTTGTGTTCTTTAAAATACTCTAGTTATTATAAACGATAATATAAAGTATTGTTTTAAACAATGAATATTCATGAAAATGCTTAGGAATGTAGTACAATCGAAATTAATGTCCATATCTGTAGATATTTTATGAAGAATATACTTAAAAAGATATCAAACCTTAATACTTGTGAAATGCAATATTTATTCCGTCGATTTCTTTCATCACGATTATGATTAAAATATTTTAACATGAAAAAATGAGATATATTGTTTAAGAGACTAATTTGTTAAATTTTATGTTACAAAAATTTTTTTCATGATTAATTTATAAGCCATTTAATTATCTAAATTAAGCAAATTTTTAGTAAAAATAATAAAATTCAATGTATTATAGTTTAGTGTTAAATCTTATAATGTAGAGTGATAATAAACATATCAATTACATGCTAGTAATTCCAGCAAAAATTTACTCACACTTATTTGAAGCAGAAATAATTACAATTTGGTGTTATTACGTAAAATTTATACACATATTATTTCAATGATGTAAATATTAAAAATATTTCTTTAATGATTGCAATAAGATCTTAATAACATGATATTTAATATAGTAAATAAAGAATGAAACCTTCATTTATGAAAATTAATTAATTTTACATAGCTTTTTGTTTAAGAAAATATTTTTGTATGCAAAGGAATTAATTATTATAAATATTATAACATTTCCATACATCAGTTCATTGAGTTACTTTATTCATAAAGAAGCATTTATTGGTTTTCTGGTTAGATTAAATAGTTGGGAAATTTTACTAATCCTGGAATTTATTTCAATTTTATTGAAAAAAGGAAAATGTGGAATTTTTTATATTTCTAATATTAAAGAGAGGATAGTTACTAAGAGACAGAGAGAAGCAGGGAGGGACACACACGCGTGCTCTCTCTCCCCTTTAATTTTTGGCGCAGATTGTCCTTTTTAAGACATCGCACTAGAAAACCCAACTAAACAACCAACCAACCTCCCTTCAATTTATATAAGTCACGGTAATCTGTATAAATTAAAGGGGATTTGGACACATACACGTGCTCTTCCTCCCCTTTAATTTTTGGCGCAGATTGTCCTTTTTAAGACCTTGCAATAGGAAACCCAACCAACCAACCCCCTTTTAAGTTATAAAAGTCACGCTGATCTGAAATATGGCTCAATGCTTAATATATTGTTTTTGAACAGAAATTGTTCGTCAATTTTAGTGGTCTTCCAGATAAATTAAGTAGTACTTGTTGGTATGACAATTTGGAAGAAAATATAACTTTCTCATGTCTAGTTTTCATTAGAATAATTTTGACTTTAAAATGACAGAAATTTGTGACTAAAACGAACAAAATGTTTTTCCATCCAGCAAGTGATAACACTGCATTTGACGACTTTTACTACAACTGTGACTGTCGCAATCATTATTAATTAACGACTAAGACATTATGCAGGAATTATGACTACTGTTGCAGAAAATTAAATGGGATTATATAATCAATGAATTATTCACAAAACGTAATTATAGTTTTAATACCCAGTAAAGCTAGAAAGGTTTTAACCCAAAATTTTAAAACATTTTCATTGATATATCACATATATTCGTTTTTTTTGGGGGGAGGGGGAGAGAAGAGTTAGATACTCACAATATTTAATTTTTTGTAGAGAATTCAAGTCCACATGAAAAGAGTTTAAGACCATCAATGGTCATTAGTCATTCTTCAGTAATGATTATCACGTCCTTCTTTTGTTTTGGACATCCAAGAAAACGCACAAATAAGAATGATTGTTACAATCAAAATTTACGATAGGAGGCTATATTTGGCTTATTAAGTCAAATATAGCCTCCTATCGTAGAAATGTTTACAAGATGTGCATAAAGGGGAAAGCATGGGCTTCCTTACTAACAAAGCCTATTCCTTGTAACCTCCACAGAGCTGTGGGAGTGGCACATTTTCGCCTTAAAACTGGGCATGATTATCTGCAAAAACACCTTCACCATTTGGGTTTGAGGGACTCTCCAATCTGCCCTTTTTGTGGACTAGAGGACATGACTAGTGACCACCTTTACACTTGCCCTGGACTTTCGGACGTCGCAGTTAGAAATTCTGCGAAAGATGACTTTTCATTCACCTCAAGATTGTATTGGGCTGCCCGACAGAGACTGATGGTTGAAAAACCAAGGTCGAGCGTAGGATAGTAAAAAAAAAAAAAAAAAAAAAAAAAAAAAAACAATCAAAATTTTTTTTCTAATGGTGGGCACTGGATGACTAGCTCTTTGCCCCAACAAGGCCAGAAATTTCTACTTATTTATCGTTACCCAACCGGCACCCATGAATTAAGTCACGGAGGCGAGTAACATTACCCACGTCATGCCAGAAAAAACTTGTTTACAGGGTAGGTCATCATCTCAGAGGAAAGGACAAGGAAATGCACATACAAAGAGAATGAATTATTTGAATAAAGATTTGAACCCTGGATCAATAGTCTAGGAATCATGAACGCCACTCAGCAATCCGCTGGCAACTATCAAAACATTCTGTATTTAAAGGATAGGTAATTGTTTGAATCTCTCATTGCAATGAAATTTTATCAATTAATTCAATCTTTAAAATAGCGAGGC
This sequence comes from Latrodectus hesperus, assembly GCA_037975125.1. Lineage (NCBI taxonomy): Eukaryota > Metazoa > Arthropoda > Arachnida > Araneae > Theridiidae > Latrodectus > Latrodectus hesperus. Next base: position 94,842,258 of record CM075859.1, on the reverse strand, counting down.
ATTTTTGATGCCAAACGAAATGAAACTTTGTACGATTGAACATAGCATAGACAGAAATAAGAAAACAGTAGATAGCAAAAGTTGTGTTTAAACTAGCAGTTAAGAACATTTTGAAACTTTCATCGTCAACAACAAGGCGACAGTGAGTTTCGGTAAGTGGAACACATCCGACAGGCCTACGAGCATATAGGCCAATGTGCCCTAAGCGTCTGTACACTGTCTGCCTTGAAACTGTCGTAACGGTAACTAAAGAAAGCTGATAAAACAGGTCTAATGATGTGCTTCGTCTGTTTCTTTTGGCAGTAACTGTCAAATACCGGTCCTCATTCGGCATTGTAACTCGGGGAGCGACCTGTGCTGTAACTCTACTCACATTACCATCATCTTGGAACCATTATCAAAGCCTGGAGAAGACACTCTGGGCGATTCCAAGTTCCTCGGATACTTCTAGTTGGGTACGTCCACATTCCAGACGGCCGATAATTCGACCACGTAAAAGATGATACAAATGCTTCCTTTGTGCCATGAATATGCCGTTATTTCCCTGAAAAGCTTTTAAAGCGTTTGTGAACAATTTTACTTCTTTCCAACCATTCCTTACATACCCCTCTCTTACACTCTCGTCATTGTGACGTACTATCGGCTCTATCTGGAGGTTTCTTGTAATTTGCATATTATTCTTCAAGATGTGTGTGATAATTCTACTGGTGATATTTTCTTATTTTGGAGTTCAATTTCTGTGTGATTCTGAGCTATTCTTAATTTATGGACATGAGTGTACAATAATATATAAAATGTTATTTTTCTAACTTTTCGGTATCTGACAGGCTTGGGATGCATTTTATGTTTTCATTATAATTTTAATTTCAATTTTCAGCGCTCCATTTGTTTCTCAAAATGACATTCGTTTACGTAATCCGTCAAAAACTGAGAACACTTTTCATCACTTTTCATGTATACGTTTAAGAAAAAAAATTTAAAAAAATATAATTAGTAATTAAAAATGTTTGAAAATGCATCTTCAAACATCTTGATGCGATTTGTGATACTTACTGCACAATTTCTGTGAGCTCTTCAGGCCAAATATCACCCATTTTGTTGTCTCTAGAGTATTAAATATGCTTGTTTATAGATAAAGTGATATGTATATGGTATAGGAAATAAAACAGGGCGTTAATCATGTTAAGATTTAACAGTCATTTTATGTTTTCTAGGATATTGAATGAATGTTCAATATAATGATGTTTATCTTGTATAGGTTTTGTTTCCAGGACACCATTACAGTATCCATTGCATAGTTATTGTGAAGGTGTTTGAATTTAGGTCAAATACTACCTACTGTTGTTTCAAGTATATTAAGTATACTCATTTGTAAATAAATCAAGTGATTGAGCAATATAAGAAATATAAGAATGTGGGATAACATTGCTTTTTGCCTTTATTACATTCAATAAGAGAATATTTTCATACAAAACATGCCTTTTATAAGTTCTATTTCAGAGAACAAGGATGTTTACATAATAGATTAAAAAAATTACATAACTGCTTAATGGAATTAACATGATTAGTGCCTTAACTATAATCAATGATCTTATCACTTACATCAAAATTAATGAGATATCATGTTTGAGGTGTCATTACACAAGTTGGTAGCATCGTCTTCTATTCCATAAAATAAACAAAAGTATATTATTCTTTATGAAGTCATACGATATGCAATTTGTATTAGTTTTCATATTCAAACTGAATTCGTGTGAATAAAAGTATTCTTCGAAACCGTAGTAGTTTAATTCATTAAAACACCGCATCATGTTAACCTGGGATGACCACATGTAATTGTCAATAACAACAAATGTAACTGTTTCAAACCCTATTCAGCCATCACATGGTAACTTAAGTTCGTTTACATGTAAAAATGATACATTATATGTCAAGAGGGGGGGGGATTCACCCAGCTGTGTTCATAATAATCAGGTGGCAAAGCTATCTTCGAAATGATTGGTACGTCATATCATTTTCAGAACTTGTCTCCTAGATTCACCATAATCGGGGGCCACCTGTTATTTAAGTCTTTACAAGGCTCGCTCCTTACTTCTGAAACAGATGGGCATTCAAGAACAAGGTGAGAAGGGTTGTTACTCCCAGAGTTGCACTTGCCCACCTCACTGTTTTTAATGTGAAAACGGTGTAGGTAACTATTGAATTTCCCATGTCCAGTGAGGAATTGCGTAAATTTAAAGTCAGTGTAAAACCAGTAGTACTTAATTCTGCATTGAACTGAAGGTAAAAAATATTTGGTCCACTTACAATTAGGAGAGGAAACGAAACCTGAGTTCCATTCTGTGATAATCTTCTTTTTGGTAGTGGTTTTGAAAAAAGACTTGGGTAAGCTGGTATTGAGTTTATTTGGAAGTGAAAGAGAAGATTTGGCCAGGAAATCCGCTCTTTCATTTCCATACACACCACTATGACCCTTGACATGGGAGAAAGTGAAGGAAATATTTTTGATATCACACATATTAATTGAAGTCTTGACTTCTACTTTAAGTCTTTCAAAACTAGTTACATCTTGTAGAGCCAGTAGGGATGACATCGAGTCACTGCAAATTAAAATTTTTTGAAAAGGCTTGCTTATGGCATCTTTAACAGCAAGATTAATGCAGAGTAACTCTGCTTGGAAAATAGAACTGCAATCACTAATGCGGTATACCTGATGACTCATTTCAAAACCATTCTGAAAGCATACGTATGCAAGACCTACTTTTTCGTTAACTTTACTCCCATCTGTAAAGTAAATTCGATCAAAGTCTTCTTCTCTAACGCTATCAAATGCAGAGTCAATAGTTCTATCACATTACCTAGTTGTTTTGTATTTATTGCATAAAAACAAGCCATGTTTACTCACATAAATTTATACATTTGTTGTATTAACTATAATGAGATTGGCAATCAAACGATAATTGTCATCTTTTCATATAATTGTCATAAATAACTATTGATTGCTTGGTAAGTCGATTTGTAGTCACCTTTATTTCCTTTGAGGGCTAATTTAACTGGCACCTATGATTTAAAATGGATTTCGAATGATCATGAGCATAAATTTTCGAGAAGGGAGACTAATTTGTGATCATATGAAAATGTAATCTTTGAGATACTAATTCCCAAAATAGCCATTAGTATACAATATAATAAAACTAAAGAGCATCCGATTTGTTTTGCTGGGAAAAATATTTTTTAAACTTCCATTATAAAATATTCAATTAATGTAATACAAAAAATAATATAAAAATCTAACAATAAAATGTGTTTTTAGAATTCAATATATTTAATCTGTCTGTACTTACTTCTTCCCCTTCCATGAAAAGTGCTAAAAATATTTGATTAAGACGGGTGCAAAAGAATGAATACTAATAATTTCTAAGTTATCTCTAGATTTAGTTCAAAATAAACAATATATCAGAAGTAGTTAATTATTTTTAAATTAAGTTCTTAATTAAATGATTCCGAGTATCAAACTAATCCTCTCTTAACTTATAACTTTCGAAAATTATTATTACATTTCAAGCATCCATTTTCTAAAATTCTGAGTAAAATGTGCCGATTTTAATATTTATATTAAAGGTTAATCTTTAATAGAAGCATAAAATCATTGTACAGTAATTAAACTTACGGTTTCAAGACCATGGTCCTACCACTGCTCTGCGGGGAACATTAAAAGTAGTCAGTCCTGTTGCAACGAATATATAAGCAAATTTCATTCTGATTTTAACATCATCTGTTGCAGCTAGTGAACATCGAGTTAGCAGACGAAGGAATATCAGTCTGTCCGGCTGTTAAATTAGTTTTGAATATTATCATGTTATTCAGGCTTGTAAGTTTGTAGTGATTCGAAATTCTCTTTAGATTGTAGGTTCAGTCTAGTTAGTTCTCGTGAGCAAAAGGGAAATGTCCGTTGAATAATAAACAACAAGCAAATAAATTAATGATCTTGATTGCATTCGCAGACTACTTTTATACACTGCTGGTCACCAAAACTGCAACAATTAAAGTACTGAACAGGCCGAGTCAGTCACCGAACCTTAATCCAAATGAATATTGAGGATACATCACAAAGAAAGTCTGTAGGTGGAAGGCAGAAGTATTTTCAGCATCTATAGAAAATCCCTAGATTCAACTTGGAACATCTTGTTAATTCCAATCTCATACAATATGCTAAACTCCTCAACGTAACTACTCTACTGCCCCCCCCCCAAATTGCAACACCAAAAAAAGACAAGAGCTATCACAACAAAATTTATTTTGTAGATAACATGTTGACGCTCAATTTGCCTTTCATCACGTGAAGTGGTGCACTGAAGTGGATGCGATCGAACCCGCGTCGGTACGTCGTACCCTCCTGCATCCAACGATCACATATCCGCATCACAGTTGTATGGTTTCGTCCAACACGAATACCGATTTCCCTAAAATATAATCCACAATCACTGTAAGACACTATCCTTCCTTTGTCGTCTTCGACAGAGGGAATATAGTGGCCAGAGATCATTTTTTGATCGGATACTTGATCAAAAATTGATCACTGTTTTCTCCAAGGCATAGTTAATCGTTTTTTTTTTTTGAAAAAAACAGAATAAAAACAAACACAATTACCGAACTTGAAATCGTCGAAATCTCCAAGCCTTAAATAGCGCTTTGAAATGGCGCCACAGGCGGGTGCACTGAAATTCAAATCATTTGCATATCACACGTCCGCTAATGCATTCTTCCTTCAGGGTGTCGCATTTACGGTGGCCAGCAGTATATAAGATGGGGAGAAGGTATTTTCAATTTTTTGGAAAAATCTAAAAACCTATAGTTATATACAGTTTCTAAAAAAGAATATTATGTAATAATGGTAGTGACAAAAAAAAGCCTTAATATAGCATCAAAAATTGCTCTTGACTCGACAAGCAGTCCCAATACGGAATTGCCAATAGGAATTTGGCATCTAAAATATTCCTTTTTGATATTGATATTTTCTGCAAGCATTTTTAAGTTGTTGAATTTGACATCGAAGAAAATATATATATATATATATATATATATATATATATATATATATATATATATATATATATATATATATATATATATATATATATATATATATATATATATATATATATATATATATATATATATATATATATATATATATATATATATATATATATGCAGTATGTCCACTAAAGTCCCTTGCCACCCTCTTAACTTCGGAACGGCTGATGCTATATTCATAAAAGTGATGTCTAAGTATAGTAAAGTAGCCATGCGCTACTAAATGAAACCACCTACAGCGCCACCTGGTGGAAAACTGTGGAGTTAGCATTCGTATCTCAAAAACGAAATGAGATAGGTAAAAAAAGTGATTTACAAAGTTGTAGAGCATCCTCGATTTAGTATAAAAAGATACCTTGTAGGCATTAATGTGTAGAATACGTATTAAAAGTTTTGTCTCTGTTATCTTAAATATCAGTTCCTCATAAATATTCTTTCAGCATTATTTATCAGCAAATATATTTTATAGCTGTAAAAAATTGAATCGATTATATCGCTAGGGGTTAAAATTAAATTCCTGTTACTCAAGACTTCATATTTCGAATTCTATTCCTTATGAAATTTCAATTATATATTACGAATATAATGCAGTTAAATTTTCCGTCAAAACTTGTTTGTTAGGTTCCAATAGATGGTGCTGTATTGCTTAAAAGTTATACAAATGAGCTTAAAAGATGCACACTTTTTGAAAAAATGATTTTTTACCTGTGAATATGAAGCTGAAAAGACGGAATTAGTATTGAGGATACAGCTATTAAATTCATTGAAGAAATTGATTCTCTGTATGATACTGAGGAAAGTCTCTGTTAACAATAGGAAACAGGCTCTTTGTTTTCCTAATTCATATCCATTGGAATGGGTACTTGGGCGTTTTTAGAGTTTCCCAGTTTAACACATAAAGAAGATCACACACACACACAACTATTTATGAAAAATATATTTCAGTAAGCCAAAACATTGTTGAGTTGTAAGAATCTAATAATGATTCTCAACTGTTATGCAGTCCCCTGTTGTGTCAAATATACTTTTCAGATTAAGTGTTAACACAACCTAGTAATAGAGCAACACATTTTTGAAACGAAAAGTCTAAGGTCTTTTTTTCTTTTATTATCTCTGATCTTATCTCAGTCGCTTTTAATTAACAAGATTAGGAAAGTTTATTTCTGTTTTTCATACACAGATCATTTGAAGTGAGGGAAATTACTAAGTTTTATCGCTATTAAATATTTTCAAATGTACTGAAAAATTCGTTGGAAGGTAAATAAACAGTAACAATACTTCGGTAGTTAGACTGTCTAACATATTTCCAATTGTCTATCAATTCAATTGAATTGAACTAATTACAGTGTAATTACAATAATCTGATGAAGGCAATTTAACTAATTTGTTAATTTAAAGGTCTTTTCGATTTAATAATAAGTTGCTGCATATAACTATATTTTAAATTACTTAATTTTGAAGTATTTATCTATGTCATATTGTGTATTTAAATGTATTTACTTGGTGTTGAATTTGAAATTAATGAAATATACTTTCATTAATATTTCATTTTTCCTTAAGGGATTTCCCTGTTTTGCTGGTTTTATGGTAAAGTATGCATATGGGCAATATTGTTTCCTGTTATTATTTAAATACTAATTATATTCTCCAAATATTGCTATTTAAAATTGAATTGTGATACTTCATTCATCAAATGACAATCAAAACTTTTTAAAGAGATCAAAATTACTCATTAAACAGTAAGTTGTGAATCTTAATGGTTGAAAATGATACATAAATTTTATATATTCATTTATTGTTTTTTACCAGAAAAAGAGTAAACTATGTTTCAATGTTTTTTGCATTGATTTAAAAGTTTATTGAAGTGGTCTAAAAAAATAGTCTGTTACCTGATCACTTCGTAACCTTTTGATTGAGATATGCAACTTTAATGCTAAAAAGCGAAGCGAGAACACATTAAATATAAAGTTATCAATATATAAAGAATTTGAATACCTTTGATAGTCCTTTTTACATCTTTTTACAATAAAATTCCTGAATGGTTTCTAATGATAAAACTTTTCCTTTTTACTCTGGTACATTATATAACGTATAGTAAGAGCTGTACAAAATCCTATTTTTGCAACGAAATAGATAACAGCAATATACCATATATATATATATATATATATATATATATATATATATATATATATATATATATATATATATATATATATATATATATATATATATATATATATATATGTATATGTATATATAGTATATTACAAAATTATAAGACTATTATATTTTTTGTGATTTTTAATTATGAATATAATTTTTGTTAATTTAATTAAGTTTGTAGAAATCAATGAAATATTAATATGCGTGATTTTTAAAGTAATACCTAATTATAGATGTACAATTAATGTAATAGTATAATTAATGTCCTAAAAAATTTTATCGACGCTTTCAAAATTTTCTATTTAAGGATCTGTTACAAAATTATAAAGGAAAACATTTTACAAAAGTAAAAATATGTTAATTCACCATTTTTCTGAATAATTTAAAATACTCGATTTTTCATTGAAATAATCAGATTTTCTAACAGATTTAGAGAGAGAGAGAGAGAAACTATATTTGTGTATACATATTTAATGTGTAGGTAAATTGTCACATAGGATAAAGTAGTATTGTTCGTCTGCATTTCTATCTACCTCATAAATGAAGTTATAAAGGTTCAACTATGTTAAAATTGATTTTTTACACTTAAAGTTCAAACAATTATACTTCAATGTTAGAATAGTTTCCACATCCAGCAGATTTAAAAGTAACGAGAAAAATCATACACACAAAACGGGTTTTTTTTTCAAAATTGATTACCCTGAGTGCATATGTTTCTTTTCTTATCTTGAAAGTCACAGCGATCAATAAGGTTAGGAAATAATGCTCAGAGCATATGTAAGTTAATTTTTTATTTGTATTGAAAATATAGTTAGTGGAGTCTATTCTCTTATATAAAATTAGGTAGCATTTAATATATAGTTTGCGGACATTTTCTTAACCATTTTCTTATTCAAAAATTAAGTTTCTTCATAAGGCAATGATTCTTTTAATTATAGACTAAGGAAACAAAAACCTCTGCAATATTCTGAATTATTCTGAGCTAGTATTAATTTCCGCCAAAAGAACGTTTCGTACAACCTTCTAACAAGTATATCAATTTAATATTCTACTTTCTTATACAATTCCAACTTTCTTTATTTCAGAACATTCATCCTATTCAAATAATCTCAAGTTAAATTAAAATCAATAAAATTAATTTTATACTAATTCATTTTATTTTATTTGATTTCGAAAGCAGGAATAGCTATTCAAACTGATTACCATATTAATTAAGGTGTGTCTGCACATCGATTTTCTATTAAACATTGTCATTCTTATTATTTTATCAAATTTTTGATAATTTCTTAACCACTTCCACAATTTTCCACAAGAACACATACACACATTTTAGAACCAACTGGATAAATTTGGAAAAATTGTTGTTATGTATTCGGAAAGACTTTCAAATACACTTCCTTGACTTTATAAGAAAAAATTAACTGTGAATCAATAGAATTTTTGAATTTGGAAATTAGTACTTTGTAATGTCTTGATTATAAATGCTTACATTATGAAAATTAACACAAAAATTTTAATTTTCTCATATTAATTATAATTTTAGGATACGTTTTGACGTGTGCGAGAGATAAATAGACTATGTCTTTCTTAACTGACTGGTTTAAAAAGAAACTATAGCATATTTTAGAAAGAAATAGCACAATTTTTTTCTTAAGTTACAGACTTTAAGTAGGTGATCTATTGTCAATGAAATTGAAAATTAATTTTTTAAAATAATAAGCAAGCAAGTCCCGAGTTACACGACAAGATTTGATTTCAAGAAAGTGAAGAATTGCTCAAGGATGCAAGATCGTTTAACAAAAATTATCAAAATGTAATTTTGTGCTTCTAAACTTTGGTTTCGAACATAGCTCTATTAATTACTTAATTTTCGACTTATTCGAATAATGATAGTTAAAAATTATAAAATTAAATATTTTATTAGATATATGCAGTTCACATATACAAGTGTATTACTGCGAATATGAGTAAGATCAAATGTGAGCATATTTATATAGATTTAAGAAAGAATTTATATATTGTATACATGAAACATTTTTGTTTCTGAATAAGAATTATTTATACTCTTATTGAATTATGAGAATCATATTTACGACATCATCATCCCATTTAATACAAGTTATTGATAAAAATATTAGTGAGAAATAGTGGTTTTATAAATAGGAAGTTTGGTATTGTTTTAATATTTCTATTTAGTTGGCCCACTTTCGTTTCAAAAATAAGAACTCCGAAGCTATTCTAATAGACATATTGTCACGCTATTCTATCATCAATGGAAACAATCAGTTTCTCAGCAATACTTACGCATTGTTTGAATTCATCTCAACTGCTGAATAAAGAAAACTAAATTAATTAAAGAAAATCGTTAGGATTATTTAAAAAACCATTAACTCTCAATTTTCTACTAAGCATATATATTAATCAACTTGTTACTATATACATTGAACTATTGATGTCATTAGTAAATCAATTTTATCAGAATTATTTCCTTTGCAGACTATAAATATTTATCTCTCTTTGAATTTAATTGATTCATTTGGCTTCTGCTGAAAACTTCATCTATTTTTTTTAAAAAAAACTTTTACTTCTTTGTGTTTTTCCTAGTTGTTTTATTAATTTGTTGTTTTTTCGTTTTAGTTGAGATTATGAATACATTACTTTATTACATTGGCTTAAAGTATCGTCAGATAGAGTTTCATCAAATAATTAATATTCTATTGAGACGGCGTCATAAATCCGATTTGTTGATGAATATGCTCCCTGCCTTCAAATCGCTTTCTTCATGCGGCAGCAAACAAGGCGAAGTTCACTATCGAATCTCTGAGTGTTATCGGCGATGACAAAAATTTATTATTTTTATGTTATTAAAATCTCAAAAGAAATGAATAAAAGATTTACAATATTCTTAATTGTAATTCACAATCAATGAAAGGCATAATTTCCATGTTTACAAAATGTTATTTCAATATTCGGATAGTGTTTATATACATTCTTAAGACTTACAATTTCTTGCAACTCAACTACTTTTTTATTTCCTTATCAGGGTTCTGGACTTTTGATAGCATTCCCAGGGATGATTTTAGTATTACATGACTACTGTTTTACTTTTAAAACAATTTGAAATATGTTATAAAAGGTTTTTATATTTTCACATTGTTTTTAACATTGTTATAATCCATGATCCTTTACAATATTACAATCATAAAAAATCTAAGTAGAGTTTGTATATACGATAAGCACTTTGTAAGGAATATTCAGATTGCAGCGAAAAATATATTCTGTTTAATATAATTTAAAATATAATCCCCGATTTATTATTAAATGGAGGATAATTTTAAAAAAAGAAATCATACAAAGTTTGTAGCGCGCAAAATTTATTAAATTCTGTAACTTTTAATGTCATCAAAATAAAGAACTTGAGATCAAATATAACTGATTTTCACGATAGAATACACAAGTAAAATAATAATCTTATGTTTCTTGCAAAATTATTAAATATATTCAAAAAAAAATTCAGGAAAATAAAATTCCAAAGTATACAGGAATATGCTCTATATTTTTTAAGATTTCTTAAATTTTTTTAATAATTTTTAAAATAAATCTAATATTTAAATAATTCTGATAATATAGTTCCTTGAAATCGCAATGAAATTTTTCCATTAAACTCTTTTTGCCATATAAATAAAATCCTTCCTCCATGTTTGGGTTGGCTGAGCTGGCAGCCGAATGGTTAGCGCTCTTGCCTTCGGTTCAACAGTTCGTGGGTTCGAATCCCACCTTGGGCATGGATGTTTGTAGTGGTTCGGAATCCACTTTAAGCCGTAAGTCCCGGTCTAATTAGCCCTCGTGTGCAAAAAATGACCGTTGAGCGACAAACAAACCAAACCATGTTTGCGTTGATCTGGGTAGAGGGATTTCACTCCATTTTTAACGATTATGGGAAAAGCAATGAAACTTATGACAGGGTGTTGGTTTAAGGCTAATTTAAAACATAGGCTATGTTTCATTCCGAAATTTTAATTATAGCGTTTCCAATTAATTTAAACCATAATTAAAGCTGAGTTAAATTCACTGTATAATCATTCCGGCCATAATATTGATTGTTCCATAACTCTGCTCACTTTATTGAAGCTCTTTCCTATTTTTACATTTGTCATCGATGCGTAACCACTGGCGGTAGAAAAAATACATTTGGTTTCCAATTCCTTTTTTTTCTATTTTTCTCACAGTACAATATTTTAAATATTCACCATTTTTTAGAATTTTGAAGTTGTTTTCATCCAGTGCATCGAATGCGATTTTGATTTTTCTAATACGCCATTAGTAGGAAATGCATAGTAACGCAATGAAGAAATTTAAGACTTCATTATTTATTAAATTCATGCCTAAAGATAATTTTGAATCATTCCACACCTCATTTGATTTATTTTAACAGATTTATGCAAGAAACCACATTTCCTAGTCCAAAACATCGTTTTGAATAAGGATATATAAATACCAAATATCGTTAAAAGACAGGAAATATTGTTATCTTCCTAAAATTCAATTTTCTCCCGAATGCTAGGTACATGCTTTTCACTGGAGCTCAAGGCCATCGAAAGCTGGTGTTTTGGGCCTGCTGTAGTGTGATAAAATTCTGTTATTTACACGATTTATCACCATAGTACGTTTTTAATCAACAAAATGAAATACACAGTTAGTTATTAAAAGTAAAGCACCAAGCAAATGTAGAGACATCATGCTAAACTTTTTTAAAAACAAAAGGAAATGTTAAACGTATGAACAATCGGCTCTCTGGGAAATGAGGGAGACTTTAAAATCAGTAATGAGTCATTCTCAGGACTCTCAGCATTCATTGCTATGCATTAAATAAACGGAGGACCTGGAGTTGCGGAATGTAAATACACACTGCTTCCCAACATGTAGACAAAATTTGAATTGGTACACTAGTGAGCAAGACATTCTAGATTAGCTGTCTTCGGATTAGTGATCAGACGACTTCGATAGATCTAGAGAAGAGTCTGGTCAGAGAAACAATTTTATTTAGTGACCAAAAAAAAATCATTAGACAATTTTCTATGCAATATATAAGCATTCAATGTCATCATTGAATTCTTTTGAAAGCACCAAATTCCTTCGAAACATCGTAAAAATATAGATAGCACAGTAAAGTTAATTTTGAGAAAGAACTCCTAGATCGCATTTGGTTTGATTTTTTCATCACTTTATGTATACGAGGACTAACCCGAATTCAAGCCGTAAATTCTGAACCATTGCAAACATTCAAGAGAGAATCGAAATAACGAATTGTTGATTACAGCAACTGAAGTGTCATTAATTTGCTATCACTGATTTAGGAAATTGTGGAATTACAAAAAATTATTATCAGAAATTTTGTGAATTCGTCATTTCGTATGATGCAATTTTATACATTTATCGAAAATGATTGGAATGAAAGGTTCGTGTTTTCGTCTTCTGATGAACATCTCGTAGGTTCGACTTAAACCTTGGGTGTGAATACTTCTTTTTTATTTTTCAGAATACACTTTAAAGCGTATCTTATGATAAAATGTGATTTCATATGCAAACAATTGCCATAAAGTGACCAACAAATCATCGAAAGATAGAGTTATGCGTTATTCTAGATTAGGGATACTGCAGTTTTGAGAAGAACATTCAATCAAAACGGGATATTATATTTAATACGATGGAAAAAGTCCGTGAAAAATAGTTATTAATTATATACATTATAGATGTTATTACAACCCAATGCTATGCAATATGTGTTTATTTCATTATGTATTAATTATTGTAAAGAAATTTAAAATATGTACTAATACTTATTTCGTAGATATCATATTATGCATATTACGTGAAAATACAATCATTACTGCTCTTAAAAGTACACTACTGGCCATTAAAACTGCTGCACCAAGAAGGAATGCAAATAACAGAACTATATTTATTGGACACATACATCCTAGTGGAAAGAACAAGTGATTAGATTTACAGGAAATTAGGGTATATAGATCTTGAGAAATCAGTACTCAGAGCAGCCACCTCTGGCTGCAATAACAGCATTTATCCGCCTAGGTATGGAGTCAAACAGAGATTGTATGGCATGTACGGGGATCTCAGTCCATGCAGCTTCAACACTATGCCACAGTTCATCGACAGTAGTGGATGGTGAGTGATGGCGTGCCAATCACTCGGCAACCATTCACCACACGTTCTCAATTGGTGACAGATCAAGAGAAGGTGTTGGCCAGGGTAACAGTCGAACCTGTTCTGTATCAAGGAAGTTCAGAACAGTACGGGCAACATGCGGTCGTGCATTATCCTGTTGAAAGAAAGCATTAGGGAGGCCTCGAAGATAGAGCAGAGCCACGGGCCTTAACAAATCGGAAATGTAACGGTTGCTGTTCAAAGTGCCGGTAATGCGAACAAGAGGTGATCGAGACGTGTATCCAATGGCACCCCATTCCATCACTCCAGCAGATGGGCCAGTATGGAGATGTCCAATGGAAGCTGGCAATGCGCATTCTCCACGATGCCTCCAAACACGGATGCGGCCATCATGGTCCTGTATACAGAAACGAGATTTATCTGTAAAGATGACGTGATGCCATTCCCGCGTCCAGGTTCGTCGCTGATCACACCATTGAAGGTGCTCCTGCCTGTGACGCAGCGTCAATGGTAGCCGAAGCCATGCAGACAATCCATGCTGCTGCAAACGTCGTCGAACTGTTCGAGCAGAAATTTTTTGCCTTGCAAATGACTCCATTTCTCGTCTCAGGGTTCGTGACGTGGCTGTGCGATCCCTTGTGACCATACGGATAAGATGTCTGTCTTCTCTGCTGTTAGTGATGGGGGGTCGCTGAGATCCTGCATGACGTTCCGTATGATTGTCCTGAACCCATCGATTCCATATTCTGCTAACAGTCATGGAGTCTCGACCGATGCGAGCAGCAGCCCTCAGGGGGTTTACCTTCTTTATGTAAACACGGGTGTCACAATCCCGAGGTATCCCAGTGATCTGTCCTCTTCTTTCTTTGTTTCTCTTTTCTACTCTTCTGCTTTGTCTTCCTGTTCCCCCTCAGTGTGATTGCCTCGTAAGAGGTTGAGGGCTCCCCTTGAGTAGCTTTCGCCACTCTGTTGCTATTAGCTCCTTTTGGGGACAAAATCACCCACGTGTTTGCCGTGCGTGGAGACCCGTGTCCCTGGAAAGGAGGGTCCTGGTAATTAAGGCTCCAGAGATCAACACATTACTTTGGCCTCTGCTTCAGGTAAACGGGAGGTGTGTTGTGGTCCTCAGCACATCAATCGGCTTTATGGATCAAGCGATCGGTACATCTACTGGGTGACTCGTTAAGAGTGGAGGCCACTTCAGGGATGTACTGTGAGCGTATAGGACCTGACTAGCACTGGTGCAGCTGGTTTGCATCCCCTTGTTGGACTCGGTGGTGGGTGGTGCCGTCAGGTCCCGAATATTCCATCTCTAATATGGAAACATTTCTTTTCTCTTCTCTCCCACAGGAGCACACATTGACATTACTAAAAGCTAAATTTTATATTGTGAAACGAAAGGAGGGTACATTTGATACTGTATCCCCTTTCTTAATTCAAAAAGCTATTTCTGGAAATATCGGAGAAGTAAAGAGCATCCGGAAACTTCGTTCTGGAGATCTAATGGTAGAAGTTGCTTCGGATGCACAAGCGACTCTGATTAGCAACATGAAAACGTTAGCTAACCTTGAGGTGTCCGTCCAACCTCATATTAATCTTAACTTTTCACTAACTAACGTCCTTGGTGAAGCATTTGCTAACGTCTCAAGCTCGAACTCTTATAGTCCTTCGTTTTTGAGGACTAAGAGTCGTGCTGAGCGAGTACCACTTCGCTTTAACCATCGACATGTTTTAACGTACAACTGTGAATTTGGAATGTTTGAATTGAAGAAAGCTTTACAGCAGGCCAATAACACCAGTCCAGGACCTGATGGAATCAGTTATGTCATGCTTCAACATTTGAGTCCAGACTCCCTGTTGAACTTACTTTACCTGTTCAATAGGATCTGGACGGAAAATGAATTTCCATCTTTATGGCAAGAAGCAATAGTGATTCCTGTCCTAAAGGCTGGTAAGGATCCTTCAGATCCTTCAAATTATCGACCAATTGCTCTGACGAGTTGCTTATGAAAGACTCTCGAACGTATGGTCAACGCCCATCTCGTATATGTCTTAGAAAAAAATAAATGTATATATATTAATCAGAGTGGCTTCCGTAAAGGGAGATCCACTCTTGATAATATCACATATTTGGAGACCCAAATCCGCAATGCTTTTGTGCGGAGGAACCATCTGGTCTCCATTTTCTTTGACATCGAGAAGGCATACAACCGTACATGGCGATATGGAATTCTCCGTACATTATATGATTTTGGCTTTCGGGGTAATCTGCCGATATTCCTACAGAGTTTTTTATGCTCCCGTGGTTTTAAAGTACGTATTGGAAGCTATACATCCACTACTTTTACACAATCTGAGGGTGTTCCTCAGGGCTCTATTTTAAGCGTCACACTTTTTAGTCTCTTCTTGAGTAACATTCTTCATCAGCTTCCATCATCAATACATGGTACTTTATTTGTGGACGACCTGCAAATATCATGCGAGGGGTCTAATATGCGATTAATTGAGAGACAACTGCAAACAGCAGTTAACAAACTTGCTGCATGTTGTGCTGAGAATGGCCATACCTTATCACCAAGCAAGAGTAAATGTGTCCACTTCTGCAGAAAGACTAGCCTGCATAATGATCCAACTATTTATATCAACAACACTCCAATACAAGTAGTCAATGAAAAAATATTCCTGGGTATTATCTTTGACCGAAAATTAACCTTTCTTAAGCATATTTTACATTTGCGGAAGAAGTGTGAGTGATCACTTAATATCCTCAAGGTATTATCAAATACATCTTGGGGTGCAGATCGCACATCACTACTTCGAAGTGCAGATGTTAGATTGACTCGCCTTCGTATCGGACACACATGTTTCACCCATAGACATTTGTTTTTGAGTGAATTTTGGTGTGAAACGTATGACGAACCTTATACTGTGCATCATATTTTAATTTCATGTTCATGTTTTAACCATTTAAGTATACACTTTTTTAATACAGATATTTTAACTTTATGTGATTTATTGGGAGATCCACCCCACAGAAACCTATTTGCGTTTTTAAGAGCAATAGGTTTTTTTTACCATATATTTGATTTAATTTTAAACTTTTGTATTATCTATATATATTTGTGTGTATGTCTCTATAAGTACCTAAGGCTTTTAATTACTTCATATACATTTTTTATTTTTTAAAGTTTTAATGTTGCTTGGGTTAATAAAGAATATATAAATAAAATAAAAAAAATTGAAATCATAGTTTTGGCGCAGCATGTCCAATTTTGGACCTTGCGCCATAAAACCCAACCAACCAACCAACCGACGCGAGCAGCAATATTGCGGTACGATAAACTGCATTCCCGGTAGGCTATAATCCTTCCTCGATCAAAGTCAGACACGTGCTGATAGGCATTTCTTCATCTTTTACGAGGCATTACAACAACTTTCTTTGCCGAAAACAACGTTGAAACGGAAATTGAGTATGAGAAAACTGCTGTCAAATCTCTGGTTTTATACACATTGTAGATGTCGCTACTGTCGCCTGCTTTGTATGAATGCGCTGAAAATCTAATCATTTGCATATCACAGTAAGTTCTACCTGCCATGCAAATTTCACATGTGTGGTGTACTGCCTTCCTGGTGTAGCAATTTTAATGGCCAGTAGTGTACAATAACAGCTTGTTGAACCAATATCGGATAATATATGCATACTGGTACGATAATTCACTTCACAACAGTTTTCATTATCGAGGACATAGTACCTTTTTGATTTTATTCATGTGTTTTTTTTCTAAGAATAAACACTTTTTAGCTTGAGATATTTAGAATAAGATTTTTCGCGTGATTTACACGATTTACTTTTATTGCTATAATCACCTCCTTATAACTCATGCAGAACAGTGTTCTTTATAAAATCTGAAAAGTTTTGGTTCATTTGATAAAATAAATACTGAAAAACTGCACACCGACCCATCTAAGTCAATGGCAAATGGTGTTTCACAATTTCAAGGACTTTTTTAATTTTACCTGCGTTACAATACTTATATTTTAGCACAAACGCATACAAAAAGTTCGCAAAATTTGTAGATTATTAAATGCTGCTGTTACAGCTCATCATGGCCTAGTGGGTGCGCTCTTGGGAGTATAATTTCCCATGACCAATCCCAGCCACTGATAATAACAGGAGATGAATGTTGTGCTTCTAGCCTCAGCATGAAATTCTGTCTGAGTGTGTGCTTGTGAATAATTCGGGTTACCTCCCTTGTGATACATGAATAAGGCTCACTGTTTATGGAAATTTCTCCTGGAAATTAATAAGGAGGTAAAACACTCGTAACAGCTTTAGACTTTTAGACAGTCCCCAATGTAATGTCAAAATACTATAGTTTCAAGAGCTCTCAGCTGTTTAGTGGTAGGACAGCGCTCTTCATATGGAAGATCCTGAGTTTAGTCTCAATCACTGTTGAACAACGGGGGATAGATATGCTTCTCTTTTCTGCAGGGACGGAATAAATGCTTGAAAGTTTTCTAAGTTTCCTCTCATGTGAATATGTCTCTCTATCCTTCCGGATGGCAAAAAACGTGGGATTTTCTGGTATATTTAACGGACTATCTGTTATGCGGTATCAACTGATGTGGCTTTTAGGCTTATACTTAGAGGTAGGATTGACTTTTTTGCAGAAGACCAACAACTAAGTGATGTCAAAAATGCTACTTCTCTTGATGTGGGAGTCACTTATCATCATTTTTGGAATGTCGAATGCATCATCAGTGCGTTTTACCCACGAGCAACAAAAATATATTACAAAATTAACGTACCTCTTCAATATTGATAGCAAACACGTGGCAAGCGCTGTTTATATTTAATCCAGTAGATACAAGAAATTGATGTATGAGATAAGTTATGCTTTTAAGAAAATGGTTAAACCCTTCATTGATTTAAAATCCTTTCAAAAGTCTGATTGATGAAATCATCTTTTTCTTTTTATTTTTTCAGGATTGTTTTCTGAAGATTAGATTGCAACAGATCTGAATGGGTTGTGCTGGATCAACTTTTGGCAGTGAAGGAAAGGAAAAGAAAAGAGTTCTGCGGGCGATGAGCGTTACTGAAAAAAGTAATTTTTTTTTCTCTTCACTCTTAAGAACGGATGAATTTTAATAACGTAATGATAAAAATGATTTAAAATACGGGATAGAGTAAATACGCGTAGATAAATCTTTTAAATACTTATTTGTGAACTCTATTGAATCTAGTATATTATTTCAAATATCTATGGTTTTATATATAAATATTTGTAAGAGAGGATTCTGACATCACTGAATTTATTCATCATAGGGGATACAAAATCTGTCATTTATCTAACACAAGCATTTCTAAATATTGAATGTAAATTAGTGTGTTGTTAACTATTATTCTTACAATGTTGTTAATAATGGCTTATGTAAAAATGAAGCCAATATTTATAAATCAACACAGATAGTTTTTTTTACATTGATAATTTTATTAAAATAATGGAAATCCTTGTGAATAAAAATGACAATTTTGAATTTGATTTGTAAGCATTAAAATGTAACAATATAGCTACCAGTTTTTTTATAATTAAAACTGTACATTTCTAATAGCATGTGGTAGTTTTATTGAAACTTCGTAAGTCAGATTTTTTGAAAAGCGTGAATTTTCGGAGGTGTGGTGGCTGAATATCAGCCTACACACATTGTGCCAAGAGAAGCTCTGAAAAGCAAAATATGGACGTAAACAGAAACTCAGTGAAGGGACAGCCGGATATTGAAGCAGATTGTAATGTCTAAAAAATGAAATATCTGCAACAAATGTAACAGCAGAGCCTCATCAGTAACTGGATTCTTCAATGTTAATGAAATTACGGTTGGAGGCCACCTTCACACATAGAACAATTACTCCAAAGTAGCAATTCCCAAGTCCCTTGTCACAAATGTTAATGTCAAATATCCTCTTTAATAGTATTACACTTACAAAACCTAGTCAATTGATAATTGAAGGAAAGTAAATATAATCTGACAAATCATCATTCTTTCTATTTGCTACAACATACATTGCGGTGAAGACGAACCCAGGATTATGCCTTAAGCTCAACGGATTGGGAAAACTCGCTCATCATCAAGTGCCTCGTAATTTTGAACTGTGGTCAAGCAACGAAGTCAAAGTTGAGCTGTTAATCTCCTCTCCAGAGTCATGCTAAACCAGCGGAAGGACTTTGGAGGTTACAGATTTACGTGGACATTACCCCAACCCACGGAGCTTCAGCAACTTATTGAGAAAGAATGCAATCACCTTTCCAATGTGGCAAATGATGCTTCACTTTGCCTTCCAACTGTTAAGCATGGAGATAGATCTGCCTTAATATGGGTAGCCGCGTCATGGTTTTTTGCTAGACCCATCGTAACTAAGAAAGGAAGGATTAATCTAGTGAAGTATTGAGATATTTTAGCTTACTAGGTCCAGCGTATGATGCAAACGTTGTTTCCTGCAAGAGATAGAATTTTCCATGATAATGAGCCTAATCCATGCAGCAGGGCTTGTCTAAACATAGTTAGATGATAACGAAGGCTCAATCAGTCACTCAACCTCAATGTTATTGGTACGTTATGTTTTATTTTTGAGCTTTCAAAACGAAATTGCTATTCTTTCTCGGCATTTCTTTCAAAATCTTCATACCTCTATGATACAATATCCTTCTATACGCATTATACATAGCACTTATATGAATCTCTTCTTTGGCGGATCCAAATTGAATTACATATCGAACACGCTCTACACGATACTCTCTCTCTCTAATAAAGGATTCTTAATAAATCTGAGGTGTTTTCATTATTTTCATAACCACCAGTAAATAAGTCATTCTAAATTTCTGATGTGTCATGATTGTTAGTTAATGATTTATAAAGTTCTTTATATATTTTAATAATTTTTTTAAATCAATCTTTTATACAATCTTTTAAAAAGAAAGTAAGATGGAGAATTCCCTCTCGAAATGGAAGTAATTATAAAATAATAACAAGATGGCACAGAAATGAGAAGCAGGAGATAAATTGAGAAAGGTTATACATAGAATAGTTTCCGAAAAAATCATGAACTATTTTACTTTTGGAATCATTAGTTTTCAACACATTCTTACGATAAAGAATATTCCAAATTTGATAATTTTTATTTGAATGTAAACAAGAAAACAGACATTTATAAGAGATCTAAATCTTAATTTTATATGGTCTACGGATTCATGTTAATCAAAAAATACCCATATTTTGTAAGACTTAATTCACACTTTTTTTTCTAATACTAAATTTACTTTTTTTACTAAATTAATTTTTTACTGATACTTTTTTTACTGAGTTTAGGCAACTTATAGAAAAGAGATTAAATGATTATTTCTTAATTGGAAAATATATCACATTTCATGAAATACTATATGGAAATTTTTTTCAGTTATCTTGTAAAATTTATGTTCTCTATAATAAGATCATATATATCAACGAATAATTGTATCTTTGGTATTTATAATAATTCTTGAAATTTCAAAAAGTTTCCGAAATTGAAACAATGCCTGCATAGATATAAATTCAAATACATAAAAAAACAATTTCAATGCTTGATTTCTTGACTTTTAAAACTTTAAGAATGTATGCAAGTTAAAATCATAAAACAAAAAATTCTTCAAATTGTTTCATTTATGTTGACAAATACATTCAAATAATATAAGCATATGAAATTCTTTTAATGAACTAGTTAAAAATATTTCAGAAAAAAATCCCATTATACTGCAATAATATTCCGCGCGCGTAATAAAAATAAAAATAAAATGTAAAAAATCTAATTCTGAGAAACATGGTGCAGCTATGCATCAAAAAGTATTCACTAACATTAAGAGATCTGTAAAGGAAGTGCTAACTACAATGAAAACAAAACTTAAATTGATCCAGGGAGTTAAGAGAACTTGAATAATAACTTTCACAGTAACAAAAACAGAAAATTATGCTTTTTAAAGAAAAACGCTTATACCTTAACAAAGTTTAAACTTAAATATTCTTTTTCATTTTCTTGCTTTTTATTCTTCAATAACGTTACCTTTAATTTTTACAGATTTTAACGCGGCAATTTTAATTCAAAAATGGTACAGAAGGTACCTAGCAAAAGAAGAAGTTCGTCGAAGATGCTCGTGGACAATTTTTCAAACATTAGAGTATGCTGGAGAACAAGATCAAACTAAGGTATGATTTACATTCTTTTTTGATTTACATATAAATAAGTGGTCAAAAAATGTTTTTCGCCGAAGCGATAATTGTTACCAAGAATAATAGCAACTCTTGAGACAATAAAGTACGTAACGTTGTTTGAAATGTGAAAATTTTCTCATCTGCTTCTTGACGTATTGAAATAGCTTATCCTTTTTATGTTACATATTATTTTGTGGATGCTTTTATTAATTAAAGCTAAGCTGGGGAAATTGAATGGTTAAAGCTTCGCCTTTCAGTTTAATAGCTTCTGAATTAAAATTCAAGTCGCAAGTGAATACTCGTATTATGGATCTGAATTCATTTTAAAATTTAGTCCTAGTATGATTAAATCTTGTGTGCAAAAAATGACCCCTAAAGGGCAAACAAAACAGACCAAATTATTAAATTGTATTCCACTAGCTTATATTATCATTATTTTAATTTATTTATATAGACTTTTAGTTAAAAAATTAGGATTCAATTTAATTTTGATAAACATTATAAATAGTTTAATGATTTAAAAGTTTATTTAAAAATTCTGAATCCAAACTCATGCTAGAGTGAATGCATCAGAATCAAAGTCTCAAAAATATAGCACGATCCTAAAAATCTACCAATTAAATTATTTGAAACGTTCCAAAAGCATTTTAAGTTTCCAGAAGCATTTTATTGTACAAATTTTTACTAGCTATTTTTTTTTGTGTCTAAAGGTTTGAACTTGAATGAAGTTCTTACAGATTTCGTGAATCTTCTTCATGGTAGTCAGATGAAAATTCTTTTGAGCTTCATTTCATTGATCGGACTCTCTACACGCACTTCATATATATTCTAGATCTCAATTTACCTAACAGTTTAATCATTTGAGAAGGTCTAAATATAACTCAGATTCCATTGTCTACCAACTATGCATTCTTTAACCTTATCATTTTAATACAGTACTGAGAGTTAATGCTTATACATCCCTTATTTTCTTTATATACACTACTGGCCATTAAAATTGCTACACCAGGAAAGCGGCACACCATACACGTGAAATTTGCATGACAGGTAGAACTTGCTGTGATATAAAAATGATTAGATTTTCAGCGCATTCATACAAAGCAGGCAGTAGCGACATCTACAATGTGAATTAAAACCAGAGATTGGACAGCAGTTTTCTCATACTCAATTTCCGTTTCAACGTTGTTTTCGGCAAAGAAAGTTGTTGTAATGCCTCGTGTAAGAAGAAGAAATGCCTATCAGCACGTGTCTGACTTTGATCGAGGAAGGATTATAGCCTACCGGGATTGCGGTTAATCGTACCGCAATATTGCTGCTCGCGTCGGTCGTGACCCCATGACTGTTAGCAGAATATGGAATCGATGGGTTCGGGACAATCATACGGAACGTTCTGCAGGATCTCAGCGAGCCCCCATCACTAACAGCAGAGAACACAGACATCTTATCCGCATGGTCACAAGGGATCGTACAGCCACGTCACGAACCCTGAGTCGAGAAATGGAGTCATTTGCAAGGCAACAAGTTTCTGCTCGAACAATTCGACGACGTTTGCAGCAGCATGGGCTGTCTGCACGGCGATCATGGCTTCGACTACCATTGACGCTGCATCACAGACAGGAGCGCCTTCAATGGTGTGATCAGCGACGAACCTGGACGCGGGAATGGCATCACGTCATCTTTACAGATGAATATCGGTTCTGTATACAGGACCATGATGGCCGCATCCGTGTTTGGAGGCATCGTGGAGAACGCGCATTGCCAGCTTGCATTGGACATCACCTTACTGACCCATCTGCTGGAGTGATGTTATGGGGTGCCGTTGGATACACGTTTCGATCACCTCTTGTTCGCATTACCGGCACTTTGAACAGCAACCGTTACATTTCCGATGTGTTAAGGCCCGTGGCTCTGCCCTATCTTCGAGGCCTCCCTAATGCTTTGTTTCAACAGGATAATGCACGACCGCATGTTGCCCGTACTGTTCTGAACTTCCTTGATACAGAACAGGTTCGACTGTTACCCTGGCCAGCACGTTCTCTGATCTGTCACCAATTGAGAACGTGTGGTCAATGGTTGCCGAGCGATTGGCACGCCATCACTCACCATCCACCACTGTCGATGAACTGTGGCATAGTGTTGAAGCTGCATGGACTGAGATCCCCAGTACATGTCATACAATCTCTGTTTGACTCCATGGCTAGGCGGCTAAATGCTGTTATTGCAGCCAGAGGTGGCTGCTCTGGGTACTGATTTCTCAAGATCTATACATCCTAATTTCCTGTAAATCTAATCACTTGTTCTTTCCACTATAATGTATGTGTCCAATAAATATAGTTCTGTTATTTGCATTCCTTCTTGGTGTAGCAATTTTAATGGCCAGTAGTGTAGATGACTTAAATGTGACTTCCTGTGAATACACTAGTGTGCAAAACTTAAGGACAAAACGGTTTTTCTAGTGCAACGTCGTTCAGCAGTGTTCCAAATCGATAAAAATCGTACCAGTGTAAGAATATGGAAAAAGTTTAAAAAAAACTGTCCGAAAAAAATTTCAAATAATTAAAAAGGAACTTTATTGAAAAATGAGCATGGAGCACAAGGGAGACGGGTGGAAGAAACATCCATGTGACAGCTCTTTAGCAAGAAGCATCCAGCTTTTTGTAGGGGATATGAGCTCCCCTGACTGCTCTGCAGGATTGACATCGTCTGTCAGATCAGAGTTTGAGGTTGTCAATAAGTTGTTGAGGTACTGCTGCTCATTCTTCTTGTAGCGCCAATCGCAGCTCTGGAATCATTACTGGTGGTTAGTGACGTGCCGCCAAGCGTCTCCCTAGAAAGTCCCACACGTGTTCGATTGGATTTAGATCCGGGGACCTTGCCGGCCAATCCATGTGTTATATATCCTCACTTTCCAACAGCTCTTCGACAGCCTCTGTACGATGAGGTGGAGCATTGTCGTCCATGAAGAGGAACTGGGGACCCATAGCACCTCTAAAAAGACGCACATAAGGAAGGAGAATATCATTACAATAACGGGACCCAGTGACTGAACCTCCTTGAACGACATGAAGGTCAGTACGGGTACCAAGCAAGATGCCTCCCTATATAAGAACACCGCGACCTCGAAACCGGTCCCTTTCGACGATGTTTGAGGGGTTATTGCGTGTTACCCGCTCTCCAGATGTGTATACGTCCAGGATCGGTAGTCAGACTAAATCTGCTCTTGTCCGTAAAGAGTACTCGACCCCATTGCTGATCCGTCTAGTTCTGGTGTTCCCGGCACCAGACAAAGCGCCTTCTCCGGTGGGCAGACGTTAATGGTACGCAACGTACAGGTCGTCGTGCGAATAGGCCACCATTGTGCAGCCTTCTGGCGACTGTAAACCGTGATGTCGGTCGTCCAGTCGTCTGTTGGAGGTGTCTCGCGATTTCTCTAGTTCCTTCTTGCATTTATAACCATATACCGCTCGTCGACTGCCGTGGTTGCTCATGGACGACCATTGCTGAACCTTCGGAACGCTGTTCCTGTAGTTTGAAATGCTCTCCAGATTCGTGAAACGATGCTATGAGCGATTCCAAACTCCACAGCCCCATTTGTCACACTTCGTTTCCCAATGATTGACCTCGCGTAAGGTCATCTAGATGTCGTCTATGAGGTTGCCTGTTTATTATTTCACACTGATTTAACAGCTCTACATTGTTTAAACTGATATACGACGTGCAATAGCTTTCACAGAAACACTGAGCGTACACCGCCAGCCTGCTTTATACCCCTCCGACATTCCCCCTTTACGTCATGTTGCGTAATTTGAGTGTTCCCGTGCGTACTTGACCGTAGTCGATCATCTGATTGGTCTCTAGGTCCGATTTAACTGTTTGTTCCGCTGTTATGCTAATTTTTCCATTTCGTCCTTAACTTTTGCACACCAGTGTAGTTATATTGAGCATTGCCTGGTCAGCCTTGTATGGAATATATCCCACATTGAATAACAGGAACAACAAATTGGAATGTGTCAAAAAAGAAGTTGCATTAATTAAGGGAATTTCTTAGATAATCTACATATGAACGTTATCATTACATTTCTCATCGTCATAATAGATTTCCGGAAATTTATAAATATAGTAATCATTATTTAATAAGAAGTGTACAGAGACATTTAGAGAGCAATATATTTGTTGAAATGTAACAAAATTTGTTAGATGTACTCATTGAAATATGGGATTTGTACTTTTAAAAACATTAATTACAGATGATATGTAATCAGGTTATATTATGGTGATGCAAAAGACGGATATAAAAGTGCAAATGATTAATTAGTAACTATCAAAAAGGACAGTACACATGAATTTTGTTCTTCCTTGTTGCTACAGTTTTGAAACTACGATATTACCTGAATATAGTCATACCTTAGCAATATGTAGCGGCTAGCCTAATAGCATGTAAGGCATTTGAAGATGTGTTACATTTTTGCCTTAATGAAGGACTCTTCAGTAACAGTTAACTGTATTCACGTGTCATAAAGAAAAAAACCCGAAACATTTCCAAGCATCAATACAACAAACGTCTTGGTAGAAATACAAGACCCATCCTCGGTTGTTCAAAAGTGGCTGGGTTCGAACTCAAGACTTCCGTCTTAGAAAGGTATGGTCCTATCATTTGGTTAAGGTAAGACCACATAAGTAAAATTATCGGCATTAACGGAACACATCAATATTTCCCTTAGTCGACTTTTCTCGTAAAAGGGAAGACAAGCAATAAAATATGTCTGCATTTTAACTTTGGAGAGCTTTCTGTTGACACACGTGTGTGAATTACAGATAACCCAAATATGGCAGTTGTCTGTGTTAATAACATCCTTTAAATATCATCATTCCATAAAATTGTCATATAGACGTACATTCATCATTTACATAAGTTCTTAGACTTTGTAAAACTCCATTTGATTGCTTGCACTACCAGAATGCATTAACAATGCAGGTTTTAAAGGGATAAAATTTTAATACCTGATGTAGGATTTGTCTCACTATTTTGAACAAAATATTCCTTTTCCTGACTGAGAGAAACCATAACTGCTAGTATCCAGTTCATTCATCTTCTATTCCACAACACTAGTTGTAACAGACACAAAGTTTCAATTTTTTTTTATTTTCTGTCTTCTTGGTTTCCTTGTCTTGATTACTATACTCGAAGGCGTTCAAATAGGTTTCCTACATTTGTTCATTGGTTTTTTTTTCACATCTTAAAATGCCAAAATTTACTGAAAGCATAATCGGCGCAATCTAATTCCTCTCATAAATTTTAACACCGTGTGGTCACGTAAGACAAAAGATGTCTTTAGGTATCAGATAGTTCACCTTTAAAGGATTAAATTTCTCGTCGTCTATTTTTACTGACATAATCGTTACACAGAACACAGTTAAGCAAATTAAGGCATTTTACTCGGTAAACAGCACCAAACGTTACCCTAGAGGCAACTCTCTTTTTTTTTTTTTTTTTTTTTTAAGAAATTAAAATCCCAATATTCCACTAAGCAAGTCCACTTAATTTTGTCGTTCGATAAATTTCTTGTTTGAAAGCCTCGATCTCTTTAAAATTTATGATTACATTTGCATAAACATTTGTCATTATTTGGAGTAACCGCGTTTGGTATAGTAATCACATTCACAACTGGAAATATCGATTTAATTCTGAACCAATAAAAAATAAACCGACTTCTCAAAGGAGATGGATTTTAAACACGTTAGCTGGTTAGTTCCTCTGGTGGTCTATATAGCTTTATAATACAAGTTCTTAACCTTTTCATAGTTTATAACCATTCAAAATTCCTAAAATCTCGAATCGTCTTACAACTACTTGGCCTCATTTGTCTTACTAAAACATTTATACTATAAATTTTAATATACATAACTTTTTTGGTGATAAAATAAATTTTCAAAATATAAATGCATATTGAAAAGCTTCGAAAATTTTATTTTCATGTGATAAAATTTATACATACTTAAGAATCTATATTGTTAAAACATTTTTAATTACTTATTAAGAATTATAATGTTCCCTTTATTAAATTTTAATATTGCGATTTTCTCTCAAAATCAAAAACACCTTCTTATACATCAGGGGTGGCCAAACTTTTGGGATCCGTGGTCTACTCCACTTTTAAAAAATCGAAGGTGGTCTATCAATGGCAGAGCTAAATTAACGTAACGTACATGTTTATATATTTATTTTTGGTAACAAGAAAAAATGGTAAATTATCTAATTTTTATTAAAAAAAAACTTACTATTAATACTAAAAAAATAAAAATTTACTGATAAAAATAATCAAAGTATTCATATATCAAAAATTGACCATCCTATTCACTTCGTTTAGTTGAAATTTGGCACTCTATATCTGCGACAAGTTTATCATATTGTGGCTGGTATGAGCTTATTGCAATGCGTAAACACGAAATTAAACGTTCATTTGTTAAACGCGACTGATGTTTGGTTTTTATGGCGTTTATAGTTAAGAAAGCAGATTCGCAAAGATACGCCTTATCCAAAGTATGATTTCAAATACAAAATCAATTTGTAAATATTTGAGAACATTTCCTCAGAAATTAATTTCTAAAAATCAGTATTTCGCTAGATGCTCTGGATTTAAGAAAAATATCGCATCTTTATTTAATAATTTCTTCCGCGACCTTGACTGATGTGGTACCTATTAAATTTCCTATTTTTTCAGATACTCCATCAATGTTGATATATTCATTAAATGGAAATATCATAAAATTGTGTGAGTATATCTTCCAACCTAATTAAATCAGCGAATATTCTTTAAAATTCTTCAAACAAAACATTTAAGTATTCGGCGAAATCTTCGAAGTCTCGGATTGGATTATGGATGCACTCTTCCTTCATGTTTTTGAAGTTTCTCAATTCATGTTCTCTTAATTGAGACGCATAACTTTTTATCGTTTCTTTGAAAGTTTTAATCGCGCTCATCATGCCTGTTAAACCTTTATTTTTTCCTTGTAGATTTAGGTTTAAGTCGTTAAGTTTTGCAGTGATATCGCAGAGAAAAGCTAGTTTCATGAGTCATTTTTCATCTTCCAATTCAGTAATGTGCTCTTTTTTCATTTGTAGAAATTTTTTATTTCTGGTAACAGAATACGAAACCTCTTTTAAAAAAGCATCATGGCTTAGCCACCTCACATCTGTGTGCAATAAGAGATCTCCGTACTCTGATTTAGTTCCTTCCAAAAGCGCCCGAAATTGTCGTCTCTGAAGACTCCTTGAATGAATTGAAAGCAATAGCATTATACCATTAGACTTTAGAATTTTTGAACACAATACCTGTTGATGTATAATGCAATGATAGCTGTTACCAGCCAACTGGGAATTTCTTCATCATTAATGCACAAAGCAAATAAAACCAATTCGATTCCCGACCATTGCTAGAGTTCCATATGTTGTAATAGAGACCAATTTATATACTGGAAATCCTGTCTTAAAGTTTTTAAAAGAATTGTAGATATCTTGGCCTCTCGTTTGTCCTTTCAATGGAATTATAATTAATAACTCTTCTTTTAAAGTTATATCTTCGAAAACTCTTCTCACAAAAATGCATAACTTTGCAATGTCACTAAAATCCGTGGATTCATCAAATTGAAGTGATAGGAACTTACAAGCTTTTAAATCGTCATTTAATAAATCCTCCAAATTATTATTCATAGCTTCATTCCGTCGCATCACAGTGTTACGTGACAAAGAAGTATAATTTATAGACGATATTATTTCAGATTTGTTTTTAACATCGTGAAAGAGCACTTCTCCCGCTTTACAGAAAGCTTCTCTTATCAATTCTCCATCTTTGAATGTTTTTTTTTCACTTTATCAAAACTTTTGTAATTTTAAACGACACCAATGTTACTGCTTTACCTTTGGTGCTTGGTCTCGTAAATAACAATTGCATGAAATGTAAATTCGAACTTTAATTCATGCACTTTAACTTTTCGAAGTTCACTGCCGATTGGAAAGTCTGTAGCGTATTTTAAGTGCATATCTTTAAAATGTCTTTCGACGTTTGCTTTTTTTGGTAGTGCCACACTTGAGTTACATATGAGACAAACACATTTCTCCTTCACCAGTTTTTTAGTTAGTTGTTTCTATTTAATTCTCCACTGTAAAACGACAAATTCATTGTATTACTTTGCACAGATTGGTTTTAAAGATTTAGATTTTAAAGCGTTAACTGTAGTAAATTTTTATTTTAAATAGTTCATTAATTCTATGTCATAAATTAAATTGTTAATATCTAAGGTCATTAACAGGATGATCAAGTGGACTACCTAAAATGTCTTCGTGATCGACCGTGGTCGATGTCTTGACCACCCCTGTTATACATTATAAAAACCAAATAGTGTTACTTAATTCTTAAAATAAAGTTTCATTCTAATTAATATACCTTTATCAGAATCAAATACCCTGAATTTATTTTCTAAACTAGAGTTTCCACTTATGGAATTTTCAACATGATATATGACTATTTATCATTGATTCCGTTATTTGGCAAAAGCAAATCTTTCTCAAAGATTTCTTTTTATAATCACAAAACAGTTTCACCTTGCAGAATATTTAAACAATACAGGTGTACTTAAGAACACTTAAAACAACGCACCTAAAATGATGAAACTTATAACCACGAAATTAAGCACATAAGTTTAATATGATCCCATATGCAAACATTCCTAGTTTGGGGCAAATGACATGACCATTTACTCTGAAGTGGTGCGGTAATCAGAAAATTGGCCTTATACACTCTTGTCCATAAATTAAGGATAATACAAGTTCAGGCAAAAAAAGGGACTACCAAAACAAATGTGACTTATTTGTGAAGTCTATTTATTAAACAAAATATAATGAGCCAAAAAGATCCTATATGTTTGACATCATTAAAAACAATGCAAGTTTTACTCCCTGGAGCAAATTTCAAAAAAGAACTTATTTACAAAACCAATATGACATGGTTGGTATGATGGTAAATACATAGTATGCCCTCCAGATGATGCAATACAAGCCGTACAATGCCTAGGCATGCTGATTATCAAATTATCGATCTGATCTTGGGGAATATTAAACTACTCAAGCAATGCTCTCCGAAGTTCCGGTAGACATGTGGGAGGGGGTTGACGGGCTGCAATTCGTCTCTCTCGCCAAGCGTGTCCCATACATGATCTATAGGATTCAAGTCTGGTGAGTTTTCTGGCCAGTTCATACGGGTACATACAGGTGTTTTCATCCATAAGCAGAATATCTGCACTCATGGAGCCCCGAAGCAAACGTACATCTTATTCCAGAGTGACATCCCGATAAATGTGGCCTGTCATGGTTACATTCTGAACATGCAGGTTAGTTCTGGAACCCAGAATAATTCCTCCTCAAACGAGCAATCCTGCACCACCGTAAAGGTGTCGTTCAATGGTGTTCTCTTGGTAGTAACGGGTATCTGACCCTCTGCATATGAAGGTCCGGCAAGAATCAGACTGAAAGCTAAACCTGGACTCGTCATAAAATATCACACAAAACCACTGTTGCCGTGTCCACAATGTCCACTGTTGCCGTGTCCACTCTCTACTCCAGGCTACCGCAGGCGACAGTGAGTTGCGGTAAATGGAACACATCTGACAGGCCTACGAGCATATAGACCAATGTGCCCTAAGCGTCTGTACAGGGTCTGCCTTGAAACTATCATAATGATAGCTGAAGAGAGTTTACGATACAGGTCTGATGCTGTGCTCCATGTGCTTCTTTTGGCAGTAACTGCCAAATACCGGCCCTCATTCGGGTAATATAAAATAACTTAGGAGGGACCTGTGCTGTAATGTCTACTCACATTATAATCAGTCAAAGCCTGGAGATGACATTCTGGGCGATTCCAAGTTCCTCGGATACTTCCAGCTGAGTACGTCCACATTCCAGACGGCCGATAATTCTACCACGTAAAACATCATCTAAATGCTTCCTATGTGCCATAAATATGCGGTTATTGCAATGAAAGTCATTTAAAGCGCTTGTGAACAATTTTACTTCTTTGCAACCATTCCTTATTTACTCCTCTCTCACACTCTTGTCATAGTGATGTACTATCGGTGCCAACTGGTGATTTCTTGTAATTTGCATGTTATTCTTCAATATGTATGCGATAATTCTACAAGTGAAATGTTTATTTTAGAGTTCAATTTCTGTGTGATTCTTAATTATCCTTAATTTATGGACATGAGTGTATATACGGTGCAAAACGGAAAATTTATAAAAGGGGTGATTAAAATTCTGACTCTAATAGGACTTAAATAAGCAGAGAATGTCAGTTAGTCATATTAGAAGACAATTCTCAAAGTTAAACGAGTCTGAGAAAAGCTTCATTATTGGCCTGAAAATTGAAGTTTGATCAACGCGTTGTATTGCTCACCTTTCGGATCGTCCAGAGTGTATCATCAGAAGATGTTGGGAATCATGGACGCAAGATGTCACCCACATGTAACTTACCAGATGCGAAGCCATCTGGATGTTACCGAGACGAAAGTATTGAAGGATCGTTTGACAAATGTTAGTAGAACACACAGTGATTCATTTCACGATAAAATTACAAGTACGAGTGTCAATTGTTTCACAAATCATTTCCAGACGTATCGTGAATGCGAATCCGTGAGACAAACGCCCTTTACATGTGCTTTTTTGGTAATAACATCGGTGACTCTGTATACAGTGGTGCCAAACCAGAGTGACTTGGAATGCGACACATTGGCAAAACTTGGTGTTTGGTAATGAATGCCAGTTCATTCTGGAAACAGATGACAACCACTTACGTGTGTGTTGAGGCTTCCTGGTGAATAATACAATTCCACCCACGATATTATGACCCATTGCTTTTGCTGCAGGTTTAAGGGTCAAGGAGACTATAGCTTATGATAACCGGTCCACTATAGTTGTTGTACATGAAATCTTAATGGTTCAATGTTATCCTAATGATAGTTTTTGTAAAACTTTCTAAATTTAATATCAGGTGCAATTTTCCTGAAAGATAATGATTGTTCTCATATATTTGGAGTTGCTCAAAATTTTCAACGTAATATTTAGACTGTATCATGTCCAACTCTCTCCCCGAACATTTCCTCCACAAAGCATTGGGGAACCAGCTGAAAAGTCAGATATCATAATGTCACTCTGTACATGATTTGAAGGTTCAAGATTTGTGGGCCTCATTGCCTCATGACAACATCAGATATCTCATTAACTTAAAACCATACAGCATTTCGTCATGTATGGTAGCAAGAGATGGTCCGATACACTATTAATGTTTCTTTACTTCGTTAGTTGTGTATAGAGTATTAGATTAATTGACTTAAATTTTAGAGCAAATGAACTTCTTATCTGTGTATCATTATTTTATAAAATTTCGTTTTAATCTGATTCTTCCTTCTTGATTCACTATTTTCAGTGATCTTGAGTGCACTTTGTGTTTGAATTGTTCATTTCCAGTAAAATTAGTTATCGGAGTTTTTTAAATTTAAATGTTCTATATTTAGATGCAAATCCGTAAAAATATTTTCTAATTTAATCAATATTAAAAATGGAATTAACATTAAAAAATAACCACTTATTATATAATTTTCATCTGCTTTTTTACGGTTTTTTGTAGTATGATAAACTGTCAAGACAAAATGTATTATTTTATTAAATATTTTAACTTATTTACCGCAGTTAAGATGGGTATTTGATTTGTCATTTTACGGTTACGTTTATCATGCGCGAACTAACAGGAGGATAACAACCCCTTTAGCTGAATTTCAAACACCTACAAAAAAAAAACGAACCCTCTCTCCTGCTAGTTTAAAATTCCATTGATCTTTGAACTGAAGATCAGAGAGATCTGTTCACATACGTTAAAATATTAAGTTGGCCTTCAACCATTAGAGGATCAATTTTCGAGAAAGTGTTTTAATCTTAATGTAATTTTAGTTAATAACTGACATTATATATATTTACGATATAAATGAGTAAAACTGAAATGAAGATATTTTAAACATCATCATAACGTAAATATATACTTTCAAATAATAATGCTGATAAATTTGTTCAAAATTGATATGATTTCCTAAATTATTTTGAAGTTTTTTCTACTCTTTATATAGTAAAGGAAAACAGTATTTGAAAATAACTGTACTTAGTCTCATTTAAATCAAAGATTATATGAAAAAAACTGGTCGCTAAAGTGAAGAGATCCGTACTGAGGGTAAAATGCGCCAAGCAGGTGATAAAGTGGTGTGATAAGTTCGCCAAACTGGCTTAACGGTTCGGATTACGTATGTATGGCATGCTCTTCGTTTATGAGGTAACGTGATCGCGTGACATGCGCGTTTTGTATGTAACCCTTGATACTATTACAGAATAATCTTGAAGCATTAAGTTCTGATATTCGGTTTTTGGAGTTTGTGTGTTGCTTGCTAAAATTAATAAGTATGGATGAGGATATATTAATTTTACGTTTTCGCGGAGTTCGTATGGAGAAAGTATCATCGGGAAAACAAAATATTAGATTTTTTAGATGCGATAAAAATGGTATATTCGCCGAAAAGTAACGATTCGGAGAGTGATAAAGATTAGGTGAGTTATTTTGTATTTCATTACAATTTTATTCATATTTAGAAACTAAAGTTTTTATAAAAATGAATGTTTCCATAAGTTAATGAATGTTTAAGTTGTGTGTGTGGCATGTTAGTGTTAGAATGTGCCGCGTAGTGAAATTTCTTTAATGTGGACGTAACTGCTCGATATATTAAAATTTGAATTTAAACAAAAAGTGAAATTTATGAACGTTAGAAATTTAGCTTTATTGCCCGGTTGGCACTGCAGTAGGTAGCGCTACACTGATGTTTTTTTAAGGTGGGTGCCATTGCTCGGTACAATCGAATTTAAATTTTAAAAAAATGAAATTTGTTAACGTTAGAAATTTAGCTTTATTGCCCGGTTGGCACTGTAGTAGGTAGCGCTACACTGATGTTTTTTTTAAGGTGGGTGTCATTGCTCGGTAAATTAAAAAGCGAATTTAAATAAAAAAATGAAATTTGTTAACGTTAGAAATTTAGCTTTATTTTCGATTGTCACTGTTGTATGTAGTGGTACATTCTTTTTTTTCTTTTTTATTATAGGTTAGCGCAATTGCATGGTATATTAAAATTCAAGTTTTAAAATTTTCGTTTCTAGTGATTAGAATTTTAAAACTTCTATAGTACTTAATTATAAGGAAATATTCAAATTTTTAATATTTGGAATTCAGAAAAACGCGCGATTTCAAAGCTGAAGTTCAAACGCGATCGTTATTGGTTGACGGCTATCGCGCGTAGTGACGTAATTTAGGTTGGTGACAGAATTGTAAAGCGCTTGGCGCGAAAATTTGAAATCGCGCCAATCCTGTACGGGTATGTTAATTTTTACCAAAGAACCAGTCATATTTTATGAAACCATGCACATATTTTCTTTTCTTAGGCAGTACTTATGAAGAGAAATATGCACTGCCTCGTACAGAAAAAATATTGAATGATTAGATAAAGATTATCATTAAAGCCAAAATATATGAAATCAAAAGAAATAAATTTTCAATTTGCCTACATAAAGGGCTTAATTAAGGAGTTGTTTTAAAATCTATTGTTCAATATTTACAACACAT
The DNA here is from genome assembly GCA_037975125.1 of Latrodectus hesperus. Lineage (NCBI taxonomy): Eukaryota > Metazoa > Arthropoda > Arachnida > Araneae > Theridiidae > Latrodectus > Latrodectus hesperus. The sequence goes on along the minus strand of CM075859.1, from coordinate 94,806,862 downwards.
ATCTTGAATATCTTAAATGCCTGTTACTATCGTCCATCTACCATCGAAAGTTATGGAATACTAGCTGAATTCAACCGCTTCCCTGAGTACTTCTAAAATCCTTTCATATTTGGTTCAATGAATTTAACTTCAGGAGCTGTGAAAAGACAAAAACATTAAGTTAATGCAATGAAACAAAAAGGACATATATTAAATATTTTTAACAATTCTTGAAAAAAAGACACAAATTTAGAGAATTAAAAATACCACTTTTGACTGAAATTTTGTAGTTTAACGTAAAAAGTATATATCAAAAAGCATATTTTAAGTTCTCTATTCTAATCATATAAATTGAAAAGAAAAACAATAAATTAATGCAGTAAAAGAAATAAACTTAAATAACATATTTTTATATAAATATGAATAATAAAAATTCCCACAGTTAAAGAGGCGGCTTATAACTCAAGTTTCAGTTTAAATGTGAAGGTATGAAATGCAGTTGAGCAAAAATGTCTATACATTACAAAATAATTTAATTAACAGCGTTTTAAAATGAAATTTCACAGATCACGGGATAAATTCTCAAGTTAGTTAAAAAATTAATCGAGGGAGTTGCAGAATGCTTGAAAATTCTTTTTAGGTGCGAAGTTATTAAACATTGAAGTCAGGATTATTTTCACCCGCGTTCTAATGCCTTCCCGAACCGTGAGGCATTGTGAAAGCATCACCGGAGATTGAGAACCATTATTTTTTCAAAAATCATTGGAAATAATTAATAGTGTTATTTTTTCTAAATTGCACTGGTAAAATGCGGAAAGAAAAGAGAGTATCTGTTGTCATAATTATTTGTTCTCTACTCCCAGTTGTAATAATAAGAAGAAAATAACCGCATTCCTCTTTATTTAAATGAGAACATTTTCGGACAAGAGAATGTTGCACCGATTAAGACATTTTTATCTCTGCATACGCAAATTTACATGGATATCAAATTAACATTAATTATATTTTAAATTAATTACAAATTATTTTTATTTAAAATTCCGAAAGGCGTCCGGATTTTTATTTTAAGTTCACTAGAGAACAATATCTTGATAGGAGTAGTTCTCCTATCAGTTTCTCCTATCTATCTCCATTATGAGTAACCGTTCTTAATTCAGCCTCGGACAAATTTTCGGTGGGAAAATGGGAAAAGATTTTATTTATATTGAGGATGGATAATAATCACGCGATTACATCTACCAAAAAAGAATAAAAGATTCTTCCCTGATTTACTGAAAACTCTAGCTAAATTGCTTTTTTTTACTTTAACTGTTGAAATGAAATTATATTCCCAAATGTTCCGTTAAGCAATTGTAGCTTTTGATAACACTGCATTAAACCATGTTATACAGTTCTTCAGGTATGTGAACAATGAAACAAACATGAAAAATCTCAATATTGATGACACTCTTAAATAAAAAGACTGAATACAATCGTCAGAAAAAACATATTTTTAAAATTTCATTGCCTTTTTCATTGCCAAAGCTTGATTAAAAACATCAAAATAAAATTGTATTGTATAAAATAACATTAAGCAATAAAATAAGGTATAACAACAATTTAGGAAATAAATCAATGTTGTCTAAATTTCAATATTGTAAGTATGTTCTAATTACTATATATATGTACTTGATTTTCATATTCAAAACCAATATTGAAGAGGGAAGCTATTTCAACGAAATTTACATAAATGCTGCAAATTAACATTGTTAAAACATTAGTATACAAATATTAAGCTTACAATATTTCACATTAAAGCTTACTGAAAAGCATTTACAACAAGAAGAATAAAAAAATCATTAGTTTAAAGAAAGAATTATATTTATAAGAAATAAATATATATATATATATATATATATATATATATATATATATATATATATATATATATATATATATATATATCCTTCCCTTGAATTAATCCAATATATAATATATACATATATATACAGTTGGCAAAAAAAGTATTAGAACAGTAGGAAATTTTAAGTTTTCAAGGTTATATAATTAAACATTTATTACATAGTATTTATATTCTGTAATACTTTTACATAATTACTGATTGAGTAAGAAACAAATATTTAGAATCAATAGGATTTAAAAAATTAAAATAAAAGAAGATTTGCATTGCAAAAAAAAGTATTAGAACATCGAACTTCAATATTCAATCATACATAAAATAACTAAAAAAAAATCAAACGTGATACTAATACTTGGTATGTAGTCCCTTAGCTGAAATTACTACATCCAGACGTCTTGGCATAGATTCCACCAAATTTTTGGTGACGTTTGATGACATGCTGCTCCAGTCTTGCAAAGTTTGCCTAACTTGTTGTTGGGAAGTTTCTCACTTTTCAGTCAATAGATGTATTAAATGTTCTATAGGATTCAGGTCTATAGAACATTATATGACCGTAGGGGAGTTACCAATCTTCGGGGAGGATTATATAATAGCCATTCTTTGATTTTGTTGGCAGTAGGTTTGGGGTCTTGTCTTGTTGAAAAATGAATGTCTTCTCTAACGCTAATTTCTTTGCACTATCTTCCAAGTTATCTTATAACAACTCAAAATATGACAAATCTGTCATTTTATCATCAATGAAATGGAGATTTCCAACTCCATTGTAAAGCATACAGCCCTAGACTATGACATTCCCTCCTCCGTGCTTTATAGTTTTCTGTACATTTTAAGCCTGAAAAGCAGCTCCTTTTCTTCTCCAAACTGTGAGCATGTGGTTAGGTGTGAAAATTTCAAATTTACTCTCGTCGGAGAAAACAACATTTTTCCAGGAATCAAATGATTTATTTTTATAAATTTTGGCTTATTCTAGGTGTCTTTTTCCGTTGATTTCTGAAATAAAGGGTTCTTTCCTTGGTCACTTTCCTTTTATACCAGCATTATGCAATACATTTCAACTGTTTGATGTGTTACAACATTTCCTGAGATTGATTCAATATTTGCGGACAACATCCTTGCATTTCCTGTGGGATACTGTAGGCCATCTTTAACCATTTGTTGTTTTTCTCTGACAGTTAGCTTGCTTGGTCTCCCTGATCTTGGCTTATTATCCGTAACTCCAGTTTCTTTTTTTCTTTTTTAGAATGTGAATTGAGCAAAGTGAAGCATTCAACTTACTGGAAATTTCTCGAAATGTTTTGCCACTATTGTGCAGGTGAACGATTTGTTCTCTCTTCGCAAATGAAATCTCTTTTATTTTGGGTGCCATGGCAGGAAAAGTCCACATAAACTGAATTTCTACAAATTAGCAGTGAATGAGACAAGAACCCTTGACATTGAAACCATTGAAAGTTTAATGAAGTCACCAGCGTTGTAATTTGCATGTTTCTGCTTCTGTTCTAATACTTTTTTTGCTATGTAAATTTTGTTATTTTTATTTTAATAATATTGTAATTATTTTTTAATTGTATTTTTTACTTAGTTATAATTTTCTAAAAAATGTTATCATTTATAAACTGATTATACGGTTTACTTGATTTTATTAACTTGAAAACTACAAATTTCTCATTGTTCTAATACTTTTTTGTCAATTGTATGTATATATCTTTCCCTTTGAATTTATCTAATGTGGAAAGATGTTGATATTTTATATTCTACGGGCTATTGAAGTTTCTTTTTCAAAAGATATGATTAATGAGACTTGCTTATAAGAAAACTAATTCTTTATAGGATATGAAAGAAAAAGAACGTGAATTTATTTAGTCTAAGTTTGGGATTGATCTTGAGAGAATGTACTTTTTACTAATGAAAGTTATTGACAGTATCTGTGTCTTTTCATTCAACTGCTGTCAAGATAAGTTTTTTTGTCGGATAATGACTGAAAAATAGTACAAATAATCTTTAATCCATTTTAATTGTAAACAATAGATATTACAATAACTATGACAAACAGATACATCAGTCAAATTTATGTACAAAGTTTGATAGTTTTTTTTTTTTTTTTGCAAAGTTTTTTTTGTGCACGGCGGGCACTTGAGGGTAGAACCCTATGCCACAACAAGGCCAGAAACTGCTACTCATTTGTCGTTACCCAGCGGGCACCTGTGAACAAAGTCACGGAGGCGAGTAGCGTTACCCGCGTCCTACCACCATAAACCCGTTTATAGGGTGGGTCACATTCATACATCATCACGGAAGAAAGGGTAGAGAAACACAGAGAGAACAGAGAAAGAAAGTAATATCCATGCCCGAACCCAGGACTCACAGCTCAGGAGTCAGGAGTGCTAACCATTCAGCCATCGGTCGGCCTTTTTTGCAAAGTTATAAATGATATAGTGTAATAAAAAATAGTTATTTTTTTAAATACTAACTGTACACACATTTAAATTATTAATATTCTATTATACAGTTTATATTATGTTCTTTTTTCTGAATAATAATAGATTATCATGATATATTAAAGAATGGCTTACAAATTCCTCAAAGTATTAGAGTATGTTACTTATAGTAATTTCTATAGTATACTAAATTTTAAGTTATGTCAATAGCTTAAATAAATTTGTAAACTGTTACGAAAATTTATCATTTTCGAATGGCTATTTATTTTCTAAATTTTATATTTTGTAAAACGATTAAAAGAATTTACCTTGTGATAAAATATTGTTGAGCAATTGCTGCATTATTTCTGTAAAAAATGTTATTAAAGTGTTCATGGAACAAAAAGGGCATAATAATACCAGATTGTTTTCAGAGCTTGAAAGTTTTAAGAAATTTGTACATATCATTAATTACTGACATTTTGTAATTTTTATTTTAAATAATTTTCTTTCCCTAATAATAATTAAATGAAGTTTTATTCAGAATTCGAAATCAACTATTTTATAACTAAGCAAACTTACTTAAATATAGGTATTACGTTCTTTTAAAAAAGGATGAATTTAGATATATAATTAAAGAGCACAGTTTTCTCTCCTCTTGTCAGATTAAAATGTCTGTATTTTTAAAATTTAAGTTGATTAAATATACGTTTATTGATAGTTATATAACTGAATAATTACTTTTTTGTAATTAAATTAGCAAAAGTTTAATTACAAATTTTGAGAATCTTACCTATATTTAGAGATTAAATGGACTTTAACACAAAGAGATACTGATAACACGTCTACAAGTATAAGTTAATTATTCTGAAAAATAGCTCCCATGCACGAGGAAGTTATAAAAATCTGAAATAGCAGCAATTCTTGAGGAAAATTGAATTTGCATTTGTACAACATGAATTTCTGGGCTATAAATTTGGTCGTCATAATAAATTAAGAAGATTTTAGTTCATCGTAGCTATTTGTAGCAAAGTATTTTAATAAAACTCTTAATTTCATGACTTTTATTATAAAAATTTTTTATTCCTGGCATAAATTGTTACTGTTGATAGAATTCATTTTTTTTAAAATTCCTGCACACAATTTTTAAACAATTTTACAGCAGCTAGTTTGATCGGGACCTACAACGTGGATTCCAAATTATTACAAATATTTGTGCTCAAATTGAAAACTGAACTCATTTACAGTTGAATGGAAGGCTAGAGCACTGACATATCCCTTGTCTCTTGAGGCTCATTTAAATTTAAAAGTGACATGAAATATTCACATTTTCATTAGCAGACATAGGGTTGTTACACTGTAATATAAACTTAACTTAAAGTTTGCTCCAAATTAGAAAAACTTCCCACGAAATCTAGAAATCCTTCAAAAATTACATGAAAATGATAATTTATCTTCTTATTGCTTATTCGGTTGGTTTTCTCAATTTCACGATAGAAAGATCTTTCCCTATTTCTCTTAGCTGTAATCATTTAATAATTTTTAAATCAAAAAACATTTTATATAATAAAATACATTTTATATTTCTAGCTGTACAATTTTTTCAATGATCTCATAACACATTTGTTCGAAGCTAATCCAGGCATTGCAGCAACTGTAGCCTGCCCCAGTCCACAGTTCTACAAAGGTAAGATTGATAAAAAAAAATCAGACCCTTTTCTTGAGACCTTATTTTTTACTTTAAGTTTTCTAGCTTTTTGATTCTACATGATATATTGCTTAATTTCTAATGTTTAAATCTTGGAAACTTTCCATTTATAAGGGTTAGTTTTCTTTATAATGTAGAAAAGTAAAATAATATATATAGCAGAGATTAATGAGACATTATGTATGTATTAGTTAAAATATTTCCACTCTGAGTCCAAGTGAGTACAATGGAATTTTTCTAATCAGTGACTAAAATGTAGCATCTTACTTCTTTCACAAATTTGGCGATTTGGTTATAAGGATTTCAATGAGTATTATTGTCTCTTAAGAGTATTAAAGTCGAATTATTTCTTTAGATTATCATAATTGAGAGAGATTATCTCACTATTCGCATCATAGATTTTTTCAAATGGTGAATGTAAAACAGAGAGGCTAGCTTTCCTTGCAAAAATGAAATCGTATGTGAAAAAATTGAACCCAAGCATTACTATTAGCTCTCATAGTTGTAGAGACCAGTGAAAGATAATCTTTCTCTCAATTCAAGCTGCCTCCGTACAAAATTCAATAAAGCAATTATTTGATTACATTGTCACGTAGAAGTGAAAAGTAGACAGAATAACTCTACGTCTTTTACTACTTTAACGAAGTTTATTAGCGCGTTGGAAGCAAATGTGCTGTGACCACAAATGTATATAATTTAATTTTCCTGTGGATGGCAAAGAGACTTATTTGTGAGGGGGCGCCGGGTATGTTCATGTGGAGAGCACATGGCGAAGTGAAATAAGGAGATGACCAGGAACCGGTTTTGGCGCCAGCAAAGGAGGAAGAAAGTTCGAGATTTTTAGAGAGATCGGAGCCGAGCGTGTGAAGTTGCCAAGGAGAAGACCCGAGACTGGAACGGTGCGGGACCAGTCAACACTCCCTTTAGGGGTCCCGCAGTGCTTAGGAGGTGTTGGACCAGTGCCGGACACGTGGAGTTGCCTGGGAGAAAAGACGGGACTGGAGCAGTGCGAGGGGAGCTCCTCGAAAAATACGGGAGATATGCTTCAGGGGTGAACCAGGTTATACGATACTTCTACGGCTGCTGTGACACTTCTGCAAAATCCCTAGAGACTAAAAAGAAGGCAGCAGAGTACTCCCGATTAACATTATAAGGAGGTTCCTTGGTTATACGGTGCGACATGAAGCCTTGCCCACGTGGGCTATTCCGGCGTTCTCAGTCTACTTCGAGAGTTTCATTTGTGTAAGTTATTACTTGTTATCCCCTATTACTCTGTAAATTATTATTTACGTTATTGCAAAAAATTTAATCTGTAAATTAGTATTTGTTAGTCCAAGTTATCTGAAAATGATTATTTGTGTTACTCTAAATTAATCTGTAAGTTATTAAGGTAGCGTTATTCCAAATTAATCTGTAATAAATTTAATTAACTAAATATGAACCTGGAATCTTATTAAGTGTCTGTTAATAATATTATTTAACAGATAATTCTCAGTATAAGAAAAAAATATGTAATAAGACATTTAGTACACAAATCCTACATTCGAACTGCTTTCATACCTGCTTTTACATGCAACGTAAGAAATTTCTAGAAATATGCAAATTAAGAAAAATTACATAAACGAAAATTTTCTACGAAACATAAGACATAAATTAGAAGAAACAAAAGATCAGACTGTACTAACCGGTATCGAACCGATGACTTGTCGGTTAACAGCCAAGAGTTTTGGACCACAAGGTTGCTTGCCGTTGCTCAGGAGATATGACAGTATAATTCTATTTATAAGCAATTGTTATTCTGCTTTCAATTTTCTCTAAGAAGTATCACACACAGCTGACTCCAAATAAATTATTTTCTTTTTATTTCGTATTCATCGAAATAATGTGCGCTTCAGTAATTTTTTTTCTGTCAGATTCCTGTGGTGCGTGTCTCTTATTCCAAAAATTTCAATTTTCCTGCTGCTTGTACGTTGCGGATTGAATAGCTAAATTGCTGCAAGGGCAGGGATTGTGATATGAAACTATTTCTTAAAACTACGCTGAGAATACTCGTTACTTTTTTACATTCCATTGCAAAAACCTAATGATATATACCTCAGACTTCTGACCTTGTTTTCTGTAAGAAAATTATTTTAACGAAATGAGATTTAATAATCACATCAATTGTTATAAATTGCAAGCGGTATATGTTTGCTTAATTAAATTTTATAGATTGATTGATTTTGTGAGTTTACTAATACAAGGCCAATATTGGACATTTTTGTACCGTACAATATTTAAAACTATAGATAAAAATTCTATGTTAAAAGACTAGTCAGATGTGTACAATGGAATGTAATAAAAGTTCAAGAAAAGCATAAGTAAAATATTATTTTGGATAAAAATCTTAAATAGAATTCAAGAAACCAATTGCACGTAAAATGGCAAACAAATTTCTATGTGGTTTAAACCCAATCAAGTCTGATAAAATTAAATTTGTAGTATTGAAAAACACTATGCGTAAATCATTGAAATTAGGACAGACAATTAAAATGTGATGTACTGTATATTGTACATTGCACAAGTCACAAATCGGAGCACTCTGAAACAAGGACAAGTGCTTGTGTGTAAATCTAGTATGTCCAATACGAAGGCGTGTGAGTTTTACAACAATTCTTCACATGGGAGCAACTGGGAATGGAAGAATGTAGGAGGATATACTATATAATTTATTGTTCGTCGGCAAATCCCATGTTTTTTGCTAGAGGAAAGAAATAAAATCTTTGATAATTTGTTTAATGTCAAAAATGTTAATGCTTTATGTAAAATGTCAGAGGCATTCTTAGCAGCATTATCTGCAAGTTTATTCCCATTAATGCCAACAGGACTTGGAACCCAACAAAACAAGATGTCAAATCCTTTATTCTTCAATACATTTAAAGTATCCAATATTTCACAATAATTGGATGACATTTATTGTTAAAATGGTCTAATTGCATGACCACACTCATGCTATCTGTATAGATACAACATTTTCGATGAGAGCTGGATTGTATTATTTCTAGAGCATATTGAATAGCAACAACTTCGGTTGTATACACAGAATATGATGCATGCAGTTTATAGCTGTAAACTGTATTTCCAACAACTATGCCACAACCGACATGACCACTTGATTTTGAGCCATCTGTATATACAAAGATGTGGGAGGAGTAATGAGAATGAATGTGTGGAAACATCTGTTGCAAAATAAGCGGAGATGTAGCTGATTTACTGTATCTAGAAAAGAGTTTGATTACATTAACAATAGGGATACTCTAAGGAGGAAATTTTAGAGCATCTGTGACTTGAATATGCAAATCGAGGAACTCAGATGAAGATGGGAATGAATTTGTACGCTCATAAAATGGTAATATGTTATGTGGCCGTGCATTATATAGCCTTCTTAAAGAGGGACAAATAATCATCGATCTCAAAGAGTGTTGTGATGATGATAGCATTTTAAAATAATAATGTAGAGAGAGTTGCTTACGTCTCACATCAAGAGGTAACTGGTTGCAAATTACATATAGGCTCTGGACAGGAGAAATCCGGAATGCTCCAGAACAGATCCGTAAAGATGAGTGATGAACAGACTCTAATTTGCGTAAAACTGATGATCTGGCTGATCCCTTAACTACGCTATCGTAGTCAATTCGAGATAGAATAACTGACTGATACACACGGAGTAATGCTTTATGATCTGCACCCCAAGAAGTATTAGAGAGCACTTTCAAAATATTTAGGGATTTTTCACACCTTTTGCACAAATCTAAGATATGTAGTAGGAAGGTTAACTTTTTTTAATCAAATATAAGCCCAAGAAATAATATCTGTTATCTACAGGAATAGTTGTGCCTGATGTCATAATTTCTGGATCAGGATGAGGCCCAGTTTTTCTGCAAAAATGGATACAATTACTTTTACAAGGGGACAAAGTATGTCCATTTTGATTACACCAAGCAACTAGATTATTGACAGCAGTTTGTAATTGCCGTTCAATCAGTCGCATATTGGAACCTTGGCAAGAAATCTGCAGATCGTCAACATATAATCTTCTATGGACAGATGGTTGCAACACATGAGGAATGTTGCTGATGCAAATATTAAAAACAGTAACACTTTTGATACTTCCCTGAGGAACCCCCTTAGATTGGATAAATGGATTAGATAAAACAGATCCTATACGGACATTAAAAATACGAGAACTTAAAAAATTCTGTATAAAAAATGGGTAAATCTCCTCTGAAATTAAATTTATACAAAGTACGAAGAATTCCATAACGCCATATCTTATTATAGGCCTTTCCTATGTCAAAAAATATAGACACCAAATGATGTCTCCATACAAAGGTATTCCTAATTTGCGTTTCTAGGTATGCAGTATTGTCCATAGTAGATCGACCTTTCCTGAATCCACTTTGATAAAGTGATATGTACTGATTGTCTTCAAGTGCATAAACAAGACGAGCGTTGACCATACTCTCCAAAGTTTTACCAAGGCAACTTGTGAGAGCAATTGGACGATAGTTTTGAAGATTATTTGGACCTTTCCCAGGTTTAAGAATTGGAATAATAATTGCTTTGTTCTAGAGACTGGGATAGACATGTTCATTCCATATTCTATTGAATAGAAAAAGAATGTTTATTAAAGATTCATGATAAAGAAGACAAAGCATCTTATATGAGATACCATCTGGTCTCTCGGACTAGTGTTTTTAGTTTGGGACAGGGCTCTCTGCAGTTCCAGCAAAGAAAAACTGCAATTATATGGATGTATGGCTTTATCGTGAAACTTTATGGGTTTCTTTTCGGCTTGTTCTTTGGTTCTGAGAAATTTAGAATCATAAGTGGCTGGACTAGATACCCTTGCAAAAGTTTCACCTGAAAGATTTGCAATGTCATATTGATAAGAAACTGTGTCAGCTCCTGTGTGTAGTATTGGAATAGAGAAGTCCTGATGTAAGCCACTGGCTGCTTTAACTTTCATCCACAACTCTTTGCTGGAAGTTGATGATGTAATGGAGGAGGCATATCGTATCCAAGATTCTTTTTAACTATTTCGCCGTTCCTGACGAGCAAAAGTTTTAGCTATTTTGAAAGCTATGAGGTTGTCCATGGTAGGATACCTGCGAAAAACAGTCCACAACTTTTCTTCGTTTTTTGTATGACACTTGGCACGCATGGTTCCACCATGGTTTATGATATTTGCGTGGAATTGGAGAGTGCTTGGGACGAAACAAAATTGACCACATTCTGCTCCAATTTTGTTTATCTTAAATAATAATGATAATTGATAGCTAATGATTCTCTATTTCTAAGGCATAAAAGAATCTAGGTTTCTATCTATCTGCTCTAACATATTTTTATCTATACAGAAAATGAATGGCATCAAGTTTTCTTATAATTGAAAATACCCATCCTCACCGTTCAAACAAAACGAATTGAATGCTTTGAAAGGTGTTATTTTCCATTTTGTAATGATTCCATTTTTAAAGCAATTTACTTTACTGCTTTCAACCCACCCGTCTCTGTTGAATGTATTACAATGAAAGATATTCTGTAACATTTAATTCATAATTCTTTTTGATACTAATTCAAAGGTGAAATAGCCAATCCTAAGATCAGTTGGTTCAACAACTAGTCGTAACATTGATAATCTGAAAAATATGATAAATAGAGGTCTTTTGAACTTCACAAAAAATTGTATAATATTAAGGTTTCAACTTAAATATATATATATATATATATATATATATATATATATATATATATATATATATATATATATATATATATATATATATATATATATATATATATATATATTAATTTACTCCAAAAATAACATGCCTTATTTCACATTGCATACAGTGCTAATAAATAAATTATTCTGCATCGTTACTGCATCTCATGCCGAATTTATTTTAGAAACAACTTCATCTCATGCATTGTAGACTTAATTCCTTTTAAAAATTATTATTTGCAACTTTTGAACATTAATGTGCACTAAAAATGTGCTTTCATTAATAAAAAAAAACTTTCAATGCCTTTTCTTGTGCTCTATTTTTAAGTTTATACATCTTGTTATTAATAAATTTTTGAATAAGACACCTGAAGAGAAAAATGCACCATAATATTTAGCAATTCGCTTTTTATGGAATTGACTTCAAATTTCTTGATAGGAATAAATGTTGATTATATTGAGCATTTTTGATTGTGTCTTAAAATTTTCTTCATTGATTTCTTTCGTAATTCGAAGCAAATTTATTTTATGCATTCAATCAGTAATTTATGCATTACTAATACAATGTTCACATTCATTTGTAATATTTTACATTAAAATCAGAGTTTTCATCAAAATATTTTTCGAAATTTAATTCTTGCCTTGCAGTTTTAAAAGAATGTTGAAAAATATATATAATTCATAATAAAAATATTTAAATGTGCACATCAAGAGTAAGATAAAAGTTAATTAGTATTTAGCAGCAGCGATCTCCAAGCACTTACAGTGTTAAAATTGCTTCAGAGCATTTAACAATGAAAGAAACTCGTTTGCATTTGTAACTAGCACACAACCGAGTTCTTTTATTATAAAATTTCTTCCTAAAATATTTGTACTTCGTCATAACAATGATTTTTGTTTTATTTTTCAAAAGGTGTTGAAGTAGGAGAATTTGAAGAATCTATAATCCACTCTGAAAATTTTAAACCTCCATTGATTGTGTTTTCTCCAGCGTCGCAACAACTATTACAAGGTAAACTATGTAGATGACACAAAATTTATAATCTATAACAGATGGAACATTGGAACTTAATAAATTCAGAAACATCCAGAATTTTATTTTAAAATATTTTTTGTATTTTATAAATCGAAAATTTTTTAAATCGTAGCGCGCATGCACGCACACACAAACCTAAGTATATAAAGCTCTCGCAACAAACTTTCGATCTCAGTAGTCAGTACCTAATGAAATATGATCAAATAGAGCAAAATTTGTAAACTTAGTCTACCTCCAAAATCATCATACAGTCAACATGATCTATCTTGATTCATGCAAGTGACAAAAAAGGATGAAAATTAGTTTTTGTAAGATAGGAGTAGTGTTTCAGAAAATACATCGTTTTTACGCTGTTTGTGTGCTGCTGTTTTAAAGTTTTACAAACTTAGAGTAATGATAAAACTATTTAAAACTATGTGGCTGATAGCCTAATATTCAAAACCAGTTGTGAGGACACATTTGTGTGCATCCTTCTTATTTTTCTTTTTCTGGGAAGATTTTAAATATATAAGAGACGCATACTGACAAATCGTAAGGGTGAATATTCATATATCTCCGAAACACCCACGTGCATAGAATTTTCTCTCCACTGGGTCACAGCAACGTCACCACATGTATGAAGATTAGTGTTTTGAAAAATATTGTGCAACTCGTGTCATTGATGCAAAAGAAGAATTTTATTCAAAATGGTATGTGAGAACTGGCTCAAAAACATTCTGATTAATAAGGTATTATTTCATATGTGTTTTTTATTTGTCTTAATATATATAGACATGTGTGAATAGACAGATAACTTCATTTAATAAAAACAACTATTGACTTAAATCAAGACTAAGAAGTTGGAGCAAAAAATAAAGGAAATAATCAAATTAAAACACCTCATTTATATCTGTTTGATTTTTCGTTGAATGGCTACTTATTAAATCCGAGCGTTAAATAGCCAAGGTCATCATTTCAATTTTCTATCAGTAAGTATGAGAATTTTAAACTCATAAAGTGAAATAACCAGAATGCTGATTATTCAGCTACCAGGTAGACAAAATCAAGAGGAGAAAAAGCGATATTTTTCCTTTTTCTATCAACACATAATTTACCCCAAATTCTTGAGGGTTTGAATTTAAACTACATTTATAATAATTTTAGGGTTGTTTCTATGTAAATGTACTTTTTCTCTGTAGCTATGCAGTGATAAGAAAACTAAATTGTTTTTCAACCTGTAAATATATTGCTTTGAAACAAATTGATTGTTAGCAAAAAATCCTGAAAATTTTTTCTTTAAAACTAATTTAGTGTTTTTTTAAATTTTCATTTGTGTTTTATTCATTTTTCAGACTCCTATTTTAATTAAAAAAGCTTTGTTTCTCAACGTTTAATACGTATTCTAATGATTTATTGTATAAATTGATGCACTGATGGGACAAATTATATTGAGATTTTAACTCCCAGAAACTTGATACCATTCATGGCAAAGTTTTATTTGTTAATGCTTCAATAGTGAACAAATGTCGTTAAATAAGAAATAGATGGAATCTAAATATTTTTAACTAATTACAATAATTTTCGCAAAATGGGAGAACTGTCTGTAGCTATATACAAAACTTTATTTGTAATATATTATCAAGCTATAGTAAATTGAGCTATTACAAAATAAATTATTTGAATAATATCTGGTATTATAATTATATCCAAATGTGCATAGGTATCGGATAAATTTAACGATGCGTGTCGTAAATGCTTTCACTCATTCAATGCTTTAAAAGGAGTCGTGGACAGAATTTTTATACGTTTTATCGTGCAAAAGATCGTCTTTCTCTTGGCCGCCGTTGTGTAGCTAGGTTATATATTGTTTTCTTGTTTGCGAAATCATGGAATAGAGGTTTTCTACCACGCTGAAGAGCGCCTTTATAGCAAATTGGGTGCTAGATTATTGTAGGGTCTCATATTTCTTTGATACTGAAGAGTGGAAGTTGAACACAGTGGAGGATCAGCTCTGGTGTCAACTTTGCCATTCAAATTATAAGGTGGTTGGCTGTGTTAGGTGACATTTTTAGGTGGACTACGAGAAAGGTGCATCCCAGTAATCTAGCTTTTTGCCTATTTTGAAGGAGTAAATGTAATAATTTGTTTTCTCAAAAAATAATGTTAAAAACGAATAACAATAAAAATGTACTAAATAAAACATAATTTTTTTTTGTTCTGTGGTCGGTTTTTCAACATGGTGGCTGATTTGACAGAGATTTAAAGTTTGAAGAAGACTTGGAACCACTATAGACATCGGTTTACAGGGGAAATAGAATTCTAAAATTATAAATTATTTCAAATATTAACAGAAAGACAATATTTAGAATATATAAAAGATGCTGGATACATTAAATGACTTAAATGGATTCATCAAAAGTTATATATAATTACTAGCCATAATATATATAATTTTTGATGAATTCTGAAATCCAATCAGTATTGTGGAACAAATAAGCTTACTGCATATTTTTGTTCTTAAGATGTGTTCACTGGATAATATTTTATTTTTCATCACTACAGAAATCAATATAATAAATTGCAAAGACAAGCAAAACATACTGTATTATCTAAATGAATTGAAATATATTTGCCCAATGATTTTATATATCTATTATTCTCTAAGCATGTAACATATTGAAATAACAGTTGAGTTTTCTGGAGTAAAGGCCGTACATAATATTGTGTGTTTAGTTATGAAGAGAAAAGAAAATCAAATGGAATTTTGTCCTAGTTATATGTTACTTCAGTATATAATTAGACACAATAAGGAGAAATCTTGTAAATGATTGTTATGACAATTTCTTTATTATTTATTTTATTCTTAAATATAGTAGAATTTTAATTCATTTTCTGCCTTAAAATAATGAAACAAAACATAACTTTTAAATAAGCTTTGATGATGATGAAAAGAAAACCAAATTAATATTCGATATCCTTATGGCATTGATCAGATTTCTCAAATAATTATTCAAAGCTAATACAAATTTGTTCCTGTTATATAAAATTTTGATTCTGGTAAACTTTTTATATTCTTTATGATTTGTACATGAAATACATATAATTACAAGAAGTTATTAGTTTGTAAACAATTGAAAATCAAAGAGTACTATTGGTAACAAAAGTAGCAATTTGCCAGTCGTTGAGTATACAGTATAATGGAAACACCTGTAAAGAAAGTGACATATTTGAAGGCGCTTGGATAGTACTGATAACAGTTTTTAAAAACAATTACCAGTTTTTTTATAAATGGAAATTTATATATTCTGGTAGTATGTCGTTGCTTCATCGAAGTTTTCTAAGTCCTGTGTGTTTTTCAAGAGAGTAAAATATCGGACCTTTTTCATGCTTTCATACAAGGATGCCTATCTAAGTGGAGCATGTTTGGTGAAATCATCCAAACTTTAAAGCTTTTTTAAAGGCACGTTAGCTATAGTCATTACACCACAAAACCAGAGCGGCACGATAAGCTCGGAAAAATGTAATAATGGTCGGAAAGAGAAGCTCTGTGGAAGAGACCGACTGGTATTTCAGCAGTGTTTTTACAATAACAATGGGTATGGTAAATAACCACTTAGTCAGCATCAGAATTTTCAATAATTAATGAAAACAGTCAATGAGAGATTTTCTTATATCAATGATTACTGAAATCCACCTTCATAAACAGAACATTTATGGTAGAGCAGTAATTATTAAGACAGTTGTCACATGCTGAAGCCATCTCTTGTTTACAGTGACGTCACACTCTCAAAACCTGGTCGATTGATAAATAAAAGAAAGTAATATGGTCTGATGAATTATCTTTCACATTTTACTCTACAACATTACAGATGTAAATTTGGAGGACACTTACACAAGCGTGTGATCGTTATTATCTCCTTTCAGTTGTTAAGCATTGAGGTAGATCTATCATGATATGAGTAGCAGTGTCGTGATTTTCAACTGGACCAATCGTAACCTTGAAATGGAAGATCACTGGGGAAAATTATAGAGAAATTTTCACTAGCAAGGTCGATGCAAACTTTGTTTCCGTCAGGAGAGGGAATTGTCCACGGTGATAATGTACCTATTTATATATATTGTCGAGCCATAGTTCAATAAACTTGAAGTAAAAAATCCACCTTGGCTTTGTCAGTTACCTGACCTCAATATGATTGAGCAGTACGGTCTATTTTAGAGCGTTCAAAACAAAATTGATATCCTAAAGGGGTATCTTTCCTAGAACTTTCCTAGAATAGTATAATATTCCTATAAACACTATTCAGCACTTGTATGAATCGATTTCTAGGTAAATCAAAGCTATATTACTTGTCAAAGGTGGTCTTACACCATATTAATAAAGTATTTTTTATAAATCTAAGGTGATTCGATTATTTTGATAACCAATTGTATATCCAATACATCTTAAAAATATATTGTCTTTTTATTTCTGGAATACTCTTAATTAATAATTAGTAACAAAAATGACTAACAAGCAAAGTGTTCTTAATTTATTTTGAGTTTGCATAGCAGATTATTTCTGTTGTCCGGTTATAACTTGTAGATAGTCCATCTGTATCTAAATAGCTGTATGTTCAATTTTGGACCTTGCGCCATAAAACCCAACTTACTGTATCTAAATTATACTGTTTTTTTTCGTGCAAAAGCATTCGTTTGGTTGTCACTCGGTGGTCATTTTCTATACACTAGGGTTAAATAAATCAAGACTTACAGTTTTAAATAGATTTCAAACTACTACTTATTTTCACGTCTGAGGTCAGACTCAAGAGTACAAACTGTTAAACTGAAGGCCACAGAATTAACTGTTAATTGCTCTACAGCAAATCGCAGTGAATGAATAAGTTCGACTTATATTAAACTTTTGAAAAAAGAATGGTTATAATTAGATTGGTCTGTGATAATTGCCTTTGTGTAGTGATAAACATATTAACACAATGTTTCAAACACAATATTTGGATGTTTATAACAATTATTGCAACCTAGAGGCGTGTGGTTGCGATAATCACAATTTATAATAATCTTTCTTTTCCAGGAAAAGTTCCGTTACTGATGAGACCAAGTTCTCCAGATTATTACATTGAAGGAACAGATCCGAGAAAAATTAGAGTTGAAAAGGAATACAAAGGCTTAAGAATAAGATTACCTTTGACTGCGGATCATGTAATTAAACTTACGGAATATTTTAAGTATCGCAAGGTACACTTTTATTTTTCTTATTTTATATTCTTATACTTAATTGATAGTCAAGCCCTGAAAATTATTTTAAATGTAATGTGCAGAATTATATAATTACCTCAATCCTTATTTTTATCATTTTCAAAAATATTATCTTTTAAGTAAATAATGAATGGAATACGTCTCAGGAAGGAAATTTTTTCTCGTCATTACCTTCGCAGAAAAATTTTAATAGACATTAATATTATTCCTCATCGTAAAGGAGAAAACTCGAAAAAGCCTAACATATTCTAAATAATATTACGTTCAAGTGCTTTTAACGCCTTCCGAAAAGCTTATTCTAGAAACTATAAAGTGTCTAAAACTTTTGTTTGAAAGATAAACTGCGGACTGGCATGATACAAGTGTTTTCATCATCATCAAGTTACCTTTGGCACACATACTCGAATTTACATTTGTGGCATAAGGATGCTTTAACGAAGTGTTACAATCAGTTATATCATCATATATTCAGTGGATGAAAAGAGAATATTTCCAGCAAGAAAATAATAGAGGCCACAAATTGACTTTAGCACTTCCGCGGGGCTTATTGAGAAATGTGGGAAATATCTTACACATTTAGTAGAAAATATACTAAAAGTGCTTCTAAGGCAAATACAAAAACACTTGTTTTGATAAAAAAAAAAACATGCTTATAAGAAATTCGGTAATCTCAGATCAACAAAAAAAAGTATTTAACTGAGATTTTGAAAAACAATAAATAAATTTTAAATTCATTGAGAAACATATTCTGCTTTTCCATTATTATATCTGTTGTATGTAGAGTTTCAATCAATCGCAAAAACTATCAAAAATAAAAATGTATTGAACGAACATTTTAATATGAAAATATGAAATTGATTTGAGTTCCTTATCTCTTTTACATTTCTTATATAAGAATAATGATGTTCACCACTATATATTTGTGAGAATTTACTACACACTGTAAATTGTGAATTTCTTGTTGATGTTATACACACATGCCCATAAATTAAGGATAATTCAGAATCACATAGAAATTGAGCTCTAAAATAAAGATTTCACATGTAGAATTATCACACGTCTTGAAGAATAATATGCAAATTACAAGAAATCACCAGATGGCGCCAATAGTACGTCACAATGACGAGAGTGTAAGAGAGGGGTATGTAAGGAATGGTTGCAAGGAAGTAAAATTGTTCAAAAGCCTTTCAGTGCAATAACCACATATTCATGGCACAAAGATAGTAGTTGGATCATGTTTTACGTGGTCGAATTATTGGCTGTCTGGATTGTGGACATATCCAGCTGAAAATATCCGAGGATCTTGGAATCACCCAGAGTGTCATCTCAAGGCTTTGGCAACGTTCCAAGATGATGGTAATGTGAGTAAACGTTACAGTACAGGTCGCCCCCGAGTTACAACGCCGAATGAGGACCGGTATTTGACAGTTACTGCCAAAAGAAACTGACGAAGCACATCACATCAGACCTGTTTCGTCAGCTTTTTCAGTTACCGGTACCACAGTTTCAAGGCAGACCGTGTACAGACGCTTAGGGCACATTGGTCTATATGCTCGTAGCCCTGTTAAATGTGCTCCACTTACCGCAATTTACTGTCGCTTGTGGTTAGCTTGGGCTAGAGAGCATGCATTGTGGACATCGCAACAGTAGTATTGCGTGATGTTTTCCGACTAATCCAGGTTTAGCTTTCAGTATGATTCTCGCCGGACATTCATATAAAGAGAGTCAGGTACCCGTTACCACCAAGAAAACACCATTGAACGACACCGTTACTGTGGTGCAGGGTTGCTCGTTTGGGGAGGAATTATTCTGGGTTCCAGAACTAACCTGCATGTTCAGAATGTAACCATAACAGGCCACATCTATCGGAATGTCACTCTGGAACAACATGTACGTTTGTTTCGGGGCGCCATGGATGCAGAATTTCGGTTTATAGATGACAACGCTTGTCCTTACCTTGTAAACGAATGCATTCAATCGGAGAATATCACCCGTATGGACTGGCCAGCATACTCATCGGATTTGAATTCAATAGAGAATGTGTGGGACATGCTTGTCCGACGAATTGCAACCCGTCAAACCCCTATCACATGTCTATTGGATTTTCGGAGAGTATTGCTTGATATAAGTGGTGTAATATTCCTCAAGATCAGATTGATAATTTGATACTCAGCATATCTAGGCGTTGCATCATCTGAGGGCCAAACTATAATTTACAAATAAGTCACATTTGTTTTGTTTCTGTCTCTCTCTTTGCCTTAACTTGCATTATTCTTCATTTATGGACACGAGTGAAGTTTGTCACAACTTTAAGCAATAATTTGCCTGAGATTGGTTGAGGATATTTGAAACCAAAAAATTAAAACAACTTTTAGCTATCATCAGTGTGTAATATCTAAATAATATTTGATGCTTTCCCTAAGTCTTAGAAGAGTAACAACCAAGAAAAAGGATCATCGTTAATAAATGATTTCTTTGGAGTCATTATCAACTCCAATGCATGACACTTTTTTGTCTTAGAGAGTTTTTTATGATATTTTAAATAGCATTAAGCCATTCTGGATTCTTTGTTTTACAGAAAAGTGTCACAAGTTTGCATTTGGCAACCATTCAAGACAAATAATTTATTCACGTAAATGAATTATTATGAACTTAATTCTAATATTTAAAGTTAATTATATTTTAAAATATTTTTATTCAGCACTATACATAGAGAATTAATGGATTATTCGATGCGATATAAAAAAGTTAATTTAATATACACTAAAAGTATTATATTTATGAATTAATTTACTGTACAAACGATATCAGTATGCAAGTTTATAAAAGTTAAATTTAGAAATAGACTATATGTATACCATTTATTTTGTCTATATATATATATATATATATATATATATATATATATATATATATATATATATATATATATATATATGCATTGCTTAATTTATACTCAAAATTTCATACAGTCATGTGAAAGATTTGTGCTTATATTTTCAGAGACTGCATGCCAAATATGTTCTTGTAATAATTCACGCAGCTCGAAATTTATTAAAATATAAGACAAATATTAATTTTGCATCCAGTGTCTATTCGAAGCAAGTAACAGTCTGTGGTGATCTTCATGGGAAACTGGAAGATTTGCTGACTATCTTTTACAAAGTAATGATTTAATAACTAATTTAATTTTAACGTGATTGTAAATCTAAATATTAATAAAATCATATATTTTGCAATTGTCTGCTTAGAATATGCTCGAAACAACTAACAGAACTTCTTAAAAGTTTTATCAATGACTTTAAACAAGTTTCTTTGTTTCTCTCAGACAATTTTGCGTTGCACACTAAATACTATTATAGTAAGCAATATAAGACACTTAAGCAGTTTATCTTTAAAATTGAGAACTTAATATAAGGCTTTATATATTAAAGGAAACTCCTTTTATTTAACGTGAACCTCAAGATTTTATCTCACTTGTTTTGGATTTGCATCTTGCAAAAGTTTTAAAATCATTTAGGATCAATCTTTAGCTTCTGGGTGATGTTAAGGTTTGAACTCCAAAATTTGCTCAAATGGATCTTTATTTTTTTACAGCATGTACTCATAATTCATTTTGCAAAGCATTTAATTCATTGGTTGCTAACATACTTTAGTCGAGGAATTGATGGCCCGTAAACCATGCAGTGTCGATTCTTTTTGATGAAGATAAATTTCTTTTAAATACTGAGATATATAAAGGAATGTCAGTAAATTCCCAAGCACTCATTCTGAAAGATATGCGTGTATAAAGCATAAATTCTTTATTCATGTGTGGTTGTGTGTGTGTGTGTGATCAGGTCGACTAAATTCTAAATTTAACCCAAAGTACGTTTTCCTACTATTATGCTTCAGTAAATTCATACAGGAACAATTGCAGTTCATGCTTATTATGATACTTGCGAAATAAATTTCAAGAAAGTGACACGTATTTTCTTCCTTATTTTATATCTTTTTATAGCAAACGTAAAAGAATAATAAATATAACAAAGTACCATTATACTATAGCTTACAACATAACGATAATTATATAAAATTATTGATATATAACAATTATAATATATTAATGCTGTATTGGACACGCACAAAAAGTTGAACGTTTATTTGCTATTTTGAGATCAGTTTTAAACGATCTTAGAAGTTCATTTTGCGACGCTAAAATTAACTTCTAAGATCTGTTTCATTATTTCTATTTCAAAATTATATTTGTGGATGCTAAGGATGATTTTCAGGAATTCTAGAGATTTGGGGTTGTTAAGTTTAACTGAGAATGGAGGATATTTTAAAAATTGAATGACTTCCGATGACAGTGTTTTGCTGATTCGGGAGATTGTTGATTTCAAATTCGCTTAATCGCTTTAATGAAGCTAAATAAGAAAAAAATGTTTGTTGCAATAATTGATATTTTTGAAAATTATAAAAGCCATCGGTGATGAATTCTGTTTCAAGCCCTTCAAAGTAAGCTTCATTAGTGTTCCTCTTATCTACTGTTCACAGGTAAAAACCAGAATGGCAAATTTCAGCCATTCAGCCCAAAACATTAGCTCATAATTAAGAAAAAAATCAGATGGTAAAATGGAATTAATCAATAAAATATTTATCAAAGAATAAATTCCCAAAACAAAATTCATTAAATTTTAAGCACGCGAACTTTTATGATATTGTTCTTTCCTATTAACATATGATGTTAAACAGGAAATTTATTGAACCTTTCAAAATAATAAGGGACACTGGAACGTTTACAGAGTAGTCCCTTAGATTTAGTTTCTGAGACTATTATATTTGTGTATGGATAAGAACACTTGAAACTTTTTAAGGATATTTACGAAGACATTTGCAGTGATCGCTCTCTCCTGAACTCTAATTGCTTGTCCACGTAAGGACAGGTGTCACCTGAGTTGCGTGACTCGTCAATTTTTAATTCAAATGAAGAACGTCACGATATTCTTTACAATAGAAGAAATTGGCCAAAAAAGCATTTTACCACTTGCGTGCCTGGTCTCAAAACTAAAGAAGCTATTTCGAAGCAGAAGGATGAAATAGTAACGAAGATGACAGAAAAAAACTGGCACGTTTTCACACATTTATTGTACAATAAATACAACTGTTGCTGTGGAAAGTTAAATATTATTTCGGAAACATTCTTTTTGGGTAAGTGATAAAAACGGAAGGAAAATAACATTAAATTTATTAAAAGTTAATGTTACTCGATTTATGACTGCTGTGTATAGTAA
The DNA here is from genome assembly GCA_037975125.1 of Latrodectus hesperus. Taxonomy (NCBI): domain Eukaryota; kingdom Metazoa; phylum Arthropoda; class Arachnida; order Araneae; family Theridiidae; genus Latrodectus; species Latrodectus hesperus. The sequence continues at coordinate 94,783,553 of CM075859.1, read as the reverse complement.
TATAAAGAATTCACATTTATTTGAATTAAAATGATGCTTATTAAATTCTTAACGTGCACACACATACAAACAATTATAATTTTCACAGATTTGTTCTTAAATTTCTCATTTCTTTGTTTAAGGATTTTTTTAAATTTTACTTTTAACTGAGAAGTTTCTATTTTCAATTCTGGCAAAAAATTTTTGTTCATTTTGTCTCTGACCCCCATATCTATATTTACAAATTAAAGTATCTAAATTAAATTATTAACTTCATGATATTTATGATCCATATGACAGGGTTATTATTTTTGCTGTTACTTATAAAAATTCTACTCAGTTGAGAGTCGTATGCTTCTCTTAATTTTTAATTCTACTCCATACATAACAGTCATTGTTATCTGAAATCGAAAGAAAAGCACTCAGTAAAGGTATCTATTGATTTTAATCTGTTCATCTCTTAACGGTCACTTTTTAATGATGAGGAAAATTTGTGAGCTGATCCTGGAGATTCCAAATTAATCCTAATATGTTCGGAATTGCAGAATTAATTTATTTTTCACGTGAAACACGCCACCAACATAGTAATTGTGTATTTTGTAGTTTATTGTTTTTAACTTAAAATCTATTGAATCATACATGTTTATAGAATTATGTCACATATAAGAAAGTATGAAAAAAAACCAGCCGCCTATTCTTAGACAAGAACTATATTTCTCATAAACATTCTATCAAAGGTTTGCGAATATTTAATTTCAGAACCAATTTGGTTTAATAAAAAATGACAAATAGTGTCTGTAAATATTAAAATAAATTTCGGAAAGACACAAAAGTTTCTTTAAGATTTCCGTATAAGTTTTAGAGTTTCGTCGCTAAGCAACGATAGTGATAGGCATCTTTATTATTAAAGTATTTTTGTTATGTGAATTACTAGGATGCAGTAATATTCTGAAATTGATTTCATTTTTTCGGTTTCATTTCTTGTCACTGTTTACTTATTCAATGGTAAATGTACTGTAAGCACCCCATATAAAGATTTGCTTTAAAATCTTATAATATCAAATATCATTCTAGTTAGCTAATAATGATGAAATGTCTCACCATTCCTATGCAATGGAATCATGGTCTTCTGCTCTCTGTTGCTGTGGTGTGAAAGAGTAAAAACAAAGTGAATTTTCATGTTACTTAGACGTCATTCAAAGCAATTAAGTGTCTTAGGATTGCATTTCAAACATCTGTTTGAGTCTACAGTCACACGACTTATTCAAATATAGCGAGAACATGATGCAGTGTAATGCACATCCACAAATATAAATATGAGTTCAATTCCCACTGTTCAAAGAATGTTATTTTATATGTAGAAACTAATCATTATTAAAAAAGCTTAAAGATCGATAAATAAGCAATTTCATTCAATGGTGGAGCGTTTGTATACTTAGAATATAAAAATAATGAATAAATTAAAATAGAATAACTGTTGAAAATAAATAATCCCATAATTTTAATTGCAGAATAGCTTACCTTCTCGAGAACATCCCTATATTTTTAATGGTGATTTCGTTGACAGAGGGACTCATTCGATTGAAGTCTTGTTGATATTATTAACTTGTTTTGTTGTTTGGCCAGATGCTGTCTTTCTCAACCGAGGTAATCATGAAGACTTTCAAATGAATATCAGGTAAGTACAAATTCGAATCAATATCGAATTCAGTTTTCTAAGTAATTTCATTTTAAATAGAAATATATTAGCCTGTTATTAAAAGCATATATATATTTTAGACATAGGGAATAGGGGAGTTTAATTCGATAATTTTATTCAACAATAAAGAAATTTAAAATTGTAACATAACAGATGTGCTAAAAAGTATGGCAAACATTTGGAGATTGAAATGTATTTAATATCTTTTATTTATTAATAAATGGGAGATAAGAAGAATACATATTAAACGCTAACACATTACATATTGAAAACTAAGTTATAGGAAAAACGCTTCCTCTTCCGAAATTGGCTTTAAAAATTTTTATGTTAATAATGTTAAAATACTCTCTTTATTATAATAATGTTAAACATGTTCTCCTCATCAAATCTCACCATAGCTAAAAGAATAAGAAATGTACGTGATTAATTTTGTAGCATTTGAATCAAATAAATGTTCGTTGTGCAAGTGAAAGCATTTGTTAAGTCTAGTCTAATATCACTGTATTTTTATTCATAAAGTAATTATTATTACTCACTACTAATATTAATGATAACCTTATATAAGAATCGAAACAATGATACAAATATAAAAAAATAGCAAATCTAAGATCTACTGTTGAAGAGCAGATTTCCCTAGGGTTCTCTCTGGGGAGCCATGTTTCAAGTTTAAACGTATAAAAAGAATTAATTACTTATTGGCTGATTTTTAAATTTTACCTCATTCCAATAGAGAAAGAAAACTTTTTAAAGAAATATTAGAAGGAAATTGCGAAAATTTAGTTTTGGAAATTAACTTTATCAAAATTATTTTTTTTTTGGGAAGAAACAAAGCCACCTATCAAAAATGTATAAAGTATGAAATTCTCTTAATTTTTGAAAGAGATATTCTAACGTACTTGAGGGAATTTTTCATATTAAAATTAACTATGAAACTTATGTTAGAAGCTTTAGCAAAAAATTGAATTGAACCATTGCCTTCTTTTTTCTTTCTAAAACTAAAGAATAATTATCGTTACTAAATTTTTATTTCGTTCTAGTGTTATTGTAGTTTAAAGTGTCTCTAGTAGTAACCTTTTCTATGATACTCGAGAATCAAACTGTGTGAGAATGTAATACTTTCTATATACTATTCAAAGTATCGATAGCAGAAAATTCTTCCAGCTTAGTGAATGTTATAGACATTTATGACATTTATATTATTAGAAACACATTTGAAATTCCATATTCCATAATTCCATCTATATTAATTAATTCTGGGAGCAATTAATATGATAATTCATGTTTGCACTTCTGCTTAAATTTATACATTTGTAATTTCTAATCCCATTTTTTAAATTGATAAATATTTGTAAATTAAAATAAATCAGGAGCAATGTTTATCATAAAATATTATTTTTCTTTATCCTTTTTAAATCAACATAAGTGCAATATAGAATCTAAGATAAAATAATAAATGTATAACATTGTTTAAGAATATTTTGCCTCTATCAACAAAATACTTTAAAAAAATAAAAATCTGAATAATAAATAAAATTTTATTTAAAAAATAAAAATATCAATAACAAGGAATCATTAAGTAGAGAATTTATGCATACATTAGAAGAGTAGTTATACTTACAGTTAAGCATTTAAAATTGTGAAGCACGTTAAAATCCATAGAAAATATCCCGCTTCCAAAGAAAAATTATTATAAGAGTATTTTTCTGAATAATGAAAAATTCATGATAAAATTGTATAGTTATAATATAAGTTTATTTCGTATAACTAAACAAAATGTATGGATGTAACTCTTTTTGTGTGTAAAGCAAATGATCAAAGAAAGCATAAATAGTAATTTCCAATTATACTTTCAAGTGTTGAAATAGTAGTAAACCAAGATTAAACTTTAATTTTCTTTAAAAGAACAGCCTATTTAATATGTGATTATATATTTCTTTTAAAAATTTTATTGCATTGTTCGCATAATTAAGAATATTTTTTTGTTGCCAAATACTTAGCATTTCCTTTCCTCACCATTATATTTTCAACTTTTCTAGGATCAAAATAAGTTATGACATTTAAGAAAATATACAGCATTTAAGATTATTGATATGAAATAAACAGACTAAATATAATAAGGAAAAATAAAAATCTTGAGCTAGTTAGCTCAGGATAAAAGTTGTTGAATTTGTGATACGTAGTTTTATATTTATCGGGCAGCTTATCGGGCAAAAATTAAATATTTTATAAGTGTTGAAAGCTAACTGCTTATGTAGGGTATTCAGATTTTCTGTATGAAAAAAGAAGATTCCAACAATTTTATCAAAAATCAATATAAAATAAATGTAGAGTTCTTATCTGCCATATAGAAACTTTGAAAACACTTTGGCGTATCAATCATGATAAAATATTCATTATTCACAAAAAGTTAAAAATTTCTTCATGATTATTATTGTTCTGATACAGTGGCAGTAAGAAAGATGGATTTTATCAAAATGTTTGAGACTGTGTGTTTGTGTGTGAGAGTGGGTTAATATGTTGGTGTGTATGAGGGAGTGAAGGAGTGAGAATTTTTCAGTTATTATTAAGTCTCTTTTTCATACATATTTTACGATCAGATTTAAAATAATTATCATGAAGCACGTGAATTGTGATAAAAAATGAAAAATTTTTGCTCTAAAAACTCATTCAAAATTAAGCTAAAAATAAATATAATGAAAGAGCAAATGCTAGGCTTAAATAAAAACGACTTTAAAAAAAATACGAGTGCTTTTACTCACAGATATCACTGCCTTTATATAAAATTATTAACTACGACTTTTTCTTCAACTGCCAATAATTATGCTTATTTCTTTTATTGCTTTAAAATATTTACGGATCGGTGTCCAATCAACAAATCAGAATTTCAAAAGAATGTAAAAGATGGTTTATTTAATTTAGGAAAATTACGTTTGAAAAATAGCAAATAAAATAGATACCATACTTATATATAATATCTTATGTAGAGTCTTAAATTAACGCGTAAAAGTTTAAAATAATCAGAAAGTAATTTTAAAATTTGATTACAGATATTTCATAAGAAACAAATGTGTATTCTCTGTTAAAAGGTTACAGCTCTGATCATTTTGATCAAAAAGGCCAAGTTTATTTTTACATGATACCTGTAATTTCGTTTGTTCCTTTAAGGAACTCTCTGATTTTGTATAAGAAATCAAGTTAAGGTTTTAGCAAAAGAAATGGTTCAGTTTATTTTAGGAACTGCAAGTTAACACATGTATTTATATGTTATTTTTTAGGGCGTTTTTGGTGCAATATTCCCATGCGGTTAAGATATTGCTTCATTAGAATTCAGTGTCCACGCGTCGAGTTTCTATGGCCTGATTAAACTTTGTGAAAACGGCACGCAACCGTAGATCGTTGCACTAAATTGTAAACTTGTGTCGAAATTAAAGTAATTCTCACCAAATCTAAAAATGCTACTTTAAAATACATCAAGAAATCCTCGTATTAAGTATGACGTTGCCCAGTCTCATCAACAAAGTCTTTAAAAGAGATTTATTTCATTAGAATAACTTGTTATAATATCATGTTATAATCTTTCAAACAATGTAAAATAATGCATTTTGTAAGTTTTAAATAAAACTTTTCCATAATCATAGCATTTATTTTAATCAATTCAATAACTAATTGTCCTCTTGGGGATAATAAATTTGAGTGGATAATTAATTTGTCCTCTAGTGGGGTCAAACTTTTTTATCTTTTCACTGTCAATTATTTATACTCAAGAATAGATAATTCAAGAATAGAATACTCAAGAATAGATACTCAAGATTAAGATAATTTAATTGAGTTCTCTCCTATAAAGCTAAAATAATATATATCTTACTTAAAATATTCCTTACTCTTAATCTAAAAAGAATCTGTAGTCAATATTTTGCCATTTTTACGATAAAATATTTCATCATCATAACATCTCTACTCAAATCAATCCAGCCACTAAATTGACATTTAATGGAGTCAACACTTTCTTGAAGTGTACTTTTCTTTGACACATAATGGTTATCGATTTTTCACTGCATATAAATTTTTCTTAGTGAAACACATTTTTCATAAAAAAAAGATATAGATTCCAAATATAAAATAAAACCCAATGAGCTCCCACAGAATGAGAAAAAAAACTCATTTAAATTACTTATCTTTCTTCGTCTAATAAGAATTAGATTATTTTTTTGCTGTGGTAAATAATTTCAAAATCCTAATCTTCTGTTTTACATGATTAATTTTTTTAATCAAAAGAGGATATATATATATATATATTCCTTTAAATATTTCTTTTTAAAGAATCTTTATATATCATAAGAAATACACTTAAATAATACTTTCTTGAAAATGACTTGCTTAGACAAAGTTTCAAAGCTTTTTTCTGAATACTTATTTTTGTTGTTGAAACATAGATAATGAATACATTTCTTAAAAATTCGAATGAGTTGGTATCTAACTTAAATAATTTAGATGACTTATATTACTTTTTGCTAAAGAAAAATTAGCTAGCAAAATTTTACTAGTCCTTACTGATGAGAATTTCTTAAGCCCAACTCGCTTATTTTTTTATTTGATCACTTATAGGTCATCTCTTGGGATTTCACTTTCTTTCAGACATTATTACTTTGGAAACAAATATTATCAACTTTTCTCTGAATAGAGTGGAACAGTTCATTTTAGGTAAATGTGATCCATAGTATTAAATTTAGTAACGTTTCGTTTATGAATTTCGTTTATTGAATGATATGGATATATATAAAAATAACGAAGATAAATAGATTATATAATAAAATATTTGTACAAATTTTATTGCTTAGGATATTCGAAATAAATTACTTAAATGTATTCTTCAGAGTTTGCTTTTATAAGATAAAGAGAAATAGCAACACCATTAGGTATTACAACTAAATCTTTTTTCACACCACATTCAAATTGAATGAAATATTTAGTCTTGTATACCAAAATTTTGAACTATCGAAATCAAATTATTAATAAATTCATTAGTTGGATTTTATTTAAAAGTTGTTAATATTTCTATATTATCTTAGAAATCTAATATATTTTAACATTTTTATTAATAAAAAATGATTCTGTGTTACCATCATATAAGACTAAAGTATAAACGCTGTAAAAGTAACCTTCAAATATTTATATTGGTACTGAAATATTTTTACGAGAGAATTCCAAGTAAAATAATTAAATTAAAAATAAATGCAAGATAAAAAAAAACTTGTTTCGTGAAACTGAAGTTTAAATATTTGTGAACATATAAAACAAACTAGAACTTATTGAAATATACATCAAAACAGTACACTTAATGATTGTCTTACTTTTTACAATGTTCATAGGTATTAAGAACACCTTAATTTGTTTTTGAATTATGTAACTGCGCTTTTAAATTTAAATGGTATTCACTTTAAAAAATTTAGATTTTTGATGTTTAAAATATTTTTGTTATTTAGGATATCAATCGAATTTATAAATTTTCAATTAACCAAGAGCTACTGTTTATGAATTCAACTACAAGAGATTTGCATTTCAATTATAGGATGCAGTTATTAACTAAAAGTTATTGGTAATGCAATGTGAACAATAATAGATTTATTCTGGTGTCAGTTATTCCCCTTCACTAGGCACCCACAGTTTCTTCAAATGGATACCAGAATGAAACTTGAGCATGGGAGTTTCTTGTTACTAGTGTTTTATTGACTTTCACTACTTTCAGATCAACTTTAAGCCACATATCATTGTATTACCACTTTTTTCTTCGAAGCTTATATATTAATTTTTCAGAAATATTTGCTTCTAAATCCAATTTTATTTTATAAAAAATTTTATTACGAAATATTCGGCAAGAAAAAAATTCTAATTTGACCATAAAATATTTCATACAATGGAATTCTCATTAATTATTTGTAGTAGTTTCTATTTAAGTAATATTTTCAACATTCATCAATTATATATTGTAATATTACTAGTCAAATAAAAATTTTATTTAATGTTTACTTTAAAAGATCAGGTAATATTTTGTTGATTGAAAAAAAACAGTTACTAATAAAGTAAAAAGCAGTGCTTTAATCATTTATAACAGTTCATTTCTAATTACTTACTTAAAGAGACATTTTTGTTCACTTCAAGAGTTTCTTCTTTTTATTAAAATGTACCACGTTAAACTACCAAACTCCATTAAAAAAATGTTTTAAACATCTAAATTTGTACCTATGTACATGATTTAATACTGCACAAATTGTTATTTCTTAAAGTATTTGTGTGCATAAATTTATCGATGATTAGACAAACATTTTTATAAATGATAATTTGTATTTTTACAAAACAAAAAAATTTGTTATATAGGTTGATTATAAAGAAAACTATCATATTTTTAAATAAAAAAATATTTTACTACAGATTGAATCGAACGTTTTTAGTTTCAATTTATTTGAAACATTCATTATAGATTTATGATTACTACCACATTAATATATTTTACCAACTAAAGAAACTAACCTTTGTCACATTCTAACAAAAAAAAAGAAGAACGAAACGATAAGATAAACTAGGAATAAGGAACGGATACTTTTAGCGAATGGTTCCGTTCCAATCATTTCTTGAAAGGTATGTCACTCACGTTTACTCGATAGAAAGGGATCAGATGGAAAGAGTAAAATGACAAATGAACAGGAGTATGACGTCACAAATGGGTGGGGTTATTGACACTATTGTAAAAGAAAATCGGCGTAACTTGTCTGAGAACGTGTGCACAACCAATCTGTTGTTTCCTTTGTGGCTTCAAATTCATCTTCATACTTTCAAACTAATAGTTATATTAGGACTATTGCTAATGGATAAAAAAATAATTTCGAGCATTTATCTACCAATTAAAAACTTTCTAGAAACACGAAGCTAATTTCTCCATTTTTTAATTTGCAGTTTGATTTAAGTTTGTGTGCAAAACATCTATACATAACTTTTAAATGAAAAATAATCGTACATGAGTTTATCATTAAAACAATAGTAGAAATTTATTTTCAAAGAATAATTTTACATAAAAAAATTTTCCAGCGTTTTATAAAGTAGTTAATAGGATTGAGCTTTTAGTATAAGAAAACTTAGTTATCTTTACTTGCTAACTTTATACACTCACCGCGATTAAGACTTTTTTTTTCAGAAAAGAATACAATTAAAAATGTAACTCTTAAATAAAGGTAATTATATCAATTTTGAATACGAAAATGCGTTTAAATTTCTGAAGGAAATTTTTCTTTTTATCATTCCAATGTTGGTTTTTCAACACAAGGACCAACTCGACTGAAACATGGTTTGAAGTGGGCTATGATAAATATTGACAGCTGAGACGGGAGTTGAACTGTGAAACTGAATACTAAAGCATACCTCAATCAGATTAGCTTTTCTTGGATGGAGTTGCATAGAAATAGATTTCTTTTCTAAAAGTGATGCACATTATGTACATGGAACAGTTATTTATATTTCTATCAATATAGAGACGAGAAATTCGATAGCATTTAACATTCCAAAAATTATATCGTAATATATACAAGCGTAAAAACGCGTAAAATTAGTTTTCTCTAATTACCTAATCATTTATCTTCTTTTTGTATTAATAAATCTTTTTATCATTCTTTCACTCCAAATTTCTCTGGTGCACGACAGTTAAATGATCCCTTTCTAATAAAATTTCAAGTGTTTTATAAAAATGCATAGAGCACGTAAAAGACGCCTTCTTGTTCGTGAGTTGACTCCTTAATAGTTCATTGACTTTTAAAACTGTTTTAAAAGGTATTCAACATTTTATTGAATTATAAAGTATTAATTTATCAACCTGACATTGCGATAAACAGTCTCATAATTTTGAGGTATGGTCGACTGACGAGTTATGCGACAGATTTGACACCTTCCTCTCCATAGTATTGGATGGACATTTCGACTAAGAGTAGTCGCAAACTGGCAGTTCTTCCCGAGGTCTCTGGAACACGGTTCTTCAACCCTCGTCTGTAACATTGTATGGAGAGATGACTATAATTGAATCTGACTGGCACATCATTGGTTGAAGTTTACATGGTGAGCAGGCTTAAGATAGAATTTAGCGATGAGATATGTAATTAATATTTTAAGTTTAAATATTATGTTATTTTAATTTAAATTACATTATTTTAATTAGAATTTTAAGATTAATTTAGAATAAATCATGCTAAGTTAAGTAGTAAGATTAATTTTAAATTTAAAAATACGAAGTTTTTTAAAAAGTTTGTCCATCGGAGATGAGATTTCTCTTAGTTCTTGATGTACTAAGAGAAGTTTTAAAGGTATTTCCTTAAGGGAAATACCTTTAAAAATTTGCTTAATTTCCTTTATTAGCTGCATTAAGTCAGTTAAATCATGAGCATTTGAAGAGTTTAGTTTAGTTTAGTTGTTTGTCGCTCAACGGTCATTTTTTGCGCACGAGGGCTAATTAGACCGGGACCTACGGTTTAAAGTGGATTCCGAACCACTACAAACATCCATGCCCAAGGTGAGATTCGAACCCACGAACTGTTAAACCGAAGGCAAGAGCGCTAACCATTCAGTTGCCAGCTCGGCTGAGCATTTGAAGAAGCGTGCTGAGTTGGTTCTTCAGATTGGGATGGGGGAGGGGAAGTCGTAGCTTGAGCGTATGTTCCTTCTGGTGTAACATAATTCCTTCTTTTAGTGTTGTTACTATTTCCTACCGTTTTTTTTGTGTTAACAGGGGTTTTATTGGGTCTTGGTTTAGGGAATGCAGTGTAGCATTTATAGCTAGCCGGAAGTATCCCCTGGCAATTAGAACGCTTGGATTGTTTTACCTTTGGGCATACTCTATTGATGTGCGTTTACGCACATTTAATACATCTAGGTGCCATATGGCACATATCAGCAGCGAGATTAAATCTCTAGCAGTTGAAACACTGAATGACTGACTTGGGCCCTTTGTAGTGCTCCAACTTAATGTTAGAGAGAGGACCTAGCTTATCGATATTTAAAATATTGGCGCCATCTGGTGACGACAATATGAATTAAAACAAGAATTAAAAAAGTAGCATCAGTTTCCCCTTTTTAAAGTTGTAGTTGTTGCTTATGGCACTTGGACAAGCCAAAGTCGCTATGCCTTTGGGAGAGCGAATTGAGTCGATAGGAGCATGTTTCATTTGGATCAGAGCACCACGAAGGTGAAAGTACGAATTTGCTCTTTTTAAGGTGCCTCGTCATTTTGAACCACGGTCAGGTGACGAGGCCACATCTGAGCTGGCACCCTCCTCTCCACATCCACGCAACACCAGCAGAAAGACTTTGGACGTCACGTATTAACGTGCACACGTTCCCAACCCGCGGAGTTCCATCAACCCAGTGAAGGAGAAAACACCGTGGTCACCCTCACAACCACTGCCCGCGGTAAAGGCTTCACTTTGCTGAACTTACGGGAAGCGGTGTGAAGCTACTGAGTCACTGGAGCTCCCGTTCTTAAAGTTAGTCATTGCTATGACTCTAGTGGCTTTATATCCTAAATTAACTTAGTCTTCGGCTTTTTCCTCCCACTTAATATTAATGGGGAGTCTTCGTATATCGTTTTTTGATTTCTATTTTTAATTAGAATGTATTGTATTTTATTTTCTTCGAGGTACTTGGTTAGTGCTTTGTAAGCATCACTATTTTTACAAATATTATCAGATTTTCACCTGCCGTTCAATTTCAATATTTAATTTTGTTTTAAGTTTTTTATCCGTGTGGCTTTCTCCGTAGCTGACAATAACCGGAAGCATTTTTTACTCGGCCTGGGTCGATTTTGAGTCGGTAACCGGTGGTACTTCCTGAGTAGAGTTTAAATGCTCGAAAAAACTTTGAACTTTCACTTTGGCCACCTGGGGACCTCAATAACTTCGCGTTTTATTTTGGGTACCACATATTCCTCTGAACGCTTCTTCGAAGCTCCTTTTTTACTAGCTTTATAGCCAGTGACGTTAGCTGGATCAACGTTAGTTTTAACCTGGTCTGAGACAGTATTAGTATTGCTAATAGAAGGGATTGCCAGATCAGAAACAGCATAGACACCTGTACTTGCAGACTGTAAAGATTCTCTAAGGACTTGAAGTTTTTGTTCGATAATCTTGAGAATTCCTGCCGGGGATTACATAACGACTACAACGTATTTTCGTGCCCCAGTTGCCATTACTGAATACGACAGGCTTTCGGCCAAATGTGTTATACAAAGCGTCTCCTCCCCGTCACGGAGAGCGACAGGCTTCAAAACCAGGACAATGTGGACTTTGAACAAATATGTGTAGTTAAGTTCAAAAACATAAATTAGATATAAAACCATTTAAGTTAGTTAAATTTTAAATAGAATCTTGCTAATGTGTTCAATTTTTTTAAGTTTAATGGATTATTATTCTGATTTTGAGTTATATAATTTTGCGCATGAATGTTAATGAAGAATATATTTAATTTCCTAAACTTAAAAGCATTTAACAGCTTATTTTTAAATACAAATAGTCAAATAAATTATATAATATAAAAGTCACGTACACAATAAATTCTTTTACAGTTATCGAATAATACCAAGAGTACCATTGTACAGCGTAGTAATAACAGAGATTTATTCAGAATCCCCGACCGTTTGGAACGCAACGCTTTTATAACGCATGTGCTAATTTTCTTCCTAAATAAATTAGAAATGTGGAAAGAATTAATGAAGTCCCTATCCATTATTCCATGGAACACAATTAGAATTCTGTTGAGAATATCGTGCAACTAACACTTGTTGGTCATGTAAAAGAGGAACTCTTTAATTAAGTATACTAAAACATTTTATATACGACAGAAAAGAATAAAAAAGCGTACTGAATTTCCCGTTTTTATTATAAACTTGTAAATGAGTCTAAAATAACATAGAATAGGTAGTAATGAATAGTTTCTAAGCTCAAAAATGGAACTACTTTTTACTAAATTTCCAATTATATAACCACAAATTATGATATTAATTTCATGTGAGTAGATCATACTTTTTGAAATAGAGTTTTTTTTCGTTATAAAAAAACTACGTATTCATTAAGAATTTTGTTTTCCATTGATGTTTTATATTCTCTTTAAAGGTTGGTTGGTTTGTTTGTCGCTCAACGGTCATTTTTTGCACACGAGGGCTAATTAGACCGGGACTTACGGTTTAAAGTGGATTCCAAACCACTACAAACATCCATGCCCAAGGTGGGATTCGAACCCACGAACTGTTGAACCGAAGGCAAGAGCACTAACCATTCGGCTGCCAGCTCGGCTCTTTTTAAAGAAACTATTAATAAGATCACAGGAACGATTTATATAGTCTAAATTATTCTCAAATCAAAAGATATATCTAAATAAAACGAAAGAAGTCTGAAATTCTAAAGCCCAATTTCTTTTAGATCCTTTGCTTGAGACTAAAAGGGGAAAATAAATAATTCAAGAATAAATAAAATTCAATAATAAAAAAGCACATTGGCAATCTTTGTTGGAGAATCAAAAAACATCACATTTTTGTATCTGAGATAAATGCAAATGAAATGAACAATTTCTAAAGATTAAAATATTTTATATCATTGAATATATTTCTGGTAAAAATATATTCAAATACAAAGTATTCGAATATAAAAAGTAAAGTAATTCAAAATGAAATACAAAGTATTAGATTTTCTGTAGAACGTATTTGACAAAACAGTATTACGGATGATATTAGTATTTTGTCGATTGTTATTTGTCAAAGCTCAATAATGGCTGCTAACACATTAGAGAAATTATTTTATGTGCTAGTTTAACAAAGCAAATTTCATTAAAATTGGGCGACTTCTCGTGATTTACTTAAAAGACCGGATTTTAATTCCATTTCAACTCAAAATTTTTAGATGAACTTTAGAGCAAAGTAAATGCAGCAATCACAGCTTAGTTACTCCGAGATTGGCCATTTACATAAGCATGTGATTAATGGTGAACACACTGAACATTTGAAGCTAGATTGCAAAAAAATTGATAGTTGTAATGACATATTAGTGTCATTTTACTTCATTTTAGTAATGCAAATGCTTGCTTAAATTCAGCAAATACAGTAAGAAAAATACTTTACCGAGCTTAGGATGAATTAGATTGTCACATTGACAAAAGTCGTGACACCACTGGAAAGAGTGGTCACAAACTTTGTTATTTTAAGAATGCGTCAGGTTAATTTTACTTCATTTTATTCAACATATTAATACATTCAGGTTTTATTTTAGGGTGTAAATTCAGCACTTATTATAATTAAAAAATAAGTTATTCCTTAGCTTGGGAAAAATTAAATGATCGCATTGATATAAGTCGTGTAACTATTAGTGGGCACATCGAACATCTGAAGAGCTTTAAGGAAGCTAATATAATACATTAGGTTCACTTACTGTTTATCAGAGCCGCCCACCCTGTCTAGTGGCTTGACTGCGGATAGGGAGGTCCTGGGTTCGAATCCCACTTTAGGCATGTATGTACTTTATCAGTCTATCCTGCCTTTGTTTTTTCTTTGTATGAATGGTTGCCTACCCTTTAAACGGGTACCTCTGGCATGTTGGTACTAAAGAAGTCGGACTCCACGCTAAAATATGGTTTAGTTGGAAAAGTGGAGCAGCGCACCCCATAATGCCAGCCTAGCTGGCACAAGACAACAACAGTTTCTCAGTATTTTAAAATTAAGTAATCCATTTCTCTTCACCTCCAATCTAGTTGACATAAGCAGCGTTACAAATTAATGAACATTATATTTTTTGTAGAAAATCAAAGAATTGCTTTTATTATTAGTTGATAATCAAAGAATATCATACACATATTGCACATGTAGTTCTAAAGGGTCGCAGCTAAAATTCTTTTGTTTTTAAAGTTATGGATATAAGAATTATTAGAAAATTCTCCATCAAGTAGCAATATAATAGGAAATTTTTTACAAATTTTGTTTTCCAAAACACTATTTTGTTACTCTTCCTGTACTAATGAGCGATGCTTGATTATTATTTTTTTCAAAATGTTAGTTTTTCAGTTAAATTATTTTCATTATATACCTTGCATTTTCTTATTCTCAAAAATTTGCTTTGAAATTTCTTCATCTATTACATTTTCTTGAATTAAATAAATTCAATATAAAACTATTATTAAAATTAACAAAGAAGTAATGAAAAATATTATGCTCATAATTTTACTAATGCCATACAGCCTTTTAAATTTACTAGACTGATCAAAGCTGAGAAAAGAATGTTAACCGATATTGCTTTTTTTCTCAAACAAATGTAAAAATGATTTCGGAAACATTCACAGCATTACATCTCATATAATGGCTAATTAATTTATATCATTGAGTAAAGTTTTAATGCAACTTAAGTGTATAAAAACGAAAGTTATATATACATACTCATTTAATTCGAAAAACAGTTTGAAGATCAAATTTGTATAAACTCTATTTGCTTATAAAATATATGTTTAACTAATGCGGTTCCTGAAATGATAAACAAAACTAAATTACTGCAAATGAGGAAGAAATGCACAAATTGAAATATTATGGTTGTGTAATATTAATGCATAAAACTGTGAGAGATTTGCTGTATTAATGAATGCTTACATAATAATGGTAATTAATAAATATTGCTCAATTAAAAGTAAATTTAATCCTAAAAAAATTCTTTAGAAATAGCTGGTCAATTGATTGTCTCTTTTTTCATACGAAATCTAGTACGATTGATCCTAAGCCTTATGTTTAATTGCTGACCACTACGAAGACCCCTACCCAAGGAACGAATTGAACTCTTGGACTGTTCAGTGAAAACTTGAGCTTAAATTGTTCAGATACTAATTTGTCAATGAATGATTAAAGGGTTAAGCTATTTTTATTAAATTTAAGGTGGATTAAAAATGGGAAAAATATACTTAAAATAGAGGTATCATCTTATCAAGTTCCAAGCTAATTAATTAGGTAATTGTACAGGCATTTTATATAGGTAATAAATTCTGTATTCTAAAAAGATTTTGAGTTTTTTTAAATATTTATTAATAATCAAATATAAGAACGTAAAATAAAAGCGAGTATTTTTTGAAAACATTTCTTTGTTGACATATGGCTGCTTGATTATGAAAAGAATTTCGGAAGAACAATCGTGAATGCATGTTTTCAATGTGGTTGTAAAAATGCTAATAATATTAGCTGTTAAGAAAACATTTAATCTCCAAGAGATCAGACCATCTCTCCGGAATCGAATTTCCAGGTTACGAAACCAATGACTATTGAGTAGTGGGGAAGATTGTTGTGTTTCTACATGCACTTCAATCTGGGTGCATGAGTTTTTGTGAGCCTAAGAAAAGTCCTCCACGTTAAGTATTAAGAAAACATTGATGTTTGCAAAAGAGATTTCCTAATGTATTTAGAAGAACCCATTATGAAAAATTTACAATAATCAAAACTTAGCACAAAACCTTGAAAATCGATTCTATTCCTTTTATAAAAGTAGATAAATTATATTTAAAAAAATGCAAACATCTGTATTTTTTGACAACTTATACACAATTAAAAATAAATTCTATTTTAATAGCTTTAGTAAAACTCTGAATAAATTGGAGACATTTCCGAAAAAGAATTGTTCATTTTTACAGTAGAATCCTGTTAGATCTGTTTTTTCATTGTAAATCGCTGCATTATTTGCGTTGTGATCTGTGGAGGACTAATGCAGTACGATCGATGGTATCAAATTTTTCCTTTCATTGTTTGTGTCTTTATATACCCTCGTTAGTCGGCAAACGTAACTAATATTTATTTATTTATTTTTTTGCAATATCCTAGCACTGGCACCCAATCTCAAAGTTAGCTCATCTATGCAAGTCAACTGAGCTCCAGTCTATGGGGCGAGGAATCCTCCTCCAAATGCAATCGAAGGAATGAAAAAACTTGAATAATTGTAAAAATAAAAGCAAAGAGGAGAAGCCGATAGGGAAATTTTATTTCTGACTCACCCCATGTGTAAAATGTATGGCGATGTATTAGCTGTTTATTTAGTATTGATAATTATGTTCCACCAGTATAAATTATTCTAAGAAGCGTGGAATTCGGTAGATTCCATTGATACTTGAAGTTGCGTGAATTTAAATAGACACATAAAAAAATTATAACGATGCCCGTTTTCACTTATTAATAAAATTTGTTTGTATACATTTGACTCCAGAAACATTTTATCAATGAAATATTTGGTAAATATAAGGAAATATTATAAGAACACAAGTTTAAAAAGTAACTATAAATCCAGTTCACCTACACTAATAAAACATTTTGGAATTCATTTGATTTATAATCATTTCTTGTTTCTCATTTCTATCATTTGAAATTAAAATGAAATTTGCATTTCAAATTCTTTGCAGTAGTTCATTGAAAATTATATTTATTAGCAATAATTGCTGTTATTCAATGCTACTGACGAATCCATTTTACTTTATGAAAAATTCATTTTTTCAGGTATGGTTTCCTGAAAGAAGTCATGGTTAAGTACAAAGTAAGTGAATCGATTTCATGTTTTTATTAGGATCCTAGATTATAATTTCTTAAATAATTTTTGGCCATACTTGAATGATTAAACTTTTAAAAAATTACATCAGATAATGTTATCTGTTTCTAATAATTTAAGAAATCTGGTGTCAATTAATATAAGAAAATAATTGTAACTTTAAAATTTAGCTTAAAATTAATTTTTTATTTACAACCGAATCAATGAATTTTATTTTTCTAAGATGAAAGAAGTTTTATTAAATTGTGATTTTAAAAGTATTTAATACTAAAGAGAATTTTTACCTTAAAAACCTACTTTTTCGTATTTTGCAATTGAAATATCTGTAATGTTTCCATCTCAATTCAAATTGAAGATTTGTTACTAATCAATGGACTCAATACAAAGCACATTTATACATATATATCTTTAATAACCTTTAAGTATGGGGATGTAAAATTGCGATCATTTATATTTTCAAGAAATATGTTTATTCTTTTAAATTGTTCAAATAAATTTTAATAAATATTATTTTATGTCACTTGGACTTTTCTATAAATGTATTCCACTCTGAACATTCCAACACTATGATTAGAAGATTATGGGCTGCAATCATTTCAGAACCATGCCGCTAAGATTCTTCGAGCAGTTGAAGACTTGTACGGATGGTTACCTTTAGCAACAGTCATTGATAATCAGATCTTCGTAGTCCATGGGGGAGTATCAGAGAACACGAATCTCAAAGACATTGCAACTATTGATCGGCATAAGGTTGGTTTCTTAAATTATTGTTGAATAATATTTTTATATAACTCACCAAATTATAACTGAAAAACATTCTGACAATTTTGATAGTGAGATTGTTTTCGTATTCAAGTCAATATTTTAGATACACAAATCTCTCTAATCATTATTTCATTATCATTCATATTTATAAGAATGATATTAAGATAGCAAAATAATAATGGCGCTCGAAAATAATTAGAGTGTAATATCTGAAAATTTAGTAGTTTTAATCTTCAAGAAGTATTTCTCACAAGTCACATGACAAATAAATGAAAATAGTTTATCGCTTTAATTTTTCCTCTTTTAATCATTCATTCGTAAAAAATTTTGAATTATCTTGCATTCTATAATTTATCACTATTATTTGTTCATTAATACATAATAGTAGTTTACCTAATTTGTATAACATTTTGTTTCTTTAGTAGTCAAAATGTATTTATTTTTAACTGTCATTCTTGAAGTTTCTAATTCCCTCATAAAATAACAAATAAACAATTTGCATGATAATTGAAAAGTGTTTAATAGAAATAGAAATATTTTTTAATTATTTAATATCAATATGATTAATACTGAATTTTACCTTTAATTTCTTGATAGAATTGTCATCTTATGCTCATCTTTCATATAAAGTGTGAAAATATAGAAAATATTGATTCTGAAATTTAAGAGATACAGAACGTTTCCTACAATACAATATGACATCATTCCTAACATTACGAGAGCAATATTACATTATTCGTACGTAATAATTTAATTCTCTGTGATGATGTATTGAATAGAATGCATTGTTCAGAAAATAATTGATACAGTTTTTATGAACAAATTTGGAAAAAAGTATCAATATAGTTATTCTAATAAATTTTTACTTTCTGTGTTCAAACCGCAGTTAAAACTACGGGTAACATATGTTAAATCAATATCATAATGAACGGTTTGCAGTTCTAATGAAAATTAATTCCTTTGCTACGGATACAGATTTTTGGTAATATATTTTGACAATGATGCCTCTTTGTTGAATAGCAGCACATAATCATAACAAAATAGACAGGCCTGTAAGCGAATTAAACTTACATTCTTAACAGTTCAAAAAATTAAGGAGTCCTTAACACCAGAAAAAATTTTTTGATCCCTCAGACCACAAGAATACAAATATTTAAAGTTACATCAGTGTCATTATTCACAATCATAATATAATAATACCATTTTGGGAAATAAAGAGATTGAAACATGGTGCTATAAGTCCAAAACTTTGTTTCAAACATTAAAATGACGTCTTAAATTTTAAATTTTGCTTATTGATGCAACATGTCAAGTCCATGGACGAGAAAAAATATCCCACCAGGTTATTCATTACCAATAACAAATAAATTAGGTTTTGATTACACACACAAGAGAGAGAGAGAGAGAGTGTGTGTATGTTATATATATATATATATATATATATATATATATATATATATATATATATATATATATACTAATAAGAAAACACAAGGATAACAGCATCAAACCAACCAACACCATCACGATTCAAGAACTCCCATATGCTTGTAAAGCATGATAAGCTTTAGAAGTATAATTGAGTTTAGCAACAGAATGCTAACTTAAGATTAAAATCTTATAAGATACTTGTTCTATTTTAAATTATTCAACAGTATTGTGATGGAGAAAAACTAATTTTCAAATTGCAGAAAAGCAATTGATAAATTAAAGGAATTCATAATAAATCAGATGTTTAATTATAAGGTAATAAGGAATCATTTTCTTAAGATACTAGATTCATAATTTTATGGCTATCAATACCCAAAAAATATCAATTTCATAATTTTTGTCATTATTTGAACCCAAAGTAAGATTAACTAACTGAAATTTTCAACAATATATAATTATTGATATATAATACAAGTAATTCGAATATAATACATAATTACAAAGTTCAAGCTATGAAAAACATAATTATAATTAATAAATTTACTATTTCATTAAAAACGACTAAAATGTCACGCGTAAACTTAAATTTAATGAAATTATCAAAAATTTCATTCCCATCTATTCAAATTCCTCTATTTTTGCTGTTAATGGCACTAAATTGAATTGTCAATAATTTAACCATTCCACATGAAGAAATCATATTTAATGGACTCTTCTTATATTGGAATGTTCTTTTAATTCTAGAAGAAATTCATTATAGTTGATATTAGTACTTCACCAATTATTGTAGAAATATAATGTTGAATGAATGTCATAAATTTCATATCTGATTATCTTTCCTTCTTACATTATATATGTTCTTTCTTACATATGTTCAGGAACTTTACATATATTTTTCATGTTGCTTCAAGAAATTTTGTGATATTATGCCTGAACTACATGAGCTTAAAGATCAAAAATTTTTTGCTAAAACTATCTGATATACCCTTCGTAGGCAATTAAATTAATTATAAATTAAATTAAATTTATATTTTTTGATTGATAAAAAATTAGAGAAATATGTAGTTCAAATGATTTATTTTAACTAAAATAATGAAATTTCCCATAAATTATTACACTTACTTAAATATATTTTAAAATAATTTAATTGTATTTTATGGTAAACTTGTGCAACAAAAATTTCATTTCGCATAAATTCAATTGTAGGACATTTGGACTGAAAAGTATTATTTAACAATTTTGTTTTGTGAGCAGATTTTTTCCAAATATCAATATATTTACGAATTTTTATTTCGGATTGTTTTCTAATTTCCTTTGTGAAATATTTTTTTCTTCATTGAAAGGCATTTTATTGACAATTTTAACTGACTCTTTATTCAGAGTCTAATAGTTTCAACAAATTATGTTCTATACATACAGAAAATAATTTTTTCCTTTTTATTATACTCTAAAATTAATTAATTAGAAGTAATGAAATCATAATATCCAATGACATATTTTTAACAAATTAGTATGAAAGTTTCGTATGATGTCACTTATATATATATTTTTTTGAAGTTTTTTACAGTCTTAAGACCACCTGTAAATGAGGGTCAACTGGCGTACGAGCCCGTGGAATGGAAACAGGTAAGAACATGGGTACGCTTATATCACAAATTCTCCATACCAAGAATCAAGACAAATATTTTATTAGGAACAGAATTAGTAATCGATTCAGATTTACAACTGTATGAATTTTTTCATATTACAAATAACCGTATACAACATATTGGAAAAAGAACAGAATTTATCAAAATATGATTTTTACTGTAAAAACTGGTAATTGGTAATATTTTTTATGCAAATATTTTAATTTCCCGGATGTAGTTGCATTATCTGGTTAAATAAGAATTTTTTGTTATAATATTCTGAAATGATGTACATAAGCTCGTTTTTTCTACTCAATCAGTATTAATGTGTTTCAATTCAACATTATAAAAGCTTTTGCTGACTTGCAAATTAAGGAAATATGTTTTAAATCCTGAATTGTATATATTATTGAAAAGGAGCTTAGAAACAAGCACTCTGGCTGACTGTTATGTGACAAGCTCATGAGACAGTGTCATTAAAGTGCATACCTAGAGCTCTCGAAAGGAAGTATTGTATATTTAAATAGCCTATAAAAGGAATGACCGTATGATGAATTCTATTAATAGGTATTATGAATTTTATTTCTATGATATACCATGAATAGATGGTGATGTCTTTCCATAAAGATAAAGTAGATGGTGTAAGATTTTTTAACATTACCTGTGAGATATTATTCAGAATAAGCATTGTTTTTGAATAGTAGTATTGGATGAAGATTGATTCAGTTCAGCAATAATAGTCTTTTTTATTGTTAATTTAAGCGACCAGACACTTTGGAATAACATCGGATTTGGAGGTCAATTGTAACGAAATTTTCTTCCTTAAACTATTGTTAGGTCTCTACTGATGTATGAAGTGTTGTTTAAAAATAACTTCAGAAGATTATTTGTGAATTGTTAAAGAAATGTCATCCTTATTATTTCTCGTCTTTAATTCACTATTTACAATGAAGTAATTTTAATTTTTTTAAATTTTTGAGAGGAAAATGATGCCTTGCTACATAATAAATAATTTTAAGACAAATTTTAATAACTATCAATTCTCTATATGAATTGTTTTTACCAAGGCTAGAAATAACTCATTTCTTTCTTTGTGCTTATTTAATTTTCTCCTTCTCCATTATACTGACTAAACGCAAATGAATAATCTTGACTATTTCAATTTATGTGCAAAATTTTTTAAGCAAATAAACCACAAAGACACTTTATTATATATAAATATAATAAAGTGTAATTTAGATATATAAAGAAGATATCTTTATATATCTTCTACATACATCTATTTTCTTTTTAACTATATTGCTTATGACTTGGAGCAGTTGGTTTTAAAAATGATTTCAATTTTTTGCAGTACATAAATAGTAAGAAATAAAAACATTTTGTAAATCGTATATCTAAGAATAAGCTTTAAATAAGGAACAAGCCAAAATGAGGTTTATACATATATATATATATATATATATATATATATATATATATATATATATATATATATATATATATATATATATATATATATATATATATATATATATATACTTTTCCTCATAGAATAACAGTTATTTATACTTTTGTATAAATAAATATGTATCAAATTATCATTTCTGATAAACTATTCTTTCCTCTGCTGCTCTGTTTCAGATCGTTGATTTGTTGTGGAGTGATCCAAGGCCTCAACCTGGCTGCGTCCATAACAGTTATAGAGGTGGTGGATGCATATTTGGGCCTGAGGTCACCCAAAGATTCCTGGAACGTCACCAGTTGAGGATGCTGATTCGTTCCCACCAGTGCAAGTCAGATGGCTATGAATATTCTCACGATAATAAAGTACAGTTGCTTCTTTCCATTTTTCATCAGCAAATTGGCATATTCACAATTCTTTTTTTAACGGTTTCAATAAGTTTGATTAACTGTTGCGCATTTAGTAAGTAGTCATTACCCCACACATATTAATTAACTCATTTCAACAAATTTATTGGCTTAGGATAAAACTTGACATAAAATGTGTGTTATAAATATGTTTTATATAATTTATTATGTGTAATACATTTTATTTAATATAATTATTCTTTTGATTATAAAATTATGAAGAAACTATGTGTTTCTTATAGCTAAAAGAAAGAGTTAAAATTCGTATGTATGAATGTTGAATCATCCACATAGACTTGAATGCCTTCGTCACAGAGGAGAATTTTATTCATAGTTTTTCCTTTTTCAACTTTCCAATTTTATTCTGATAAGCCAAGAGCAAAACTGGGAAGTCTGAAAATTGCTTTTAAATATGGCTGAGATCGAGCTAATCTTCATACGTAAAAGGTAACAAACTAAGAAGAGAAACAAACCAATGCAATATGATTTTTTTGGTAGTAGTGCTTGTATAAAATATGAAGAGATAAATAACAGACAATATTAGTATCTTGGACTCATTATAAGAACCATCAATTGCACAACCAATAATGATTTATACTTAAAATAAAATTTAAGTTCATACAGGTATAAAATTGAAATTAAGTTAAGCAAGAAATCATTTACAGCAATTAATTGATATTTAAAGACGTATGTCGTAAAAAAATATATATGATTAAAAGCTTTGCAAAATATTTCACAATAACGTATTAGCTTATTACTTTAACTGCAATTCCAAGTCGGTATTGAATGTCATATTTATGGTTTACAATTATTTTTAACATTAAATGACGAATCTGCATTATCTTAATGATACATAGTACAGTTGCACTATTTTCTATGTATACACGTGATACTTTTATTTAGTGGAATCTAATACAATGGTTCTAATACAACTCTAATACAATGAACTCTTGTATCTTTTGCACGTATCCAATGAATCCAGATTTAGAAAATATATTATCAGAAATCCATAGAGATCACAATTGTGCACTTTCCTGGGTGTATGAGTCCTATTCAGAGTTTCAGTTGTTTGTGAGGAATTATTTCTGAGTTTCCTAATGAATGTCATGTTTTCTACTGTTCAGTTAATGCTTTCAGACAGAAAAGGGGCCACTTATTTCCAAATCTATTCAGATTTTCGAACTAAAGGGTGAATAAATTATTTGCATCCGCATATTTTTTTCTATAGCTACAGCGACTCTATTCTTCCTTCAAAGTTTGTAGAGTACATGGGAATTCACTTTAACAAAAGATTCGATGATTTTTTGTGGTTTCACAAGTTACTCATACAGGAAGGAATTATTTATTCTTCCCAGGTTATGAAAAGGTAACACATCATAAGGAAAACATAAGGGAAACACATCATGTCACTTCCTTCAGTTCGACACTAAGTCGAACACTTTGTAATAAAAGGTACTTTCAAAGGTAATAACAAATTCAGAAAAGTACTTCTAAGCCTATTTTTTCAGAAAAGTACTTCTAAGCTCGTAATAACTAAATTGGAAGAATACTCAAAATCACAGACCCAAAAAATTTGCCTTATAAAAAATTATTAGGCTTTTCTCCATTATTCTCTCTATTCTGATATCTTCTATAATCACGAACTGCTCATTTAAGTTTCTGATATTTTTACTTAAAAGAGCCTCAAAAGTATCCTTTGAATGCTTAAAGACTTTAAAATAACAAGAATAAAAAATATGATTGTAACAATATGTATTTATGTACTTCCAAATTTTATTTATAACCTACTATTGTGTAATTGATCATAAATATAATAATAAATATCATTGTGTCGAATATATGCGTTCAGTATATATTTAATATAACTCATTTATCAACTAAATTAGTGAATTTTTCAAATGAATCATGCTTGGTAGACTCCCAGAGATGTAATTAAATTTTTAAACCTGCACATTACCTCTTTAAAACCTGTGCAATTTCTTTTAATAGACACATACCTAAATCCTCAAATATTTTTACAAATATATTAAAATTTCAATATATATATATATATATATATATATATATATATATATATATATATATATATATATATATATATATATATATATATATATAATGTATTAAAATTTCAATACTTGTATTTGAATTCTTTTATTAGATTATTGTTTCATTACCATTAACTCGTTGAAGTCTGATGACAAATATAATGATATGAGAAATAATATATACAACAAAGTTGAGTCAAGAATGTAATACTATAGGACTGTTTGTGACATCCTTTTGTAAATTCACAATATTCACCCTTTCTTTTGTCCTATTAGAGTACATAGGAACTCCACTAAAACTGTATATCATATTAAAACTACACTTCTATAGGAATATAAAATGTTATATAATGCATCTTAATTATCGATATTTTGTGTACTTTCCTACCCTATTTAATCATATAGTAATATTTACGAGTTTCAGAATTCGCTTATGTATTAGCTAATCAAAATCTTAATTCATGTAATCTTGACAGAAAACAAGAAGGGTTTCTTTGTAAATTATTTGGCAATTACTCAATTTTTTTTGGGAATGCGAAAATATTTATTTTAGAAAATATTTTTTTCTCTTGGCAGTTTATTTTTCTAAAATTTTACTATTAGCATGTTTCTTATGAACAGGCCTCAATATTATTGCTCTGTCCACAAACTATACACAAAAAATTATAAACAAATCAATACAACTCAGATTCATAAGTGTTCAGTCAGGCTATATAATACTTAGCTTTATTAATTTAGTTCATTTGACTTTACTTCTATAAAATAAACTTACATTTTTTCCTATTCAATAAAGTGAAAGGATTTTCCATGTATTTCTAATGGATGGAAATTTATTCAGTTATTTTTGAAAACTGTGCGTAGTTTAAGAACATATACTCTTTATATTATGGTCAGAGAGTTGTAAAAAGCACAATACTTTTTCTCTCAATTCTTTGAAATTACTAAATTTAATTCCTTTCACACAAGTATCTCTTTTTCTCCAACTCCTAACAATATTCATTCGATCGTATACTTGACATTTATTTTATAAAAATTTTGTCTATTTGTTAAAAAATGTTTCTTATGCTTTATTTTTATAAGCGAATAATTTAAATGCAATTCTATTCACTGGCTACGTTTGATTTCTATCGAGTGCTTATAATTTAATCTATTTTCATTAATCTTTATCTTAGTAAAATAACATTGTCTTCCAATCATATCTTTAGGCAATATTTATGCTTTATAATTTTGAAAATATTGAAATTTGTATTAATTTTGTTATTCCTTTTTTTATTCTTTGTAAGTAAATATTTAGAATTACATTATTATATTCCTTTTTCCTATAATTTTCAGCACGAATTTATACATTATATGTTTTAGAAGTGTAGCAAAATATCCCAATTCAATTAAGAAAAGCAGTTTTATTTTCACTCATAAGGTACCCATCTATCTATCGATCTCCTTCTCTCTCTATACCCACATCTATGTATGAAATATGCTTATTATGATTTTTCAAATATATTGTATATAATTCTCTAACAATTTTCCTCACTATATTATGTAGATTGTATAATATATAAAAAAAAATCTGGATTTCTTCATCTATACTGAAATATATTACCGTTAACATACTCACTAGAAAAAAACATCATTGTATTTTTTCTTATAAGCACTGTGCTAATTCATCATATATTTATTCTCAATAATTTTGGGAAAATGGATTCTTTCTATCAAAATGTACTTTATTGTCTCTTTATATTTCTCTAAAAAGTAATTTTTTAATCAATATGCTTTCTATATCCTTATATGTAAATGTTTTCTGAATTCTTTCAAACTGTCAATAAACAGATGATGCTCTTGTTGAATGCTTTCTTCCTGTCCAGGTTTTGACTGTATTCTCTGCCTCCAACTATTACGACACCGGGAGCAACCGAGGGGCCTACCTGAAGCTGATCGGAACCGAGCTGATTCCGCAGGCTGTCATGTACGTGAGCAGCAAGATTGCTCGCCACGCATCCCTTCGACAACGGTAATCGCTCAGGGCTACCTTTCAAGAAATAGTTTGAAATGTTTATTACCTTATTCAGTAATGCTTTCTGAATATGTGTATCCAGTTTTCACAATATCACCCTTCAAATTTTAAATTATATAGTTCTATTTTTTTTACGCAATTTATTTGTTTTTATTTTACACAATACAGTTTTTACTAAATGGAATAACAATGTCTACAATTTCTTTGTTGTTTCTTGTGACTTTTTAATCAATAGTGCAATTTATTCTTCAAATATATGGTTTTTAGAATTCCTCACCAGAGGTACTAAAAGAAATCGTACATTTTCACAATTTCTTGAATAAATATAACAAAGTTGTATGATAACTGGTGAGTACTGTTAACCTTCTTCTGTCAGGAGGGTGTGAGTTCAATTCCTGATATCGCTGAGAATCATCACACAAAGAGGGTTATACACTTGAAACTTTCATGTAAAATAATGATACTTCCTAGTGCAATAAGGGGTTTTAGAAAGGAGGATGTTAACACATTTTTCGACATCAACTATGCTTGGAAATCATGAGAAAGTGTGCTTAGTTGTGTGATCTCATGTAGGAACAGAGAGCCAATCAGAAATAAAGTCAGGAAAGCAAGATCCTTCTAGAAGAGTCGAAAATTAACATTTATAGATTTTTTCAAGGATTCGATTGGGCCCAATATGGATAAAAAGTATCAGATTTTGATCATTATGAACGCAGTTTATTTTCCCATTAGGCTATTACGGCGTTTCTTGTTATGATAATTATAGAGAGAACAAGAATAAAATATGATTTTATTTGTAGTTACTTAAACGGAATTCGATATCAGATTTTTTTTCTCTTTATCTGCCATTAGTTTACCATAATTTATTTTATCTCTCAGTGGCTATTAATTGCATTCGTCTTAAGTAAACAGAGCGAAAATTCAAGCCCTAAAACTCTTAAATTTTAATACGTGAGTCATTCAAAATAAAATATTAAATCACTTTTACAACTTATTTATTTATTCCGTTTCATTTTTCTTAGACACATACATAAAACTGTTTGCTCGCTGTAAAAAATTTTTGAGTAAAAATATGTGTTGAAATAAAGTGTAGTCTAATATCATTTCTTTAAATAACATTTTATTTCTCCTTTTCTAATTTTACACTGTTATAATGCTTATACATAATTTGCTCATCATGGACATTTTTTCAAATATTTTTTTTATTTTATTCCTTAAGATTTAAAAACATTTTATTAACAAGTCTCCAAAGATCAATAAGAAATTTTTTTATTGTTTTTTTCTTATTATGCAGTTTAATTAAAGCATGTCTAAGACAGAGAATTATTGTAAAAATCCGTGTCTCTTAATTGAAGCTGATGGATTATTAGACCATGGTTACATTTACTAAAAGCACCAAAATGATAGGACAAGTGTAACTATTACTGTGAATGCAATATTTGGGGTAAGATCAGTCATCAACTTGTCTCATGCATTTCTAAGATATACTTAATAGAAAATGTTGAGTATTTATTTGAGGAAAATAACTTCGCAGAGCGTTAATATGCGAAGCAATACGAGTGACTACCGGATGGTGTTGTGGTATATTTGAATTATAGTTTGCCTGGGTTTATCTCTTAGAAGGATCGGAAATTAAAAGAAAAAAGACTCCTTACCAATATCGCAGCAGATACCACAGTGAATTTGATTATATGAATACCTGGAGCATGACCACGAGTTGCTTAAGCAGAACATGATAGTTATCAAAACTCAAAACATAAATTAAATCAGAAAGTTTGAAGATTACAGTGATAGTACCATCTTTCCCCAATAACAATAAGTATGATAAACATCATATAGTATGATATATACATCATATATATATATATATCTTGACTCCAAAATGTTTTGCTTTTGGTAAAAATTTTTGTATTGTTCCAAAATTTTAGCTGAATGTATATTTTTAGAAACAAAGACAAATCTGAAAAGTATTCAGAATCAATAGTTGCAAATATTTTCTTAAAAATAAGAACCTATCAACTTTATTTTATTATGGACATATTTGATGATTTTAATTTATTAACTAACATGAAATGGCAAACATATAACATACAAATTTTATGTACTTAAAGACATAATAGATTAACAATCAATATTTTAAAAAAAGAGACTACTGAAGGGCTTATATTTTTCTATTGTCATCACTCATAAATGTTTTGTTTCTATTAAATTATTTTTCGCTGCAGAGCTCTTTGTCGTTTCACCACTCGCTATATCGTTTCCCAAATCATAAGCGCCGAACCTCTTAAAATGCCCAAATTATCTTCCACTGTATCTTAATCAGTAGGAGTTTTTAATAGAAAATCTCATTTTTCACTTTGAGATTCACTTTCTTAGACTCGAATTTAGTAACTTGAAATATGGCATAATAAGTAAGGAAATTATACAGCAATATTTCTACACATTGAGTCTGTTTTTGTAGACCCAAGCATCCGTATATCGTTTGACCATCTGACAAACTCTATCGCTGCTAATTTGTTAAATTGCCTTTGTAATTCATCAGACACTAGCCAATCTCATTATCTCTTACATTTTCTTCATAACACCTAGTTGTGAAATAATTAATCGTAGCGCTGAGAGCGCCATCTGTAAAGAAGAAATAGTTAGTTGATGTTTTGTATCGAATGTGTTGTTGTTGTGTTGTAACATATGGCCAAAAGGAATCCAGTCCATCCACATCTGGTCACTCGCAAACAAACACAAATACACATATATATGATAAAAATTATAAAAAATTCTAAAATCTAAAAGTCAAAGTCTAAAAAGCTAGAGGGGAAAGCATGAAAGTGTTCAGGACATGCGATCCCTGGCGATCCAATAAAGCTTGCAAACATCACCGCTTTGCTGAAATGCAGGGCCAAGGCTCTGACAGACGAGGAGGTGGTCTCTATTCATATTGTCTGTCTTGCAGATAAGGCAAAGACTACTAGTCAAGATGCCGATTCTCTTCAGGTGTTCAGCTAGACAGTCGTGGCCAGTGTTCAATCGAAAATTAGCCACTGCCTCTTTACGTGGTCTGTGACTGTCATTTTTAATATTTTCCCATTGTTTGTCTCTGCATTTATTGGACAGATCCTTGTTATAATTCAGCATGATCAGCTCTCGCATACATCTCTTAAGGGATCCATTGGAACAGCACTTTCCTCAATAGATGATTTAGTGCCTTTCTTGGCTAATAAGTCCGCTCTTTCGTTACCATCAATGTCCACATGTGATGGTATCCACTGAAACTCTATCATTTTGCCGTTCAAATTGAGCTCCCGTATAATTTGTTTTATTTTACTGACGAGGGAAGATTCCGTGAGTCGCTGGAGTGCAATTGATTCTATGACTGATATTGAGTCGACAAGTATGACAGCCTTTTCAAAAGATTCCATGTTGGATTGCAGATTGGTCACCGCCAAGAGGATCGCGTGGACTTCGGCATCAAAATTAGTTAGGTGTTTACCAACTGGAGCATGCTGCGAGAACAATCTGATATAAACACCAGCACCCGTAGCATTATATATCCTAGAACCATCAGTATAAATTCGGATCCATTCTGGCTCGAGGTAATTATTGTCCAACAATGATAAGGTATTCATTTTTTTGAAAAGTATCTAATGTGTCTTTTTTCCTATTTCCATCTGTTTTTAAATTATATGGTATTTTCATAAAATTCAAAGGGTTAACCAGTATATTAGATTTTTCAACAGGAACATTTAGATTTAGGTCTTTCAATATCTCTTCACAACACTCGATTGGAGAGATCTGAATTTTAAGAACACTCGCCTGCCAGTTATTCATCCAGTTAGCTCACTGAGATGCTCTCATCCTAGCAAAAGTATTAACCGCTTGTTTCTTTATCTCAACACCAATGAAAAGATTTGATGTATAGGCTTGGAGAGCCACTATCGGAGTTGTCTTGACAGCTCCCGTGATTATTCGAAGGGCTTTATTCTGAATTCTCTCCAAGATATCCAAATTAGATTGTGGGGCCGAAATCAGTACCTCACTACCATATTTAAGTACTGGTTTTATATACGTGTTATATGTAAGGTTTAGAGTATCTTGGGTGCAGCCCCATTTTGCACCGGCAAGTCTTTTTAAAATAGGTAATCTTTTATCCACTTTAGTACCAGTGTATTTGATATGTTCCAAGAACTTTAATTTGCTGTCCATTGTAACTCCAAGATATTTTGTCTTCCCACTTTCATTTAATCTGGAGCCATCAATATACAATTCAAAATCAGGTGATGCGTGTCTCAGGGTTAAAAACTGATGTATGGTTTTTGATTTGTTGATTATCATATGATTATTCATAGCTCATGATTGGAGTACCTCCAAAGCTTTATTCATACTATTCTCATGTTGTTGTCTCTGTTTCTGCAGGTTACGATGGTTATTTGTTTCCGTTCATATAACCAAATCATCAGCAAACATGCTTACTTGGCAATTCCCAAAATCTTTCAGACTCTTAACTAGATCATTGACATATAAATTGAAGAGTGTGGGACTACACACTGAACCCTGTGGCAGTCCGAACTTAGACTGCCTGTATTTGGATTCCCCATTATTCCAACTAGTCTCGACCCATCTCTGTGAGAGAAATCTTTCAATCCAATTCAGCATCCTACCCTCTATTCCCTGACCTCTTAATTTATTTATGAGTTTTTTCTACAGATAGTATCATAAGCTCCCTGGAAGTCCACAAATACCGCCAAGGAGCTCTTCTTAGCATTGAAACCTGATTTAATGGCGTGAACAAATTTCATAATGGAGTTAGAGGTAGACATACCATTTCTAAAACCAGCTTGTTCCTCCTCAATTAATTCAGAAGATTCCAAGAAATACTTTAATCTATTAGTCAGCATTCGTTCAAAAGTTTTTACTAATACTGAAGTCAGGGAAATAGGTCTGTATGAATCTAAATCATCTATAGGTTTTTCTTTCTTATGAATAGGAATGACTATAGCCTTAACCCAATCATGTGGGAAACTGGTTCTCTCACTCCAGAAGGTGTTATAGATCAACAATAGAGTGTTTTGGGCCTTTGTCCAAGGTGCTTTAGGAATTCTGGAAATATATTTTCCGAACCAGGTTGTTTCTTCGCTTTTAAATTTTTAATAGCCTCTTCAAGTTCCTCCATTGAGATTAATTCATTAAAGATTCTCTTTTGATCCGTAACAACAGCATTGTTCATATTTTATTTTTACTTCGTCTCCCCTGTGATAAATGCTTATATTTATTAAGAAAATGTTTATTAAATCTCTCTGCAATGTTTCTATTATCAGTCTGCATAACACCTCCAATTTTCATCGGATGGTTTTGTTTTACCTTTTTTGTATAGTTCAGTGTTCTTATAAGTCTATAAACTTTCTCACTATCTGTTCTGTAATCCATTCCATTCAGCATCGTATTCCAAGTTTGACGTTTAGCCTCTATGACTTTTTGTTTCATTAATGCACACTCCCTTCTCCATTCAATTACAGCTCGTTTCTGTTCTTCAGGAGACTTACCCTCTGTTCTCTCAGCCTCTAATCTGGTGGTATCTCTCTTTTTCCTTTGTGTGGAGAGATCTTCATTCCAGAAAGGTTTATACTTAAAGGAACGTCCTCTTGGGATATTCATTTTAGCACTTTTTAGTAAGGCTAATGTATAACTTGTGTAGAGCTTATGGGGGGAGGTATCTTGTGGGATATTTGTCACAAAATTTTCCAAATCGGCTGAAAAACTAGGCCAATTAGCCTTTTTAAAGTTCCACATAGGTCTTGGACGGGAAAAATATGTATTCGCCTCTGAAGTATAAGTCACTAGCGTCATTCTATGTCCACTACCGGGATCAACCAGTACCAATTTTTGACATCCATCAACTAACGTTGGTGAAATCATAGCAAGGTCTGGGTTTGTTGAACTCCCACTATAGTGAATAAAAGTCTTAGGGTCTTTCGCGTTATATAAGATGGTCAGTCCATTTGAGTCTGCATAGTCCTCCACTATTTCTCCGACACGATTATAATACACATAACCCCAC
Source organism: Latrodectus hesperus (assembly GCA_037975125.1). Classification (NCBI taxonomy): domain Eukaryota; kingdom Metazoa; phylum Arthropoda; class Arachnida; order Araneae; family Theridiidae; genus Latrodectus; species Latrodectus hesperus. The sequence goes on along the minus strand of CM075859.1, from coordinate 94,750,487 downwards.
TTGGGGGAAGCAGCGTTGAAATCTCCCATAACGATAGAATTTCTCAAAAGCAGCAGGGTGTCTAAATTCAAATGCTTATTGTTTGGAGGACTATAGACACCATGAATCCTAAATTGTATATTTTTCTTCCACAAGGTAATAGCAACTATCTCTGCAAGGTCTTGGTCATTCATCTCCTTTACAACTTTGAAGACAGACATTAAATCTTGCTTTATCGCAACGAGTATACCGCTGGCTATCTGTCTTTTCTTATAAAGTCCAAATATTTTATAGTTAGCAATATCGTAATACTTTATATTATGTTCAGTGATGTTTGCCTCCTGGACATCCACGTCCCTCTCCACTACAATCTTCTTTAATTCGGCCCCAGAGAGGCCACCTGCATTCCATTGAAGGACATTCAATTTGAAAGATTCATGTCTGCAGCGAGTAGCCATAGCCTGTAGCTGTCACTCATATAGCACCACCCGGGAGGCACGTGTGGCTTAAGATATGCCACGGACGCGAGCAACATTACCTCCCGTACTGAATGTGTAAATACACGTGTTTTGATTCTGTCGATAGAAATTGATCATTCCTAATGTCAATATGATTCGAATTCGATTAATTGTTAGTCAGTGTTTATCTATAGTTGTTGTGTATCATTTGAGTTTTATTAAATTTTTGAATATAAACTAGGCCACTATCGCTCGATTCACTAGCACACTGCTTCTGAGGAATAAAGATTTCATTGAAAGAATAGTTGATTCATAATACAAAGCAGCGACCTCCTTCTAATGACTGTTTTAACTAGCATTTTAATGCATAGGATTCAAGCAAAAAGTGTCGCAAACAGAAGATATTTCTCATTACTTTATACTTCTTTCAGCCAAGGTATCCTGGAGCGATCTGCCCTGAGAGAGTTGAAGAAACACATCTCTTCGAAGCGCTTCTCTCTCATGGCTGAGTTCAATAAAAGGAATACTGCGATGGTCTGTGAGTATTTTATTATTCGGACTTTTCACCGTAATTGAAAAAATTACTAGAATATCATTAATAGTATCGTAATATTTTCTTTAATTTAAACTTGTAACACACATTCAGCATGCTTTCTTTATATTTTAGAAGTTATGATAACTACATTTGTTTCTAAAACATTTATTTGATAACTACATTACATTATACTAAGCAATATTCTTTTGATACGTGTGAATTCTACGATTATTTTATAAACTATAATTTAAATATTCTGAAGCAACCATTTCATTGGCTGATTGGTGTGATGCAATGGAAGCTGCTATAGGATTAAGGTTGCCATGGAGATTACTTTGCAAAAAATTGGCCAGAATGGATGAAGAAACTGGTCAAGTAGAATATACAACTACAATAGAAGATTATCACACTTATACTGAAGGTTTAATCGATGTAAGGATTTTAAATATATTTGGTTAATTTTCTAAGTTTGAATTTATACGTCTTATAATCTTATATATTTATTATGATTGTATTCTTAAGTGAACTAAAATTATAAAAAAGGCTAAAATATTTTAAAATAGTCACCCTATACATATAATTCTATTTAATTAAGACAACAGATTAAAAGGAGGCTTTTATGTTGAATATTCATCCTATATTTACGTTAACATAAAATATGAATATTTATATTTATATTACAAGTATAGCGAGAATATTTATTTTGTATTTCAAAATGAAAAGTTATTTATGATAAAAGTGAACAAAAAGTCCTGAAACTGAGAATCCATTATATGTGAAAACTCTTGCTTCATAACATAAGTTATTAGATATTAAGTTTTCGCAATTTATTATTTTAGTCCTTTAATAAAGCTATATCTTCTTTTGATACTTTACATTTTTCTTCTTAATGATTTAAAATAACTAGATATTTGATTGATTGTTTTAAAAATGACCCTGATTTAGAATGGAAATTTTATTTTCTGAAATAAATTTTTGTATTATGTTCCTAAAAATTAGCCTGAATATGTGTTATTTGCAATCAATTATGTTTTCATATTAATTTATTAAATATTTTTAATCCTTTTTAAAAACACAAATTATTACTCATTCATATAATTGGATGAAACTTCTACATATGCAAGAGTCAATATTTTGTCTATGATCACATTTTTTGACATCCATTTATTTTAATATTGATGTTCGGCATATCATCAATATTAACATGAATTGATGTCAAAAAATGTGATCATAGACAAAATATTGACTCTCGCAAAGTCAAAATGATCTTAACAACAAAATTGTGGATGTTGTACAGTCTATAAGTTTAGATTTTTAATAATGCTTCAAAAAAATAAATAAATAAAACAGGGAAATCGGTGTGAATGGGAAATATATTCATAATAACACTAAAAGACTATTCGATGATGTTAACATCAGGAAAAAATCCATCTATCGGAAATAGATGAAATCATATTATGAAAGATTTTAATGGAAATATTATTTTCATTATGTAAACAAAGAACGCTTATTACCAGATGAAGCATTTTGACTTACAGCTGCTTAAACTACTAATGACACCATATCATAAGAACATTACACTACAAACAAATCAATTTGTTTGATAAATGAGGATATCAACTCCATCAGACCACGAAATCTACCCATTTTAGAGTCAAATTGCTCGAAGTATATTGAATAAGCTTTAAGAATACATATTGCCAAATAACCATTGAACTGACCGATAATTTATTTATTTATTACGAATGTCCAAAAATTTGGCTATGACGCCATTATTTTTCTCTAGCCTTCCAATATTTCTGAACTCTACAGTCAACTGACCGATAATGATAGGCAATTATCTGAGCTCACGTCTACGCACTAGTTCTCAAACAGTACACTTCCTATAAAGAATAAAATTTCGAAAGATCTGATTAACATTTATGTAAACGCCACGAATACAAGAGACTCTTTGTCCCGATTAAAACATTTTTTTATGTTTTAATCGGGACAAAGAGTTTTCCTCATATAATGCATAACTTCATCCGTTTAAGTTTAATCAAAAATCTTGAATGCTTCAGTCATTATACTTTCATTTTACCTTCAAAGATCTTTAAATATGAATTTTATTGTACATTTGAATTATAGAGCAGATAAAAGCAATTACTTGCATACTTTAGAATTATGGAAATTCGTTTGAAGAATTTAGAGTGGAAATTATACGATTTAGTGATACGCTATATGAGTTCTGCATGACAGCATACGCCACCATTTGTCTATTATTTTCTAACGAAAATTTTCTCAGACATACTGCTTTTTTTATCCATTCTCAAAATAAAGTAGCAGCAAATTGTATTAGTTTCATCCAATCTTTCTTCATCTGTTTAAACTGAAACCTTATTTTTTTGGAATTTAATAAAATTTCTAATTTAAATAAAAATTTTTTGTTATCAATTCTTTGATTGACTTAAAAAATATTCACAGCTAAATTGAATAAAAAGTACGATATAATAAAAAATTACGGATATTATTAATGATGTATTCTTCTATCACATATAATTATTATTTGAATACTTTTTTAGTAATTTTGAGTTGAGAAATGCTTTTGATTCTTATTCTTAGGACGGTCACACATTGCTGGAAGCTCTGTACAAGAATAAAGATGCTCTCGAAACAGTTTTTAAAATGATTGATAAAGATGGAGATGGTAATTTTCTCTTAGTTCTTAATAATTAGCTTGGAAATTAATTAAAAATTAAGATTATTTTAGAACAAATTCATTTTCTTACAATTTATTAAATTTTTGGCATTTATTAAATAAACAAAATATATCGTATACTTACATATTGTAAAAATAAGTGAATGGACAACTGAAATTGGGTATTTTGTATACATTTGCAGTCAATACAAGTCAGAAGAGAGGCTTCTTTAGTTCATTTGAATAAGTCGTATAATCAAAATTTATATTAAAATATAATATTGATAACTCAAAATTTAAAATAGTTTAAATTTAGTTCATACTATTTAAAAATAATTACAATATGTTGATTATTCATCCTTTTCTCTATATTAATTAGCCGAGTTGGCACTTGTATAGTTATTGCTATGGTTTTCAGTTAAGCAGTTCATGGGTTCGATTTTTAACAAGATCGTGGATGTTTGTAGTGATTTGGAATCCGCGCTTTACGCATAAGATCCCACCTTTAATTAGCCCTAGCGAGAAAAAATGACCATTAAGTGACAAACGTAACCAAACCAATCCTTAGTAACTACACATACTAAGTTCTTTATCGGTATTGTACAGTTTAATCAAAAATTTGCGACATTCAGGATGGTTACGTGGGGATCATTCATATCTGAGAATAAATGACTTAACTATTGGGATTATTATTTTAGAATTGTATATTTCTTGTTAAATAAAAATATCATTCCACTTTCATAAAAGTATTATTTATATAATACTTTTTTAATAGAAATTTTTAACCCAGTTGGCAGTCAAATGATTAGTTACCTAGCCTTGGGTGCAACAGTTCATGAGCTCAAATCCTACCTGTATCTGCTTATAGAGGTTCATTGTTTTTATAAAAAATTTACCTATGCATAGTTATGAATGGTAATTGAAGTCTACTAAATGAATAATTAGTCGAATAGTGTGTGAAAGGGTGTTTCGCTTTACAGGTACTATTTATTATGTTATTTTCTCTATTACTAATTTACGCATAATTATTTTTTTCATAACATAATGATAAATTACGTATACATAAATTATATATTCATAACATTACTTTCGCAATGCTTTTGATATTGTTCATGTTATTGCTAAATATTTATTTAAAATGGGATTAATGTTTTATAATTAAAATTGATTTGATATTTGAATCTGAATTTATTCAAAACCGATGTTTTCTGTTAATCAAAAATTATTTTTACTATAATTTATGATATTTACATATTATTGAAGTATATCTTGGCTTCTCTAATTAATTTAATGTTAATTGGATGATAAACATGTTGTTTTTTATGCTTGAGATTTTTTCCGGTTATTTATTAGCGGTGCAGAATTCCCCCTTCTACTTATCAAAAAGCAAGTAACAAGAAAAACTATGATCCTATTCCAAGTATTATTGCTGTCAGAAACAGATTAACAATCTTAATCTTAGTTTGGTCCTTTGGGGATACAAAGAAGGAATGCTACATTTATCAACGTATGAATCATACATCTTACCCATTTTAAAAGAAAGAGTTCTTCATGATTCTATGTATTATTATTTGTTTGCAAGTTATGTCTGTCATTTAACAGCTATACGTCGCTTTAATCCATTCATTCCTTTTCATAAATAGGTTTGAGTTCCTACAAGTACGAGCTAGAAGTTATCTCTTGCTCTATATAAAACTTTCAATATATTTCAATAAAGTTACTCTATAAGAGAGAAATTAATTAATCAAACGTTTTCGAAACAGAGGAATTTTTACTCCAAAAATACATCGAATCATTATAGTTCAATAAATGTTTTAAGGGTATGTATTAATGTGTTCATACACAAATTTTAATCTTTTACTACATTATTAGAATAATGACTCAATATATATTTATTGGTCTAGATTTCTTACATGAATGGTTAATGATTATTTAACCTTGATAATTTCTTTAACAGTGTAATGCATTCTTTTGTTGTTTGGCCATATCTGGTTTCATACAATTAGCGCATATTTTTTTCATTATTTTCTTGAAATCATAATTGCGTTTAATAAAACTTCGTTGTTGCTTTCCCCAATTAATTTATTTATTCGGTGCTGATTTATTCATAATTTCTTTAGAATTTCAATACCTAATAATGAATGTACTGGTGTATTTCACTAAAGTATTGTTCATTTTGTGAATAATCTCTTTGCACTTCAGACAATACCTTACAACTAATGATCCTATCTCGTACTGCATGGTAAATGCATAAGTGTTTTCTCTGATTCTACCAAATGTATTCAATTTTAATAAAATTTTGTAGTTTCTTTTTTGCGTTAGTTTATTAATACTTAATACAAACACTTAACTGAAAGTTTGATTTCAATGCTTGAGTTTACTGATGCGTTTGAATTACCATTTGCTTAACATTAAATTTTGATCCAATTTCTTGGCGTTAATCATGATTTTTTGTTTTGCATTATTAATGCAAATGCTTTAACAAAATTTCCTAGGAAGCCAGTGACAACCATTCTTTTTTTCATTCTTAACAACAGCACTCAATTTTTTTAAGGCTCCATATCAATGGATGAATTTACTGATGCCTGTGCATTTTTGGGAGAACAACTGCAGAAACCAATCCCACCCGGCACAATACAGGACTTAGCTCACAGTATTGATATGAACAAGGATGGATTCATTGACTTGAACGAATTTTTGGAAGCATTCCGTCTTGTGAATGGGAGCCGCCCGTTCTCAAGTGAGGAAACAGCAAATGAGGAACCTGGAGAAGAATTAAATGCTACCGGAAGTGACATCAGTATTACAACGATCAGTGAGGAATTGGACCAGAACTCGCTGGAAGAAAACATTGATGATGAAGACAACTGCAGTCAAAGGAAGTTTTGACAGCAAAAGTTTATTGAGAAATAATATATATTTTAATCTCTCTTAATTGGGTTGTTCAATTCTTAAAGAATTTGAAATTAAGAATTTTCGAATTCAAAGCAACAAAAGCAGTATTTTTTCCCTTTTCAATGGTGTGTTTGCCATGAGACAATAATGCCATCAAAGCTTTAAAAATAGAACATATAACACTAAAGAAAAATAAATGTCATATTTGAAAACACACGAATGTATTTAAAATAGAGATCATGGCCGAATTATGAAAATTTTCAAAAATAAATAAAAAGAAATAAAAGCATTTGTTTCTAAACTGCATTTGTTTCTTTGATAGAATTCCTTGGAAAATGTTGCATTTATTTTGAAGAAATACCAATATCGATCAAGGTTTTATTTTTTTGCTTGATTTACAGAATTTTTTTCAAACAAATTAATGAGATATTAATATTTAGTAAAATATAATTATTGATATTACTAATGTTTAATGCTTTTTTTTATGCTTTAATGTTTAATGCTTTTCATTTAAACAAAAAGTTACAGATTTTAAGGATTAGTAATGCATTTAAATAATTTTCGTTACATACATTTGACATATTACCATATTACCACAGGTTTGGGATCATTCAAATTCTTTTGGTTAAACTTAGAACATGAGATACAATCGTAAAGTGGGAGCTAAATGAATATATATATATATATATATATATATATATATATATATATATATATATATATATATATATATATATATATATATATATATATACTGAATGAAAAAAGGTGCAGGGCACTAGAATTTTTTCAAATAAGAGAAAAACTTTGAATTTTTACAAAAAATTTTTATTAAGGACTTATAAAAACTTACTTACAATCAGTTAACTATATCTATAACAAGAAATAAAAAACTTATTGTTTATCACAATTAAAAATTAATTTTAACCTCATCATACTGTGGGAAAAAAGTAGAAGGACAGTTCTAAATATTGAAAATAAAAGTTTTGTTAATAAGGAATTCTTCTGCCACATTATAGCTTTAATTACTTCAAAGACTATTTGGCATTGATTCATATGTCTTGAATTTCGTGGTTTGACAAAAATTATCCCAAAAAACACAATTCAAAGCTTCTCGAAATTCGATCGAAGATTCATATTGCTTGACTCAGGTGTAAAAAGCCGAACAATTACTGACCACATATTTTCAGCAATACTGAGATCTAAACTTTTAGCAGGCCATAGCAAAACCAAACATTATTTGTTTCAAACCCCTTTTCAATACCTTTGCCCGAGTAAATAGATGCTCCATCTTGCTGAAATATCCAACTTTCTCCACCTAGATCAGAGCATCATAGAGAAGAGACTCTGCATTTAAAATTTGAAAGTAATCTGTATATTTCTGTCTTCCATCCAGGAACACTAGATTGGTCTTTTCACTATATCCAACAACTATCCAAACTACTAAACTGCCTCCTTGCATCATTCTGGTAGAATGAGTTCATTCTTACGTATCCAAACAATGCCGATAATATTGATAATCATCTGGGCCTCTAAATTGAAATATTTTCATCAGAAAAAATAACTGCAATCCATTCAAAGCTTCAACATATATGTTTTTTGGCCTACTATATCAAGTGCTATATATACCTTTCTTTCCATTTAGGATGGTGCTTACTTTTCTTGAATATGAAGGTTTCCAATCTTTTTATGTAGTTGTAGTGTTCTTCTAATTTATATTCGTGATTCCAGCTTGATCTTGTACTTTTCCAATGCTTTCACGCGTTTCTTTAAGTTTTTCAAGGATTTTCATTTGATCACGTGGTGTCAATTTTTTGGTCTTCCAGTCTTTGATTTCCTCTGACACTTCAGATTCTTCAAAATTTTAGAAAAAAAGGTTTGGACTGATGTGTAGGTGCGCCCCGCAATTTATCTTACACCTTTACCTTTACCAGCATCTTTTTATGCCACAGTTTGACCTTTTTGAAATTTATTTAACGGTTTTCCCCTAGGTATTTTAACAGTACAAAATCTGAGGATTTTTTCCGTAAAATATTTTTTCTCAAAGAAAAGCATCCAACCTCAAAATATTTTTTGTTATAGGTGTCCTTCTACTTCTTTCACACAGACCAAAAATCCTTAGTTACTATTTTATAACATTTCCTTAGTGGTAGATAAAATTCATTCGCTGTAAATGAAAGAAAATATAGTTTAATGAAATAAATAATAAAATTTATATTAATTGCACTAAAATATAAAGCCCAATTTATGAAATATGAGTGTCCTTTTTACATTTTTCACTCAGTATATATATATATATATATATATATATATATATATATATATATATATATATATATATATATATATATATATATATATATATATATATATATATATATATATATATATATATATATGATTATTTTCAATAAATCTTAAAGATTAATGGACTTTGCTAATCTGTAAGATGTAAAGAATTTTTAGTAATTTTAGTAACTGCTTAAAACAAGAAATTGTAACACGCTGTCTCTGCACGTGTTATAAATTCTTTCGAAATATATATCATTGTATATATTCATCATACTTAGTGTAGAATCAAAATCCAAAATTTTAGATATTTTAACTTCTTATATCAATTTTCTTTGCTCGAGAGAAGCTTTGAAACTAAAGTATCAGATAAATCTTAATCTCTATTGGGATGTTCCGTATTTATATATCGAAGAGCCAAAACATTATGACCATTGCCACCGTTGGACATCCAGCCTACTCGTATTTGATACGATTGATGAAGATATCATTGATGACGTGAGAAACTCATAATCCATGAAAAACTGTATATAACTTAGAAAACAAACGCATCATTTCTGTGATTACCTGATTTCATGAGAAAGGTTGCTGACCTAAGTTACTTTGACAAAGAGTAAACTGGAAGACTTGGAACAAGTGTCGCAGGCAAAAGTCTGTTAGTACTTATGTTAAATAAGGAATAACTGAGAAACAATTGAGAAACAAAATAAGGAATAACACTGAGTTCTTAGTTGGAGGGCAATTATTAACAACAAAGGATGTCATAGGTTGTCCCACTCGGTAAAATAAGTTAGGTGGTGTCAGTTGATTACTAAATACAATGCCGGTCAAAGTTTAAGTGCTTCTAAACACACGATCGAGGGTTGTCAGTCATATTCTGCTACCAATTTTAAGAAAGTTAACCTTAGATATCTTATGTCGTTAATAATGTGTGAGCATCCAATAATATTGCGTCTTCTACTCATCTCATCGTTAATTGGCGTTAGTGCTATGATGACAAATTGTTAAGTTTCGGAGACGCTTGTTTTGAACCTCAGGTTCATATTAATCTGCTGTTACAGTAGCTTAGATCAGCAGTTTCTACCATAACAGACAAACATATAATCATGCAAATGATACCTCATATTTTCCCTGACAAGTTATATAGGATTGTGTGCCTTAATAGGCAGATTTAATGTTTAATGTTGATGGCGTTATTATGTTTTGGTTTTCAGTTTATGGTTTTTCGGGTTTCTGAAGAATCCGTTGATAAGTCAGTGTTAGTGTCTTAAAAAAGTTTTTCATTTCTGGGCACGCTAATCGTAAAATGTCTCTGTTAAGAAAAGATTTTTCCCATTTATTTCTAATAATAATTTTAAATCACAAATCTGTCAAATCAAGCAAAGTATACATATATGGGGTTTATTCGAAAGATGGTATGATTAAATGTTTTTTAACCAATATAACCTCATAAAATCAGGCTTTTTAATTTGTATTAAAAAAAATAAATGGAATTTTTGAATCCTTATGATTAGAATTATGTTTTTTTGTGGGAATACGAAATTTGTTTTCTATGTAATCCATATACCGGGAAATTTTTTTTATCATAGCAGTATTTTCCTATTTGATTTATTGCAACAGAAAAAGCTCTTTTATCTTATGACATTGTCATAAATTATATTATATTTTTATTAAATTATATTTCTTAGAACACATTTGAGATAAATTGTTTAATGTATTTAATGCATGTGTATATGATTAACTGTTTATTTACTTTATATATTTATACATACTATTTGACTGGTTGACAGAATTTAGTACACAAAAGGGTAATCCCTCAAATATTTTAAAATCTTTTGAAGGTAAATAACAAACAAAGTATAAATCAATTTATTTTTATAAGCAAAACAATGTTTTAATTTCTAATTTATTCAACACGTTTTCTAAGTATTAAAGTTATAACTTGAAAGGTTGCTGTGCTTGGTAAATTTTTGAAATGAAAATTATTTTTTTTTGTGACTTTTTGGTTGAATGATATTTAATTTTGCCATCTTTTTAATCATCCAATATAAATTGTGTAGATGTATAATTGTAATACATGTGAAATCATTTTGAACATCTTCATCATTTTCATGACCAAATATGTAATTTTTTACGTGGTGAATTTAAATTACATGTAAATAATAATAAAATATGCGTGTGAAAATAAAGTATTTGTTCTTTTTTTCTCAAATATAGACATACTTGTCCATATGAATTGAATTTATATTATGAATTAAGTGATTATTTTAATGGAAAAGCATTTCATTAGAATATAGCTTGAATACGATATTTTGAAAACCATCTGCTCTACGTTGAATAAGCATGCTTAGGAAAAGGAGATGGGGAAATGCTTTATTCATTATTATAGTTTACTCATTTTATAATTGATTTCTTCTGTAGAAATTGAGTTTGAATGTAACCTTCTGTTAATAAAAACAAAGAACACTTTTTAACTTTAATAAAAACTGAATTGAGCTCATCAGGAATGCACCGTATCCTAACGCAATATCTCTGCTGCGTTGAGCTCATGACAAGCCAGCAAAATGGAATAGGACTAATTTTTTTTTTCGTGGAAGCTTCTATAAAAAGCTGTGCCAATACTTAATTTTTCAGAACGTAATGTTTTCCCCAAAAACCGAGAATTGCTAAAATTACCGTAATAAATATTAATTTTATAAGTAATTAAAATTGAGCAACTAAATTATACACTACTGGCCATTAAATTTGCTACACCAAGAAAGAATGCAAATAACAGAACGATATTTAATGGACACATACATTATAGTGGAAAGAACAAGTGATTAGATTTACAGGTAATTAGGATGTATAGATCTTGAGAAATCAGTACCCAGAGAAGCCACCTCTGGCTGCAATAACAGCATTTATCCGCTTAGGCATGGAGTCAAACAGAGATTGTATGGCATGTACGGGGATCTCAGTCCGTGCAGCTTCATCGACAGTAGTGGATGGTGAGTGATGGCGTGTCAATCGCTCGGCAACCATTGACCACACGTTCTCTATTGGTGACAGATCAGGAGAACGTGCTGGCCAGGGTAACAGTCGAACCTGTTCTGTATCAAGGAAGTTCAGAACAGTACGGGCAACATGCGGTCGTGCATTATCCTGTTGAAAGAAAGCAATAGGGAGGCCTCGAAGATAGGGCTGAGCCACGGGCATTAACACATCGGAAATATGCCGGAAATGATGGTATTCAAAGTATTATTTATTTATTTTTTATCATTCATTTTACATTATTCTTACATACTAAAAATACATTTTTTTAAAAATATTATTATAGCTTTAACATGAGTAAATTAAGCATAGAGGTACTGGCTGATGTTCTGGATTATGATGGTACAAAGAAAAGAAATAAAAGGTTGATTGAACAAAAATTTCTTTCACTCCTTAATTTGATTTAAGAAATACACTCAGAGAATAAGGATTTATTTAATTATATTAAAATAAAGAAAGAATTTTAAAACTTTTGTGGAGGATAAAAATGAATAGGTTGATGCGTTCTTTAAAACTTCGAGAATGATTGAATTTGCACTTTCTCTGGTAACACAGGTGGAACGGGCGCGCGTGTATGAAGATTTAAAATTTATAGCAATTGATTCTAGTAAAACTTTGCTACAATTAATACAGAAAACGTGTCAGTCAATTATAAAAGCTCCTCCTCCTTAATTTATTAAACAATGGTTATAATAAAAGATTAAAAAATCTAAATTAAATTAAAACTTTTTATATACTTTTTCTTTTAAAGAAAACAAAAAAAGTGATAATCATTTAAATTAATTGGAATTATTGATGGAAAAATTTAATGCAATTCACATTAACTGAATTAAAATGTTATATGTTTTAATACGGTGGAGATCACATAGTTTTAAACATTTGTTATGTTTTTAGTAGCATTTCATTGTATGAACATATAATAGACATAATAAATTCATTGACATTTTATTCATTGTAACAAATTTTAATCAAATTTTTCAAATATGTATTAAAAATTTTCATACTTTTTTCTATTTCTTTAATTCATGTAGTCACTGCCACAAATAAGACTCATCTTTGTATGCTTCTGTGAATTCTTGTATCATTTGTGTTAACAAAATTTTAAGAAATAGAATGCCAACGAGGAAATTTCAGTAAATATTATTTTCCCCAAGTGTCGGCAAAATCCTTTACTGCAGCAGGCAACTGTTTATTTCCTTTATTTAGCCTCACGTTAAAAGTAAAATCAGGACTTGCTTGAATTTTTCACAAGATTTGCATATGTATTCCTAAGAACGGGAATTCAGAAATGTATGGATTAAAAGGTTCCTGATTCTAATGTAATACCGGAAACTTTCGTAATAAAGTTATCCACAACATTATTACATGTAAAGAGCATCTTATACAATCAATGTGCTAAATCTGGTTGCACTTATGTGGGTTTGGGAAACAAGATTGTAGAAAAATTTTTTTTAAGAACGAAATCTTATATATGTGCTAAATGTTCCACCAGTATGACTTTATTTAATCTTAGGAAACTCAATTTTAGTAGATATTTATCATCTATATTAAAAACGAGAGTAGGATATTTAAATGAAATAATACACACACACATACATATATATATATATATATATATATATATATATATATATATATATATATATATATATATATATATATATATATAGTTAATAGTATATTTTATAAAATGCAATGAATATAATGAAACAGAATACAATGAAAAATGCCAAATGGAGAATAGTACATTGAAAATATTAAATGCCAAATGTAGAATATTAAATGGGAAACAATATATTGAAAATATGAAATGGAAAATAATACAGTGAAAAGAATACATTGAAAAAAATTACATTGAAAATACTTGAAAGAAATACATTGAAATATTTGCGCAAAATGTATTGCTAAACTTAAACATTTTTATATATTCTTGTGCTTTTAGTTCTATATCTAACATTGCATTTATATATATATATATATATATATATATATATATATATATATATATATATATACACTGCTCAAAACAATTAAAGAATATTGTAAGTTATACATAAAATAAAGATATAAACGAAATTTTTTTGCTGAAAATGGAAGAAGAGAATCACAAATGAAAATTTTTCTGATTTTCAAACTGTGGAGTATGCTAATTTTGAGTTCAACGTCAAAAACGTCACTTCAGTGGCAGTGAATGAAACTTGACTTTCAACTGAATAAGAGACAATGAATACAAGGATGATCGGTATTCAGTGACTGCTTTGTTTCGATGAGTACGATGTCTCAGCGAAGTGATTTAACGGATTCAAAAGCTTGGCGAGTTGTTGGTAGGTTAGAAGGGGGCCAAACTCAAGTTGGAGTAGCGCAAGCCAATAGAGTGTTACAAAGTATGATTTCGAGGATCCGGAACCGCTTTTTGGAGACTGGAAGTGCAGGCTGAAGACCAGGGCAAGGTCGTAGACGGGCAACAACGCCCAATGAAGATCGTTATTTAGTGTTAACAGTTCGGAGACACCGAAATATGAACAATACTCTTCTCCAACAACACCTTCGCTCGGTTACTGACACCACGGTTTCAACTCAGACTGTCCAAAACCAGCTTCGTGGTGTATGTTGTATGTTCGCCGACCGATGGTATGTGTTAAACTAACATCAAGGCGTCGTCGCGACAGCAGGGAGTGGGCAACAGAGCATGTGAGTAGTGAGAAAAGGACAGTTCACCTGCACGCGCAGCGCGCAGCAGCCTCTTATCAGCAGTAGCGGTGACGTCATAAGTTTGTAGTCTTATACGAGGGTTTAGAGTGACGTCATATGTGTGTGATCTTACACGTGGTTCTTATCACTAAACAGAGTGTGTGACGTCATTGAATAGTGCTGCCATCTATGGAGAAATTTTGAAACATTTTATATTAATGCTAAGAGTGACGTCATTGAATTGTGGTGCCATCTATGGAAGAATTTTCAAACTATTTATACTAATGCTGCCCTCTATAGGATTAATTTTGAACTGTATATTTTTAAAAATGAACATTTCCAGCCGTGGGGACAGAACCTCGAACCTCAGCCGTGGTAGTCTGTTATCTTATCGACTGAGCTACTCGGACTTCGTAAAGGGAATGGTTTTTATGGTTTATTATCATAGGGGATGATTTGGACTTAGAATTTTTTGTAGAGAATTTAAGTAGAATTTTTATGTTTAAGGATTATAATGTATTTTAAAGTGTAATATATTATGAATTTATTTTTAAAGTAATAGAATTTAATTTCAAATAGAATATATTTTTCAGAATTTAAAATTTACACATATTTTATTTTAAAAGAAAATGGATCTTCAATTAAATTACAATGTTGAGAATTTTAGAATATTAATTAAATTTTATTGGAAAAGAGATAGAATTTATTTTTACGATAAAAAGATTAATTATTTTTCGAATACTACTGACAGAATTTATTATTTAAAAATATTAATGGAATTTAAAACAAATTTTAATTGTTTTGAAGTTGACATTATTTTAAAATAAAATTATAGACATTTTGTAAATGATTTGAACTTAGAATAAATGACTGAATTCAATTTACTTACCTTTATGGCTCACATCTGTAAAATTTTTATATTAGTTAAAATAATGCTGATTTCCACACCACGCAAGGCGTACAGCACATTTGGCGCATTATCTCTTTTTTTATACTTGGTGAGATTCCCCAGTAGGTCTATTTTACCAAGTTTACAAACATTAAAACACTTTTAATGCTTTATCCAATTTATTATACTTTATATACAGTTTCAAAATAATTTTTAAAATCTGTTAAAGATAAATCATTAAAAAAATCTCTTGTATATACACATATACAACATCTCTTTAAAATATCTAAAGCAATAGTTTGTACATTTATCATCATGAGTGCTTTTTCACCGACACATAAAAACTTCTCTGCTTCTGTATCCATAAGGCATTCATGCCTTCTTTGAGAAGGATGATTAAACAAACATCCTTTACATTTGTATGCATAATTTATCTTGGTAGTAAGTTCATTTTTAACAGCATTAAAAAAATTTTTTTCGCTTCTTCCACACCACAATGCTGTTGTTGACTACATTTCGTTTTGCGGTATACTTCCTCCATGATTAAATCAGGAAGAGCTGAACACAATAATGTTTCTTGTATACAAGTGGATATATCTTCATATAAGTCTTTCAACTTTATAAATTGATCTTCAAACAGTTTTAAATAAGTGGGTCTCATCATAAACCCACCTATATCATTTTTAAAAATCTGCTGAAAGATACAGTCTCCTTCATGATTAAAAATAATGAGTTGATTGTTGCAAACACAGGAACTATCTTTGTATATTAAATTAAAGTCATCCAGTTTAGACAACAGCTCTGCCCATGTTTCAGGAGTTATCATAACCCCTCGTTTTGTAGCTACATAATCCATTTTATCATTTTGGGCATATTCACGCAAATGAATGCGAATACCTTTACGATCTTTGTGAACAGAAACGAAAGTATTCCAGTTCAAGTCCCATTTTTCAACAAGAGATGAGGTGCATGATATCTTTCTAGCATATTCATCCATCCAATCATCAGAAGGTAATTCATCATAAGGCAATTCATTGATTTTTAATTTTTTTGCTGGAGGTTCTACGTTTGATATAATTTTACGGAAGGTTAGACTTATACGACACCCTTTAATTAAAGGTTCTGAAGGAATCCCGTGAGTAAATAATTTGTTTGTTGGAGGGAACATAGAGTACATTGATCCATGTTCTAAAGAAATACATGTTTTTTCACAATCCATTCGCTTAAACTCAATCGTTCGTGTTTCACCAAAACTCAGAACAGCAATAGGGGTATTAAAATCTAAGTCTGATTCATTATCTTTATGATCAGAAATTTTCGACTTTCCATTTGAATAGAAATTAATCAAAACAAAATTGTACTTACAATTCATTGCTTCCTCGACATCATTGCGAATTTGTTGTAACATTGGTGTCCAAGGCAAGGCAGAAACTTCTAATCCACTAAAACGATAAACTAGACCATGATCTCCATACGCACAAATTTTTCGTAAAGGGTTATAACTTTGTCCTTTAATAATGAAAGTTGGAGTTGAAAACGGTAAAAGTTTAAGCTGTTCAAACACATCATTTGCTTTGACTTCATCATAAAATTTAGGTAAATAATGAACATTAAGTTCATTATTGTTAAAAGTAATACATTTATCCATAGTTTTAAGCAAAGAACTTTTATATCGACCTCTCACTGCGACAGAAGTTAATCTAATAAAAGAAAACATGAATAAAATTTGAACATAATGTAAACTTAATGCAAACATTTTAGATGATATGTTATAAATAATCATTTTATGTTTTTGTTCGATGATTACAATGAGACATTTATTTCTAATAACATTTTAAAGATTATAATACTTTTAGGTATAAAGTTATATTTCTTTATTACTATATAATTTTATTATTAATATACAATATCTAAAAATTTTATAATTGAATAACACATTACGATATTAAAGTAGCTACTTGAAGTTGTTCAAACGTCAAATAGTTAAAATATTCTTATTTTACATTTTGGTTTTCCATGATCTAATAAAATCAAACCCGAAAATTGAATACATTTTGAAAATTATAAATGATTGTATTATGCTTTTCTTCAATGATTTACTTTTAGTATTATTTAAAATAAAAATGCTTTTGAAGGGTAAAATTACATATTTTAATAACACTAATTTTTAATATACAATATCTAAACACTTTCCTATTGAGCAACTATACATTAAAATATTAAAATAGCAATCGTTTAATAGTGATTTCCAAGATTTATTATCAGAGGGATAATATGAAAGGTAAGGACTTTTAGATTCTCAATAGTTTAAAACTTGTCATTTTTCACATAAAATTATAGATATTTTTTTAATGATTTTAAATTTGACTAAATGATCGAATCGGAAATTGAACAAAATTCATATCTATAGTTTTTTTCGAAGTTCTTAATAAAATATGTAATTTGTAATAAATTTAATGAATGTAGAAATGTTTTAAGTAGTCCTATTTTCAGTCAAAAATAAATTTTCATAGTTTTTAAACTAAAGATTTGTGAAAAAGTTCGTTTGAAACTTTAAAAACTAATTTGATATCTTGTGAATATTGTGATGTTACATTCTACATATAGTATTCAAAATTTATTAACTTATTCACTATAATCTACTTAATGAATTTTATAAAATATTTTTATAACATGTTTGTCTCTTTAAAAGATGTTATTTTTTTTAAATCACATATAATGTAACTTCATTGTAATATCATAATCACAAACAAAATGGTCTTTGCTTGAATCATTCAGAAATCTATATATATTTTAGCCTAATTTTACATTTAATGAATGCAGTTATTCTTAGTATATGTGCTTTACTTATGAAAATGTTTTAGGAATAAACTACAATTTTTAAGCAACTTGAACAAACACAAATATATTAGTATTTCTTTAAATTTTAAAACTAAGATTAGTTTAAATTTATTTTTTGTTGAGTTTTTATTCAAATATTAATATCTTCCTCATCTCGATATTGGATATTTGTAATGGTTTGGAATGCACTTTACGTAAGACCCTAATTAGACTTCATATACCAAAAATGACCGATGAGTGTAAACAAACCAGAATTTTTATAATCACGTTCTTAAACATGTGTTTTGAAACTATATTTGCTTCTCTTAACTGAGATTGCTGACTTTTAAGTCAATAAATTTAACTAGTTTTTGTAAAAAATTTAATTTATTGAGTATAAATTATTATTATACTAAATATTTATTAAATACTATATACACGATTTTTACAAATGAAACTTTCAAGCATTTTGATTTTAACGGTGTTTCAAAGCTAATGTTATTTTAGTGAATTTTTTTATATAAATATGACACTTAATTTTAACCTAACAAAATTAACCGGTTAGCAAAATTTCTTAACTTGTTAAAAAATTTTCTTCTCATTTATGAGTAAATTTTTTATATTTTTCTTTAAAAGCTACCGAAAATGCAAATAATTTTGATAACTAATCTAGTTTTTACAAATAAATTCTTTAAATGCTCTAGCATATTTAAATTTTTTTAACAATTTACAAAGTATTTACACATTGAACACATTACACAATTCTAAACATGGTACATTGATCATTTTTATATGCGATGAAATGCAAAAAATTTCCTACGTTATTATTTTTTTAAAATCTATTAAGGGATTAACGTTTGTTTTTTTAATTGAATAACAATCTCATGATTTCAAATATCAATGTTTTCATAAAAATAAGAAATAATATGTGAACTTACATTTAGAAAGAGTAGTTTTCCGGTCAAATACATTCACTTTAAAACAAAGGTATGCGATATTACACTGAAATCGCGGGATAAATATATCACGTGACTCTAGCTTTGCGATAACTCTAATCAATGTGATTCGTTGTTTCGCTATACATGCGTCATCACGTGATTGGTGTGTAACAATTCTTATCATAAAATGCAATAGCTATCTTATCATTTAAGTAAACCGATGAATGTACTATATAATTAAATTCTATTAGAATTTATACTTTTTATTTAAGAGGTAAGTTATAATAATATTTTTTAAAGAGGTAAGTTATACAAACTTGTTACTGTAAATAATTATTTTAATTTCAACAAGAATAAACTAAATGTAAACCTAAACTGAAATATTATATTCACCAAAGCTTTCTAACATTTATTTTAAATTATTCCATTATATTGGACTAATCATCAAATAACATAAGATCTTTTTATAAGTCAAAACATTTAAAATATATCTATGTTAAAACATACTATGTAAAATAAATTAAAAAAACACTTTATAAAAATGGTTTAATTGAAACCGTTAAACATTTATGTTTACAGACTATGTAAAATAATTTAATAACACGTTAAACTCGTAAACCATTTAAATGATCAAACATTTATATTTAGACACACAATAAATTAATATGAAATAATGTTAAGCACTTAAACCATTAAGTATTTACAGACGATTGAAATATATGCAAATTAAGTTCAAAATATTTTAAATTTTATTTTTAAAGAAATTAAATGCAATACATAATCAATTGAAATAGTTACATACTATGTAAAATAAATTAAAAAACACTTTATATAAAATTACTTTGATTGAAACTTTTAAACATTTATATTTACAGACTATATAAAATAAGTTAATATTCAACAGCGTTAAACATGTAAACCATTAAAACAATTAAACATCTATATTTACATACTCTATTAAATAAATTAATATGAAATAGTCTTAAACATGTAGATTGAAATTAAAACAGTTACAATTTTATATTTACGCATGATATGAAAGAAATTGAAAACACTATATTAAAATAAGTAGATTGCAAAAAATAGATAATTTATATACACAATTAAATTATCTTTACACTATACAAATTATATTAAAAACTTTGATCAGAATAGAGAAACACTAAACATAAATAACAATAAATGATTACATTTATTGTTATTTATGTTTAGTGTTTCTCTATTCTGATCAAAGTTTTTAATATAATTTGTATAGTGTAAAGATAATTTAATTGTGTATATAAATTATCTATTTTTGCAATCTACTTATTTTAATATAGTGTTTTCAATTTCTTTCATATCATGCGTAAATATAAAATTGTAACTGTTTTAATTTCAATCTACATGTTTAAGACTATTTCATATTAATTTATTTAATAGAGTATGTAAATATAGATGTTTAATTGTTTTAATGGTTTACATGTTTAACGCTGTTGAATATTAACTTATTTTATATAGTCTGTAAATATAAATGTTTAAAGGTTTCAATCAAAGTAATTTTATATAAAGTGTTTTTTAATTTATTTTACATAGTATGTAACTATTTCAATTGATTATGTATTGCATTTAATTTCTTTAAAAAATAAAATTTAAAATGCTTTGAAGTTAATTTGCATAGATTTCAATCGTCTGTAAATATTTAATGGTTTAAGCATTTAACGTTATTTCATATTAATTTATTGTGTGTCTAAATATAAATGTTTGTTCATTTAAATGGTTTACGAGTTTAACGTGTTATTAAATTATTTTACATAGTCTGTAAACATAAATGTTTAACGGTTTCAATTAAACCATTTTTATAAAGTGTTTTTTTAATTTATTTTACATAGTATGTATTAACATAGATATATTTTAAATGTTTTGACTTATAAAAAGATCTTATGTTATTTAATGATTAGTCCAATATAATGGAATAATTTAAAATAAATGTTAGAAAGCTTTGGTGAATACAATATTTCAGTTTAGGCTTACATTTAGTTTATTCTTGTTGAAATTAAAATAATTATTTACAGTAACAAGTTTGTATAACTTACCTCTTTTAAAAAATATTAGTATAACTTACCTCTTTAAATAAAAGTATAAATTCTAATAGAATTTAATTATATAGTACATTCATCGGTTTACTTAAATGATAAGATAGCTATTGCATTTTATGATAAGAATTGTTACACACCAATCACGTGATGACGCATGTATAGCGAAACAACGAATCACATTGATTAGAGTTATCGCAAAGCTAGAGTCACGTGATATATTTATCCCGCGATTTCAGTGTAATATCGCATACCTTTGTTTTAAAGTGAATGTATTTGACCGGAAAACTACTCTTTCTAAATGTAAGTTCACATATTATTTCTTATTTTTATGAAAACATTGATATTTGAAATCATGAGATTGTTATTCAATTAAAAAAACAAACGTTAATCCCTTAATAGATTTTAAAAAAATAATAACGTAGGAAATTTTTTGCATTTCATCGCATATAAAAATGATCAATGTACCATGTTTAGAATTGTGTAATGTGTTCAATGTGTAAATACTTTGTAAATTGTTAAAAAAATTTAAATATGCTAGAGCATTTAAAGAATTTATTTGTAAAAACTAGATTAGTTATCAAAATTATTTGCATTTTCGGTAGCTTTTAAAGAAAAATATAAAAAATTTACTCATAAATGAGAAGAAAATTTTTTAACAAGTTAAGAAATTTTGCTAACCGGTTAATTTTGTTAGGTTAAAATTAAGTGTCATATTTATATAAAAAAATTCACTAAAATAACATTAGCTTTGAAACACCGTTAAAATCAAAATGCTTGAAAGTTTCATTTGTAAAAATCGTGTATATAGTATTTAATAAATATTTAGTATAATAATAATTTATACTCAATAAATTAAATTTTTTACAAAAACTAGTTAAATTTATTGACTTAAAAGTCAGCAATCTCAGTTAAGAGAAGCAAATATAGTTTCAAAACACATGTTTAAGAACGTGATTATAAAAATTCTGGTTTGTTTACACTCATCGGTCATTTTTGGTATATGAAGTCTAATTAGGGTCTTACGTAAAGTGCATTCCAAACCATTACAAATATCCAATATCGAGATGAGGAAGATATTAATATTTGAATAAAAACTCAACAAAAAATAAATTTAAACTAATCTTAGTTTTAAAATTTAAAGAAATACTAATATATTTGTGTTTGTTCAAGTTGCTTAAAAATTGTAGTTTATTCCTAAAACATTTTCATAAGTAAAGCACATATACTAAGAATAACTGCATTCATTAAATGTAAAATTAGGCTAAAATATATATAGATTTCTGAATGATTCAAGCAAAGACCATTTTGTTTGTGATTATGATATTACAATGAAGTTACATTATATGTGATTTAAAAAAAATAACATCTTTTAAAGAGACAAACATGTTATAAAAATATTTTATAAAATTCATTAAGTAGATTATAGTGAATAAGTTAATAAATTTTGAATACTATATGTAGAATGTAACATCACAATATTCACAAGATATCAAATTAGTTTTTAAAGTTTCAAACGAACTTTTTCACAAATCTTTAGTTTAAAAACTATGAAAATTTATTTTTGACTGAAAATAGGACTACTTAAAACATTTCTACATTCATTAAATTTATTACAAATTACATATTTTATTAAGAACTTCGAAAAAAACTATAGATATGAATTTTGTTCAATTTCCGATTCGATCATTTAGTCAAATTTAAAATCATTAAAAAAATATCTATAATTTTATGTGAAAAATGACAAGTTTTAAACTATTGAGAATCTAAAAGTCCTTATCTTTCATATTATCCCTCTGATAATAAATCTTGGAAATCACTATTAAACGATTGCTATTTTAATATTTTAATGTATAGTTGCTCAATAGGAAAGTGTTTAGATATTGTATATTAAAAATTAGTGTTATTAAAATATGTAATTTTACCCTTCAAAAGCATTTTTCTTTTAAATAATACTAAAAGTAAATCTCGATATAAAAAACAGTAAATCATTGAAGAAAAGCATAATACAATCATTTATAATTTTCAAAATGTATTCAATTTTCGGGTTTGATTTTATTAGATCATGGAAAACCAAAATGTAAAATAAGAATATTTTAACTATTTGACGTTTGAACAACTTCAAGTAGCTACTTTAATATCGTAATGTGTTATTCAATTATAAAATTTTTAGATATTGTATATTAATAATAAAATTATATAGTAATAAAGAAATATAACTTTATACCTAAAAGTATTATAATCTTTAAAATGTTATTAGAAATAAATGTCTCATTGTAATCATCGAACAAAAACATAAAATGATTATTTATAACATATCATCTAAAATGTTTGCATTAAGTTTACATTATGTTCAAATTTTATTCATGTTTTCTTTTATTAGATTAACTTCTGTCGCAGTGAGAGGTCGATATAAAAGTTCTTTGCTTAAAACTATGGATAAATGTATTACTTTTAACAATAATGAACTTAATGTTCATTATTTACCTAAATTTTATGATGAAGTCAAAGCAAATGATGTGTTTGAACAGCTTAAACTTTTACCGTTTTCAACTCCAACTTTCATTATTAAAGGACAAAGTTATAACCCTTTACGAAAAATTTGTGCGTATGGAGATCATGGTCTAGTTTATCGTTTTAGTGGATTAGAAGTTTCTGCCTTGCCTTGGACACCAATGTTACAACAAATTCGCAATGATGTCGAGGAAGCAATGAATTGTAAGTACAATTTTGTTTTGATTAATTTCTATTCAAATGGAAAGTCGAAAATTTCTGATCATAAAGATAATGAATCAGACTTAGATTTTAATACCCCTATTGCTGTTCTGAGTTTTGGTGAAACACGAACGATTGAGTTTAAGCGAATGGATTGTGAAAAAACATGTATTTCTTTAGAACATGGATCAATGTACTCTATGTTCCCTCCAACAAACAAATTATTTACTCACGGGATTCCTTCAGAACCTTTAATTAAGGGGTGTCGTATAAGTCTAACCTTCCGTAAAATTATGTCAAACGTAGAACCTCCAGCAAAAAAATTAAAAATCAATGAATTGCCTTATGATGAATTACCTTCTGATGATTGGATGGATGAATATGCTAGAAAGATATCATGCACCTCATCTCTTGTTGAAAAATGGGACTTGAACTGGAATACTTTCGTTTCTGTTCACAAAGATCGTAAAGGTATTCGCATTCATTTGCGTGAATATGCCCAAAATGATAAAATGGATTATGTAGCTACAAAACGAGGGGTTATGATAACTCCTGAAACATGGGCAGAGCTGTTGTCTAAACTGGATGACTTTAATTTAATATACAAAGATAGTTCCTGTGTTTGCAACAATCAACTCATTATTTTTAATCATGAAGGAGACTGTATCTTTCAGCAGATTTTTAAAAATGATATAGGTGGGTTTATGATGAGACCCACTTATTTAAAACTGTTTGAAGATCAATTTATAAAGTTGAAAGACTTATATGAAGATATATCCACTTGTATACAAGAAACATTATTGTGTTCAGCTCTTCCTGATTTAATCATGGAGGAAGTATACCGCAAAACGAAATGTAGTCAACAACAGCATTGTGATGTGGAAGAAGCGAAAAAAATTTTTTTAATGCTGTTAAAAATGAACTTACTACCAAGATAAATTATGCATACAAATGTAAAGGATGTTTGTTTAATCATCCTTCTCAAAGAAGGCATGAATGCCTTATGGATACAGAAGCAGAGAAGTTTTTATGTGTCGGTGAAAAAGCACTCATGATGATAAATGTACAAACTATTGCTTTAGATATTTTAAAGAGATGTTGTATATGTGTATATACAAGAGATTTTTTTAATGATTTATCTTTAACAGATTTTAAAAATTATTTTGAAACTGCATATAAAGTATAATATATTGGATGAAGCATTAAAAGTGTTTTAATGTTTGTAAACTTGGTAAAATAGACCTACTGGGGAATCTCACCAAGTATAAAAAAAGAGATAATGCGCCAAATGTGCTGTACGCCTTGCGTGGTGTGGAAATCAGCATTATTTTAACTAATATAAAAATTTTACAGTTGTGAGCATAAAGGTAAGTAAATAGAATTCAGTCATTTATTCTAAGTTCAAATCATTTACAAAATGTCTATAATTTTATTTTAAAATAATGTCAACTTCAAAACAATTAAAATTTGTTTTAAATTCCATTAATATTTTTAAATAATAAATTCTGTCAGTAGTATTCGAAAAATAATTAATCTTTTTATCGTAAAAATAAATTCTATCTCTTTTCCAATAAAATTTAATTAATATTCTAAAATTCTCAACATTGTAATTTAATTGAAGATCCATTTTCTTTTAAAATAAAATATGTGTAAATTTTAAATTCTGAAAAATATATTCTATTTGAAATTAAATTCTATTACTTTAAAAATAAATTCATAATATATTACACTTTAAAATACATTATAATCCTTAAACATAAAAATTCTACTTAAATTCTCTACAAAAAATTCTAAGTCCAAATCATCCCCTATGATAATAAACCATAAAAACCATTCCCTTTACGAAGTCCGAGTAGCTCAGTCGATAAGATAACAGACTACCACGGCTGAGGTTCGAGGTTCTGTCCCCACGGCTGGAAATGTTCATTTTTAAAAATATACAGTTCAAAATTAATCCTATAGAGGGCAGCATTAGTATAAATAGTTTGAAAATTCTTCCATAGATGGCACCACAATTCAATGACGTCACTCTTAGCATTAATATAAAATGTTTCAAAATTTCTCCATAGATGGCAGCACTATTCAATGACGTCACACACTCTGTTTAGTGATAAGAACCACGTGTAAGATCACACACATATGACGTCACTCTAAACCCTCGTATAAGACTACAAACTTATGACGTCACCGCTACTGCTGATAAGAGGCTGCTGCGTGCTGCGCGTGCAGGTGAACTGTCCTTTTCTCACTACTCATGTGAACTGGAGGAGAAATGAATGAAGCAATGTTCTTTTTTCTGACGAGTCCCGTTCTTCTATTCATCCTGACAATAGGCATATTTTCATCTGGAGGGACCGTAGCAGTAGAAATAATCCAGCGTTCGTGCACGAAAGTGTCAGATTTGGCGGTGGGGGAGTGTTGGTGTATGATGTCATCTCTATTGACGGCCGCAGAGACCTCTATATCATTCAAAATGGACCTCTGACTGGTCACCGATATAGGGATGAGATCCTCAGATCTATTGTATTCCCTTACGCTGCAGCAATCGGAGATGACTTCATTTTAATGGACAATAACTGCAGGCCTCATCGTGCTAACCTGGTGGAGGATTTCCTTTTCAAGGAAGAAATCGTACGAATGGAATAGCCAGCGTGTTCTCCAGACATGAATCCAATAGAGCACGTTTGGGACGCTCTAGGAAGATGAGTTGCTGGCCACTAACCACCCCCACAAACTCTCCAAGAACTGGAAAGAGCTCTTCTGGAGGAGTGTGACAGAATATCCCAACTCGTGATTAATAGCCTCATTGACTCCATGCCTCAAAGGTGTTCAACGTTGCTGGCCGTCTGTGGAAACCCTACCCCCTACTGAAATTGACTTATTTTGAAGACAACACCTTTCCTTATTCTTTTTCTCTCATTTGCACAAATTGTGTTTTTTTCCTTTTGTACACAAATGCGCAATAAAATACATTTTTTTTTCTGCCAAACATGTGTAATTTATTATCATATAACCTACTACGTCTGTGGACCACGTATCAATCAGCTAAAAAGTTTCCCAGCCACAAGATCCACCTAAAACCACAATATCCTTTAATTGTTTTGAGCAGTGTATATATATATATATACACTGGTGGCCAAAATAGTGGACACTTTTGGAAATTTTTATGTTTTTGAACTTTGTATGCATATAGAAAGCGTTACATTTCACAAAATGCAAACTTGTATATATCATTTTAAAGAGAATTTATTACTGAATTTAATACAAAACACAAAATTCAATTGTTTGCAATAAAAAAAAGTAAAACGATAATAGTTATCGATATACATTAGATAGTGATGATTGCAGTGAGTTATCAGTACTTAGTAGAGTAGCCTTTATTTTTGATTACAGCATCACATCGACGTTTCATTGAGCTGACAAGAGTTTTAAGCTCTTCTTTCGTTATTACATGATGCCAGGAAACAATTATAGCCTCAATTAGTTCCCTTTTATTTAATAGGCGCCTCATTCAGGCAAGAGTTTTCAAACGGTGCCACAAATTTTCGATAGAATTGAGGTTAGCAATAAATAAAACTGGTGACCTAATTTCTTATTTCTCTATACAAGAACATTCTTAACAATCGTTCATCTGAAGAGGTAGTAATTCTTGGATTACTTTCAGTAAGATTTATGAGATCCGAACTATCTGCTAGAAAATGGACTTGCAACGGAACAAACAAAATTCAGCCACCTTGCAGTATCAAGCCTATTGATGATTTGCTTTTAAACGACAAATGACTGACTAATATAATTCTGCTTGCCAATGTTACCCAATTGGTTTTTTATTTTTGGATATTTCATATTTTTAATGTTTTCTCATTCACGTGTGGTTACTTGAAAAAGTTTCGCAATATAAGCAAATTCACAAATTTTGTATAATTGTAATTCAACTTGCCGCTTAACCATTTCAAACCAATAATGTCATCAATATACATTTTGCATCTTTGCATATATTTCCTTGCAAAGTAATGCCAAATTAAGAGGCGTAATTTTACATCATGGCAATCATTTTGGCAATCATGCTCGAAACCATGGTAGCTTAGTTTTAATATTTGCAAATAAATAATTTCTAATGAAACTATTCCCAGTAGTTTTCCTGTGGGAAAAAAAAACACACACACAAAGAAATTTCGTTTTTCTTTCTTAAATTCTGCTGGATTTATTTTTTTTTTTTTTTTTTTTTGTAATTTTAAAGTTTGGTGAAAAAAAATTTGCTGAGATGTCGAAATTGTCACTCCATCGTATCTCAAAACCATGAGACAGTTTTAATTCTACAATTGTCTTTTATTACAGAAATACATAAAAAGAATTGTTATACAATAGGCAAGCAAAACTAGTTTACTGATCAGGGTTGGATAAACACAAAAGCAAGAGCGTATCGATTTCTAAGTTTTATTCCGTATAATTTAAAAATTAAACAGTTTATGATCCTTTTAAAATAATCTGTCCAAATTTTCTGTAAAAGTTTGACTGTTATAAATTTGAGCATCATATGTAATTATATATAAGCCAAATTTAGAAACTAAGAGAAAGTTTTATAGATTATCTGAATGTTTTTAACTTGTTTTATTTCTTATTTTATTATTAATATTTTATAATTTTCTTTGTAGAAATGATAATATTATTAGATGTTTTTGAAATTTTCCTTTTAAAAAAAAAGAAAAAAAGAAAAGAATGTGTGTAATATATTCATTATGGTAAATAACGATTTACAAATCAGAGATTATGTCGTCAAAGATTCCGATTCTCCATTTGTATACTTTTAAAATTGCAATAACAGCAGTTTAAATACATTAGTGCATTACAAACTTTGAGGAAAATGGTGAAAAAGAAATTAAATAATGTAATCATCGATAGTATTTTTAACCGTCAAATAATTTTCGAGATATTAAACAACCTTTAAGGAGTTTGCTGTTTTGAGTTCTGGATTTTAATGCTTGATTGTCTTAGGAGTACATTAGTAGACCAAATAAAAAGTGACTGCTGAAATTTTTGCTTTTTATTTATTTTCATTTTTAAATAAAACTGTACATGAGGAATTTATACAAGAAAATTAAAGTAAAAATTTTGCCATCATACTTAATTTAGTCTTAAAATAAATCTTATGTTTACAACTTTATGATAAAAGCATGGAAAATTACAATAAAGAAAATAAACAACATAATGGAAATGGTAAAAATATATAAATACAAAGATATTATCATCTAAAATCTTTAATATACAAGAAAAAATACTTTATAAAAGACAATACTTACTCTGATGAATAATTCTTCTCCGGTTAAAAACATTTCTAAATGGTATCTGTTAATAATTTATGAAAAATAATGACATTCATAATGTGAGAAAGCTCAATTTGATGAACAAATTTTACTTAAATGCTAACTACATAACAGGAATTGCTAATTATTAAAGAAATATCAAAATGTACCACTTTGAACTTATGTTAATGACAAAAATGGAGAATACAACGTGTATTATCATTCTGAAATTGTTACTGATATTTAAGGAATTTTGTTAAAGAAAAGCATTATAAAAAAATTTAATTAATGTTAATACAAATATACGTTTAATGTCTGAAGAATGTTTACAATGTGTTTGTACGCAGACTTTTTCTGGCAAGTGTAATATTAATTTCCTTTAATTTTTTGTGCATAAGTAATCTTGTTTCAAAATCGTAGTAAATAATATAATTGAACAAGGTAACAACTGTATATTTTATAATATTACCCTATAATATTTCAGTTTTAAAGTTTATTTAAATGAAAACAGAGTAAATTTAAAATACATATCATAGCTACATTTCCAACACTAATAAGCAAGACTCTAACATGCTTTACTTACAGATGTCTCTTTTATTGTATACAAATTTCGTTGAGTGAGAAAAACAGATTCTTCTTTCTTGACTTGGAAGCTGACCGCATTGTAAATCAGCGGGAGATGTATGGGAGAAATTTTCTCCTCTTTAACCTTTTGAGCCCGGTGTCACCGTTTCAAAAAACTGCTCCTACGGTGATGCGAGAAGATGACATTTCCTACCCCCTTGTCCGAAAGGAGAAGGTCATTTTCACCCCACTTAAGTGCTGAAATTTTCACCGTCACGAATCTTTTGAGGGTGATACACCGCGCTATGTCTGCCGTAACTTTCATGAAAATGTGTTTACCCTAAATACTATACCTATCGACAAGCAATCGGTTTTTTTCCTTTCCAACTTGTACCACAGCCGTCTCAGAGGCACTCCCTTTCGTGGTACAATAGTTCTACGAAAAGGTAAGTTACCGTACTGTAAGATGAAAATCAGCTAAGTCCACGGCAAAAAATTTTCGGCATCATAGGTGGCGTTGAGTGCAGGGCTTGATTTTCAGAAATAAAAGTGAGATAGACTTCTAATCAAAATTCGTATCGAAATATTGATACAATAAAAAACACTTTTAATTTAAAATAAACAATAATGTTTATTTTGTATAATTGCGTGAAGAAAAATAGGAAATATCTCTAAACCAAATTTAATACAGCCTGAATGAAATTAGAATTTGGTTGAAATTTACTCAGATTTTAACTTTACATTTTGACATTATAAAAATATTTGGAAAATGCTTAAGCGCTAAAAATATCCTTAGATGAGAGAATTTCTGTTTTTTGTAATTTGCAAAAAACCGGAAGTTTCTGTTATGAAATAACACTTGTGAGACGTTAAAAGGTGCTCCGTTGGATTCATTTCCCCCCAACGTAGGTCTAGTAGGGTCTTCAGTAGTAATTCCACGGTACAATTCCATTCATACCGAAAATAAGTGAAATTACTTTGTATTAAGAAATGTATTTTACTGAACTGACTAAATCAGATTATTCTATTTCCTTTAAAGTTGCTTATCAAAGAAGAAAACAAATCCCATATGAGGAAAACAGAGGAATGAATCCAAAAAAATTGAATAATAAAGAAGTATTATATTGAAAAAAAAA
The DNA here is from genome assembly GCA_037975125.1 of Latrodectus hesperus. Taxonomy (NCBI): domain Eukaryota; kingdom Metazoa; phylum Arthropoda; class Arachnida; order Araneae; family Theridiidae; genus Latrodectus; species Latrodectus hesperus. Next base: position 94,719,496 of record CM075859.1, on the reverse strand, counting down.
AGGTACGAGATACTTCTATTGTAAATCCCGTCAAAAGTAAAAACTAATGAACTGGAACGAAAACTACTTTTTAAGTTGGTGAAAGTATATAGTAGAAACTATTCCTAAATGAAGATAAATTAAAATTTAATTGAATAAAGGCTATTGAGCATTAAATAAGAAAAACGGATCGATGAAAGAGTATCATCATCCGAAACCCTTTACCAGATCAGAGTCTACATATCCAGATAAAACAAAATTAAACATGACTGTAAATACTAATATTCCTATTAATATTCAATAATTAAATATATTTTTAAAAGAGAAAATATATTACAGTTAAATGAAGATCATGAATATAAGCATCAATACGTATAAAATTAAATATAAAACATTTATTCAGAGTAATGTATAATAATGCTTTACTCAATAAAATTTATTATATCATTTCCTGTATTTATCAGTACAGTTATATATATATATATATATATATATATATATATATATATATATATATATATATATATATATATATATATATATATATATATATATATATATATATATATATATGATAGTTCAAAGATGGAATGCAGAAAATTGGTTACGGCAAGATTCTTAAAATATTTCATAGCTAAAATGAATAATACCTAGTCCTGAATTTAAAAGAAAAACTTGGTTCACAGTTCCAAAAATTTTGGAACTCATGGAAAGGTAAAAAAGGTAAAAAACTCATGGACTTCAAACTTTACTAAACTAATTCTAAGAGAATAATCTAAGACTATTGGTCACCATGAATTTCGTACTAAAATTTATTAACAATTTTGAGGATGCATATTTCGGGTGCCTTAAAAAAAGATATTTTGAGTAGTGAAACAAAGTACTATTTTAGATAAAAATGTATATCATGGCACGCCTATTAATTAAAATTTAAAATAAATGATATAACATTGACACGAAGTAATTTTCTCTAGACCATACAGATAATATTCTTACTTGTCATGGTTTACATTTTACAATCTTCTCTTATCTGTGTTTTAAATCAGATTATTGTATCAATAAAGAATTACGAATTTCTGTGTTGCCCTTTTGTAAAGTTATTCACTTTGCTATACATTTAATAATAGTGTATATATATATATATATATATATATATATATATATATATATATATATATATATATATATATTAAAATATATTAAATTACTATGATTTATATATTACATGATTGACAGGGCCCGAGAAGGATGCTAACTTTAAAATGCGCATCAAAATATTGAAGTGTGCATATTTTGAAGCGCATTTTTAAAATATTTTAAAACAATCATACCATTACGAACATTTAAATTTCATATGTATTCCCATAATTGTTAAGTTATTTTCAATTTTATTTATTAATAACTTAAGAAAGCAATATAATTCTAAAATTACTCACAAATTTCTTATATCAATAACGAATATTTAAAATTATTTACATAATTAGCACATTGTTTATACAGGTTCTAAGCCTAAAACAGATTATTTGTAGAAACTTTATTCACTAAATAATATGTTATTCATGCATTTATTTCATTTTTTATTATAATTAAAAAAATCATCTAAAAATTTGAGGGATTAAAAACATGATAGCAGAAAATAGTTTAGCAACACACACATACACACACACACACACACACACACACACACACATATATATATATATATATATATATATATATATATATATATATATATATATATATATATATATATGTATGTATGTATATATATTAAGTAATAATTTGTGGTGCATATTTCTTCAATGATTGTTAAAATTCCCATTTAATTAAAACTTCTAAACAGACAAAAATACTTGCAAAAAATATTATTGATATAAAGTGTATTTTAGATGAATAAATTGTAAACAGAATATAAATTAGTAATCTTCATTACATATTTCAAACTATATATATATATATATATATATATATATATATATATATATATATATATATATATATATATATATATATATATATATATATATATATATATATATATATATATATATATATATATATATATAATTTATAATAAGTGTGAAAGAAATAAAGTAAATATGTATTGCCTTTATCTCTAAATAATTTCTACTTTTGGAGAAAATTTGAAGTAATAAAATAAATCTTTGATATACTAATTATTATAGATATTAGTATATATGGAGACCACAGGAGTTAAAAACTATAAGACACTTTGTAAAATAAGAGAGCAGCGTAATTACATGCACATACATATGCAACCACAAATGAAACAAAAAATTCACTTGACAATTCTCTTAGTTAAGAAATTTTAATCTTGACTCATAATATACAAGGGAAGTGTTCTATGAAATAAATAAATAGCGCAGTGAACGTGTTTATAGTTAAATTTATTAAAAATACGAAAAAAGAAAATTCTCAATAGTTTATCATTTAATGGTAGCAATATATTTTTGAAAATATAAATTATATCTATGATTATTATAAATGGTTACATTTGAAAACTTTATCATTTCCGATTATTTTAAGATGAAGTAGCTAATTTTTGTAATTTATAATAAATATAGACATTATAAATATGACGTCGCATATAAAACTATTTAAATTCTTTCATATATTTACAAATTATTATTTTTATCTATTACACGCTACATTTGCGTCATAAAAAATTAAAGTTAATTTCCAAAAATAATTCTAAAATTATTAAAATTCGTTAGAATAAAAGAGAAAATTTATTAAGTACTTGCAAATATTGAGAAATGTATCTCCTTGTACAGTCACAGATTTTACCCCTGCCTTTACAATCAAACATTGTATTATCATAAAATCATTTAAGATTTGCATTTACAATGTAAATAGAAATATTTTTATGTTAAAAGCATCAAATTAAGGATTGTAGTAGCATGCATGAAAAGCGTTTTTTTTTTAAATTTCATGAAAAGTAAGTTTTTTTGCATATTAATAACATTTCAATCTTATATTATTTTAACTTAAGGTCTATAAGTCCTCATCGAAATTTAAAAATACGAAAAAAATCAGTCATTCAGAAAATTTATAAAGACGCGCGAATTTCTAATAATGAAAATTTTATCACTCAAACTATACATATAATCTTATTTTAATAAATGCCGGGTTTAATGGTAATTTAATTAACATTAAAATTTTCGGTTTTAGAAATAAGAGTATTTATCATTTTTAATATGATTAAAAAATTTTATGAAATACTTTTAAATTTAAGAGTACGATGGAAATATAGAAATTGAAACATTTGAATACACCATTTAAGTTGAATAACTTTCAAAAATAAGAAAAATGTAAATGCAAAGAAAAAACAAAGGAAAATAGATACAGAACTTATACTTTTTGCATTTATTAAATGACGAAATATACTTATGACACAGTTTCTTATAAAATTCTTAAATATGAAAAAAATGTTGAAAACTTTTAAAAATAAAGTTGTAATTGATTTAATCGCATTAGAGAATCTAGTTTTAATTTTTTTTTAAATTCATAGCTACGTGTAATACGAATTCGGATTGACAAAAAATAATTTGTACTACTTGAAATTGGATTGGAGAGAAGTAATTTGTGATATTACATAAAGCTCCAGTTATTTAATTCAAGAAAAACAAAAATGTATTTAATTAAAAATATAACTGGTTAATTTTTAATAACTGGTTATTAAAAATATAACTTACTAATTTAGAAGGAGCAGTTTACATGACCTGGAATCACAAGACGTTTCAAATACAACAAAATGTATTAAAAAGAAATAAAAAAACACGTATAATAAAAAAACTCGTAAAATAAAAAAACACGTAAAAAGAAATAATACAACACCGTGCAGCAGTTTTAAGGTTAGGTTATGGCAAACAGTATTCTATGTCCTAAAATTTATCATTTACGTTGAATTAATTTCAAATTAACAAAAATATAAATATAATTAACAATGAGTTATAGAGATTTATATTTTTCTGAAACATTTTTAAAACATGCGGCAAACTTAGTCAAAACTGTAAGTTGTAGTGTGCAACGTTGACCAATATCCTTGTATTAAAGATGAATTAAATTCAAAACTAATAAACATATAAATGGTAAGTGCTGAAATACATTATTCTTAGAATTTGTTCTAATGTAACAAAAATGTGTAGCAATTTTAGAGTTAGTTATTTCGGCCAAAACTGGCCGTCGTTTTAGTTGGTGGCTTAGTTTTAATGGAGATGGTCGTTATTTAATGTAACTGTTGTTTTACAACAGTTATGTTTGTAAACGTTATTAGAATAACTGGTTATTATAAAAATAGCATTATTCAATAACGGACCTTTAAATTACTCCTATCTGCCATGAGAAGGTGTCATACAATTTGGCAATTTATCGCTTTAGTTGGCGGATTAATTTTAAATTAAAATTGTTGTCCACTGGAACATCAGTAACAGCACGTTGTCTGGAACAGTTATGCGGTAACGAAATGCTGTAGGGAAATTGTTCGTCATTCAAGGAACTGTCTGTTATGCAGAAATAAAATATTGTTTGACAACTGCTCGTTATTGTTATTGAAGAACGGTCTGTTATTCAGTAACGAAGAGAACACCTCGTTATTTTAAGAACGCCTGTCATGTAATAACGAAAAGTTATTTGATAATATTTGATTTTCGTTATTTCAAGAACGTTATGTTGCTAGACAACATTTCGTTACTTTGAAAGCAATATTTCAATTGCTGATTTAAGAAAGGAACAACTGGCTTCTTTCTTCATTTTTGATATTTTTCGTATTTTCTATTCACGCTGCGCTTGCTATAGATTCGTGATGGGGAAAATTTTAAGGGGTTTATTTTTAGGAGGAATTGAAAATGGTAAAATTTTGATTTGAAAATGGTAATTAAGTTAGCAATAATCAGGAATTAAAATAATTCAGTTTGACTTTAGGTATAATTATAGAAATTTTGAAATGAATATAAAAGATATTGTAGAAGCTGTCCTACTAAATTCAAGTGGACTGTATACTTTAATAAAAATAACATTTATTCAAACATAACAAATCATTAAAATGGGATAGCGGAAGACCGACGGCAGGCCCGTCTGTCACCTTCCAATGTTGCAGCTACTTTCTTACAAAATTACGGCCAACACCCCCTAAAGACAAGGCCTGCGCATCACTGTGATGAGTCATCCACTTGAGGCCGGTTGTTTCGTCCCCTTTATGGCGATCTAAATAACTCAATTTTTACTATGCATTACAACAAATGTGTGTTCAATTAATTGAATCACACCACAGAGAGGGAATTATATAAATATCTGATAAATCTGTGTTTGATAATTGCTTGGAAAATTTTAACATTTGTGTTCAATGATCTAAGCTAAATTATTGTAATAAATAAAATAAAAACTGAACAGAATTTTTTCCAAGATCATTCATTTATTTAAATGATTTAATTTAAAAAATGTTTCAGTTTATTATAATAGTACACTTAAAAATCTTATAATATAAGAAAACAAAATACTTAATTTGTCTAACCAAGTGATTAGAAAATAAAAAATATAAATGAAATATTACTTTAAAAATTAAATTTGTAATTCTTAGGTTAAAAATGTTTTTTATAATTATAATAAAATGTTATGCATTTTGTTTCATTTGTTTTTTCTAAAAATTTCCAATTTTACAATTTATCAACCATTATTTGTAGTTTGATAAGATTTTTAAGTAACTTGTAGAAAAAATTTATGAAATTATTAGGATCATGTTTGAAATATATTCCTGCAATATTTTTCTCCTATAGTTTTTATAATAAATTTATGATATCACGTAACACAATGATTGTACATTTTAAAGTTTTCACAATAATCATTTAATTAACCATGATTTGTATGATTTAATCTGATAATATCAACATTACTTGTTGTATTAATATTGAAAATATAGGCAGATATTAAATCATTAATATCAAAAATATATATAAAATGAATTTTTAAATTAAATTTGTGGCCAAATAAAAACATTAATCTTTTCCATTATACAAATAGTTGGAGTAAATGAAACATTTGCTTTTATTGCATTATTAATTTTTTTCTTTAAATATCACCTAAAAATAGGAAAATTTATAACTTGCATAAATAATAAAAATAGAATAAAGACAGCAACAGTATGCTTAAAATAACTTTATTAAACACTTCAATTCCACATTAAAATTTATTATAAATTAGTATCAAAATGTTATTAATTTGTTTGGATATACAAAATAATTTTTTGAAATAAGCAAAATGTAAATAACAATGTAAGTTTAGGAACATCAATTTTTAATAATTATATTTATCTACAAAAAACTCTTCTCTGAAATTTATATTATTTTCCTAATGTTTGTAATTTTCTTTTTGATTTTGAATTAAGGAGTTTTTTATTTATTAAATCATCATCAATTTTTTTACAATAATTTTTGAGTAAAATATTAGTAGGAGTTAAAACAATATTTTTTACTAAATCATCACTGTCATGTTTGCAACATTCTGAAGTTAAATTAATTTCAGCTAATCCAAGATTTTTTAATGTTACATTGCTTGCGATAAATCTATGATTGTTACACTTCAAAAAATCGTTTTCATATTCAGAAGATAGTAGTTTAGAAATAACAGTATAATTAAAATGAATTATTTTGATGATTTCATTACAAGGATATTTTAAACCACCCCTATATATCTATATTTTTAATTAAAAGATAGTTTTCACATTCATCGTCAACTTCGCTTATTAAATAAACATAGCACATTTCACATTTAATTTTTTTTAAGAGAGAATGGACACAATAGCCTGCTATGTATGTTAAAATAGTTAACAAATGAGAATATTTTTTTAAATCATTTGAGTTTATTTTCAAATTAAACATTGATTATTTAGGGTCGAGAATATCAAGATTTAGATTTTCATCAACATCATCATTTAAATTTATTTCTACATTTCCATGAACAGCAGAATTTAATGTTAAAGGAATAAGGCTCCTGATTCTTAGTTTAGTTTCTGTTTCGAATATTTGAGTGAGAGAAATGTTGTATTGAGATCCAGACAACTGTCTATAAAGACCAAAACGTTCTTCGAGAGAATCTGTCTGTGAAATTTTCCCGTTAAAACATATTCCATATTTAATACTTTTGAACAATAACCTACAATTTCTATATGAGCATTTGTAGTATGGGTTAATGCTAAGTGAGTTTCTGTATTTAATTTTCCTGTATCACTTTTACAACTTTTCCAATTATTTAACCATAGTGAACATTTTTTAAGAAGATTAAGCTTTTATCAGTAGGTGTATTAGTAAGTGGTTTTTGATATTCATTTCTTTTTCCATTCCCTTTGAAAACACTTTTTACCTTAACGATATCCCACCAAGTGGTTATGTGATTTATAAATACAGCTGTTTCTTCATAGTTAAGTAAATCGAAAATAGGTCCCGCAGTTTTTAGCCCCTCTGAAATATGGCAATTAAAAATTTGAAGAACTAATTTTACATTTTCCTTTCTAAATTTGATGGACAAAGAGATTTAGAAGAGAGTGTGTGACAATATTCAACAGTATTAATGGATTCAATTTCATGCAGTTTTCTCAAGGTGTTCAAGGATGCTGTTTTTAATTTTTCATCAGGAAAAATCAAATCAAAATTTGGATAGTAAAACGCTACTTCTGAATTTTTCTGGTTAAGCCAGTTATTCCTTATATTTTTAAGTAAATGTACAGAATCTAATACAAAATATAATGGTCTATTTGAATCGACGGGAGGATTATATTTAATTTTGAGAGAAGGGGTGTCTAAAATAAGGACATATCTTTCCTATTAACAGCATTGTTATCACTTTTTTTACTTTCTTCTAAGGCACAAGCAAAGTTCTGATTTTCAATTCTTATCTTTTTTGCGTCTGGCTCCTCTCGGTGATTCTTGGTTGTCGTTAAGTATTTCGGACAATTTGGAAATATGGAGGGAATAGCATCTAACTTCAATCGTGGGTGTCGTACGGGAACGCTCAGTTTTTCACCTGTTTTCTCTACATATAGCTCTGAACATCTCAGGATATCACTCTGTGCAAAGTGATGCTCACAAACCTGAAAAAAGGAAAAAACACTATTAAGATAAATATAACTACATATATTTAGTTGAATTCCCTAAGACCCTTTTAAAAGTTGTTTTGATTACATCATATATTTCATTCTGATAAGATTCACACACACACACACAAAAGCAATATTTATAATCACTATTTTAACTGATAAAAAAATGTTAAACTTTAATTAAAATTATCTTAGAGGTAGAATTTGTGATTTATTTTACAATTTAAATTATGTATATCTCATGTGTAATTAAAATTATATCTAGTTCCTTTTTCCACTTCATATTATAGATTAACATAATGAGAACGTAAATAATAATTATTTCCTCAAGTATATTGAATAATTACTGCTACCACTATTATTTATTTTCGAATATGCAAAATGTGAAATAAATTAATTCTCAAATATTTCATTACTAAATTAATTATTAATTTATAATATAATTATTCAGATGCAGTAACACTTATTATACCAATAATCATATATGATTAAAAAATAATTAATTTGATTAATTAAATAGTGAATATTTTTAGTAATTTTCAAATCTATTGAAAGTTTTACAATTAGAGCCAAATGAACTACAGAATGAGAATTTTTTTTTAAGATGAAAAACGTACAATTATGGTTGATGGAAATAACATTAACTTTAATATTTCTTATCCATGCCACAAGGATGCGTTTTAAATTAAAAAATGTATTTCACTAACGATTTAATTATTGTTATTTGAAATAAATAAAATAAAACTTACCCTAGAATTTTTGTCACTTTTAGATTTTCTTGAGGAATAACAGCCAGCCACTTCTTTAGCATTTCTTCATTTTTAGGAAAACTGAAGACAGACACCTTTAGTTGTTCATCGTAGTTCGATCGGCAATTGATAATGGAACACTTAAATGGCATTTTTATGAAAATTCTTGAAATAATATAATACTTTTAATGAATATTTTAAGACAAGGCTTATCACACACACGTGCAAAATCAACTCCGTACGGAGACTGAAATGAGTCGTCGAGCAGGCGACAGGAAATGGAGGGAGAAATTTCAACTTTATAGTCAGCCTTATGTGGATGACTCATTCCAGAAAGAAGTTTTTTTTTTCGTCTGGAATTGAGGGAGGTCTGTAGCCTTCCGGCCATGTACCTCGTTTTCTAATGAATTGGAGTCCTTGGATAGTCTTGGCCTGGTGATTAAAAAATCAGAAATAAAGATACAATAATGAATAATACAAAACTATTGAGGTAAGTGCTCCCACTGGATGCACTCTGCATGACTTGTGTTTTTGGACTAAGTAATTGAGTAATCCTAGTAATAGACACTTAGATGATGGCAATAATTTTTTGTACACATAAAATCCATATAAAATTTTTTTACGTAGGAAAATATAATACAATACAGGATGAATACAATAATTCTTTGAAGCACACAAATTCCGTTAAAATATTTACCAAGGAGTTACAAAGGAAAAACACAGGTTGATGACAATAATTCTTGATAAACACAAAGTTCCGTTAGAATATTTACAACGGAGGACAAAGAATGATACATATCCATAGTTGTTTAAGATAACATAAAACTGAGGTATTTACAGGTTCCACACGATTTATTTACAATGTTGTTTCTCACAAGATTTTATTTAGGTAGAGATATGATTTCCATTAATTATTATTCTTCTTTCTTTTCCGTTTGAAATTATTTGAATAAATGGAGATATTGGTGAGAGGTTTTACTCTCAACACTGCTCTGGGCCTATGGAAATGCGTTAGGTCAAGGACTGTAAAGTTCAATACCCTGAATCTCACTATTGTTGATTGTGTATAATTTATGGTAGAAATTAAATGCAAGAAATTTAAGGTAGCGGGCTAGGGGCAGGATTCCCAAGCTCTCTCTTATTTGGTGGTTTCTAAAGTAAAACTCTGAGTTAGTAATAAGTCTAAGTATTTTGCTTTGCTGGGCTTCTAAGACTTTGATATTTGAATCAGCTGCTCCTCCCCAGATTGGAGCAGCATAGGTTATTATCGGTCTGAGGTAGGCTTTATATATTAGGAGTTTATTTGTTAGCGAGAGTTTTGACTTGGGGGCTAGCAGTGGATAAAGGGTAGTTTTAGCTGCTATGAATTTATTTTTGATTTTAGTAATATGGGCTTTCCACGTTAGTCTCCTGTCAATAGTGAGTCCAAAGGTAATCAACCCTACTAGCCCAGGGAATTTCTCTTCCCGCTAATTTGACCTTTTCACACGGTAACATTTTTCTTGTGAAAAGAACTGCCTGGGACTTGGTCGGATTTACCTTTATTTTCCATTTAACAAGCCATTCTTCTATTACCTTCAGGTGTTCTGATAAGTGTTGGTGTAGTGTTTTGTGATTGCTATTTGTGGTTAATATGGCAGTGCATAGCAAACAGGCAGAGCATAGTATTAGGGCTCTGCGGAATATCATTGATGAAGGCATTAAATAGGAATGGGCCCAGCAGTGATCCCTGTGGGACGCCTGCTAATATGGGCTTTTCCTGGGAGTAAACATTATCAAACCTTACGGTAAATTTTCTATTAGTTAGGTAGTTTCTTAGGAGTTTGATCTGAATGGGAGGGAAGATGTAAGTAATTAATTTGAATAGTAAGCCTTGATGCCAAACACGGTCAAAAGCTTTTTCTATGTCCATAAAAATTCCTCCAGTAGATTTTTTGTTAGCAATACCTTTTGCTATCTTCTCCACTGCCCGGAGCAATTGGTGGGATGTGGATAGTTTCCTCCGAAAACCAAATTGCTGAGGGATTATGATGCTCATCTGGGCATCAAAATCTAACAGTTTATTCAGAATGAACTTTTCAGCTATTTTGGCCATCGTTGGCAGTAAGGGTATTGGCCTGTAACTGGAGGGTAGATTTCTGTTATTTCCCTGTTTGTAGATCGGAATGACTACTGCCTTTTTCCAAAGTGTGGGAAAATGTCCAATATTAATTATGGCATTGATTATGTCAGTGAGTAGACATACTGCAGTAACCGGGATTTGCTTGATCGCCTTGTTAGTTATAAGATCGTAGCCCGGACTCTTTTTTGGTTTTAGTTTTTGTATAACCTCTTCCACCTCTGAGGCATTGATTGTCTGAGTATCCTGGGGGGTAAAATTATTGTGACGGAAGTAGGAGCTAACGAGAAAGTTAACATAGGTGTTGGCGCCTGCAAGCGCAGCGCCCCCTTTGAGTTATAAAGAGAAACCGGCAGTAGCCATTGTGAGTCGGAGAAATAAAGTGTGTGTTTTTATACAGTCCTTGAGTGAGTGTTTATTGAGTTAAAACTGAGCTATTAACATTGGTCCGTCGAGCCGGAGAAAATAAGCAACCTATGGATCTATATAATGGCTATGATTGATAATTTACGCCTCTGCTGAGTATTGTCAACGTAATAGAGGTATGTGATTGAGTAATTTTTCTTGTTCTGAGAATAGATCTTTATATTTATATTGAAGTATTAATAACTATCCAAAATGTTTAAAGGCGTAAAAAAAGAGGATTTGATATTAATTGCTATTGAGTTAGGAGAAGATGTCAATGAGAAAATGACTGTTTCAGAATCAAGCAGGATTATAAAACAAAACCAGAAGTACGTGACAGAGAAAGATTCCGTTGTAGAATTAGCAAATACGATAATTGAAGAGCGAAAGTCCGATGAGTTGCGGCAACTAGAGTTAGAGAAAATTAAGCTCGAACAGAGAAAATCTGAAGAGCTCCAACAATTAGAATTAGAAAAACTTAAACTTGAAAGAACGAAAATGGAATTAGAAATTGCTCGCGTGAAAGCGGAATCTAAGTCAAATTCAGAAGGTGAAAATGTTGAAAATAATCAGACTGAATCTTTAGACTCTCTCATAAAAAGTGTCCGTACTTTAACTATTAAAACTCCGAGTAGACCTGAGGGTTGGAGTTATTTTTTTGCATCTTTAGAAAGGGCCTTTATTTCAAAAAACGTCCCTGATAAATACAAAGCGGAGATTTTGTTAAATTTTCTAGGGGAAAGGGCGACTAATGTAATAACTTACATAAAGGATGACGAGTTAAATGAGTACTCTAAAGTAAAAACAATAGTACTTCGAGAATTTGAGCCTACCCCTCAATCATGTTTAGAACATTTTAGGAAAGCCCACCGCCAACCAAATGAAACATACGTACAATTTGCATCGCGATTAACAACGAGCTGGGAATATTATTTACAATTGAGGAAAGTAACAGATTTCGAAACACTCAAAGATATAATTGTGTCGGATAAAATATGTCAGACCTTAGATAGAGAAACTACGTGTCATATTAATATGAGACAGGCTGACACATGGTTTAAACCCTCTGAATTAGGGAAAGAAATTGATTTATATTTTACTTCCCGAGGTAAGACTTTGGTGGAAAACTCAAAGTTTAATAAATTGTACGAGTCAAAATACACATCGAGAGTTTTCCTTTCGGAAGTTAAAAATAATAAGTGTGTTTTATCATGTAATGAGAATCACCCCATATATAAATGCCCTAATTATAGAAATATGTCAGTAAATGAGCGTATTGAGTTTGTAAAATCAAATAACTTATGTTTTAATTGCTTGGGGAATAATCATAGAGTAACAACTTGTAGATCAAAACATTCGTGCAATATCTGTAGGCGGCGTCATCATGCCACACTTCACTTTCAGTCAGAGCGAAAACAAGAACGTTTTTCGGCGCCTGTTGAGAATGAGAATATAAATACTCTCAATGCGAAAGTGAGATCCTTCCCTCCCCCACAGCTTTAGAATTCGTTCCTACTGGCAATAAACAAGAGTCAAGTGGTCAGGATCAAAATTGCTTAGCGGCGGCTAGTTATACTTCGTCAGCAAATTCGAAGTCTGTACTACTTAGCACTTTTATTTGTTTTTTAACCGATGACTTAGGAAATGTTTTACGCGTTCGTGGTTTATTAGACGTTGGAGCCAGCGCTAATTTTTTGAGTAAGAGTTGTGCTGACAAGCTTAATTTAAGAAAGGAAAAAATAAATATTGGAGTTTCAGGTTTAAATGGAATGTCTATGACAATTAAATCTAAAGTTAATGCTACGATTGTTAATGATATAAGAAATTTCAAATTAGATTTAGAATTTTTAGTTGTTCCCAGTGTTACAAATTTGACCCCTTTAAGGCAAATTGATATTTGCGTTCCGGAATTAAAAAACATTAAGTTAGCGGATTCGGGATTTAATGTTCCAGGTCCAATCGATTTAATTCTGGGAGCAGAGAATTTTTATGGACTATTAAAACCTGACAGAATTTACCCTACTAATACTAATTTAATTTTACAAAACACAGTATTCGGATTTGTAGTGAGTGGTAGTGTACCAATAGAAACTGAGACTAAAGTACACTGTGGGCTTATAAACGAGGGTGCCGACTTAAACAAAATTATGCGGAATTTTTGGGAAATAGAACAAATTGAAGAAACACAGAAATTTGAAACTGCTGAGAGAATTGAAGCTAATAATCATTTTATAAAAACTCATAAAAGGGATAAATCAGGAAAATATGTGGTACAGATGCCATTTAAAAAAGATCCGAAATTATTGGGAGAGTCTAGAGAGATTGCAGTCAAAAGATTAAATACCTTGTGGAATAAGTTAGAAGGGAATCCAGAACTTCTGGCATTATATCGTCAATTTATGAGTGAATACGAGTGCTTGAATCATATGCAAGAAGTTTCTATGACGCAAGAACCTGAAGTGGTCTACTATTTACCTCATCATGCAGTTTATAGACCACAGAAAACGAGTTCGAAATGTAGAGTTGTGTTCAACACTTCACAAATTACTTCAACTGGTGAGTCATTAAATTCCATACAGCTAAATGGTGGTGTAATTCAAGATGATTTATTTGGTATATTATTGAGGTTTAGAAAACATATTTTTGCTTTTACTACCGACATTCAAAAAATGTATAGAATGATTTGGATTGATCCTGAACAAAGAGATTTGCAAAAAATTGTATGGAAAGATAGTAAGGAAGCGAATATTAAAACGTATCAATTATGCACAGTGACGTATGGAACCACTAGTGCTCCATATTTGGCTCAGAGATGTCTTCAACAGTTAGGTACTGATGAACAATTGAAATTTCCATTGGCTTCTCAAGTAGTACAGAAGGATATGTACATGGATGACATATTGAGTGGAGGGTCAAATTTAGAAAGTGTAAAGTGTCTAAAACAAGAATTAACTCAAATATTTAAAACTTGTGGTATGGAACTACATAAATGGTAAAGTAACTGTCCAGAGTTAAGAGAAATTTCTGAAGATTCAAATGACTATAGCTTTGATGAAACAAAAACATTAGGGTTGCTATGGAAGGCCAAGAGTGATGAGTTTTCCTACAATATGCCTAAAAAGATTCTTCTATGGTTACAAAAGAGAAATTTTGTCCATAATTGCTCGCATTTTTGACCCACTTGGTTTGATAGGACCTGTACTTACAAAGGCTAAGGTTTTTATGCAACGTCTGTGGAGGTTATCAATAGACTGGGATGAAAGACTGCCATCAGATGTCGTACAAGAATGGTTACAGTTTTGTGATGGGTTGTGTGACATTAACAGCATTAAAATAAAGCGATGTATGCTTCCAGAGAATGTTGTAAAAATTGAACTCTTTGGATTCTCGGATGCATCGGAGGACTATTATGGTGCAGCAGTCTATCTAAGATGCGAATCAGCGAGTGGTGAATTAACTTCACATCTAGTGTGCAGCAAAGGAAGAGTTGCACCAATCAAAACACTTTCGATTCCACGACTTGAACTGTGTGCAGGTGTATTGCTATCTAAATTGATGAAAAAGATTAACACTTCCCTAGAACTTAAGATAGATAAATTTTGGTATTTTTCGGACAGCAAAATTGTTTTGTCCTGGATTCAGAAGTCTCCAGCAGAATTGAAAACCTTTGTCGCTACCAGAGTGGCTAAAATACAAGTTCTGACAGATGTCTCACAATGGAGGCATATATCATCGGAGCGAAATCCTGCAGACATCGTTTCTCGTGGCTGCAATCCAGCACAACTGAGAAATAATTCCTTGTGGTGGCATGGACCACAACTTATCATCGAGGAAGTAGAGACGCTTAACAACTGTGAAGAGCTGATTAACGAGGACTTAGAACATTTTAATACAGAACTGGTTAAGAGTGAACGAAAGTTCAAGAGACCTGTTTTCTTAGTGACTTTTAATTCTTTAACTGAGGAGTTACTTAGTATTACTAACAATTATACTAAACTTGTTCGTGTTTTAGCTTTTCTTTATAGGTTTCTGAATAATTGTAAATCACAGCCAAGGATAACTGGGCCTCTGCAATGTAAGGAAATTAAAGATGCTGAATTTGTCTTGGTAAAATTAGTTCAACAAGAGTGTTTTAAAAGGGAAATTTCAGGCCTTCAGAAGGATGGTAATGTGCCTGTAGAGAGTAAGTTAAAAAATATTTTACCATTTTTAGATGAAAAGGGTGTTGTAAGAGTTGGTGGAAGACTAGCCAACAGTAAGTTTAACTTTGATAAAAGGTTCCCTATAATTTTACCTGCCAATCATAAATTGACTGTGATGATTGCGGAAATGTTTCATAAGAACTATTTACATATTGGCCCACAAGGGTTATTGTTTCTTATTAGACGAAGGTTTTGGCCTTTAAGTGGACGTAACCTTTGTAGAAAACTAGTGCACGATTGTGTTGTTTGCTTTAAAGCAAAACCAGTACCTTGTCAACAGCTCATGGGACATTTACCTGAAGAGAGAGTAACCCCAAACTTTCCTTTCCATTGTGTAGGGGTAGATTTTTTTGGTCCTTTTTATATAAAATATCCCAATCAAAGAAAAGGAATGTATAATAAAATTTATGTGTGTATTTTCATTTGTTTTGTGACTATAGCTTGTCATTTAGAGATGGTAACAGACCTCTCTAGTGATGCCTTTGTAGCTACACTTAAGAGATTTTTTAGCAGAAGAGGGAAAAGTGCCCACATATTTTCTGATAACGCTACTAATTTTGTTGGCATTAACTCCGAATTAAAGAAATTGAGTAAATTAGTTAGCAGTCCAGATGAAAATTTGAGTAATTATTTGTCCAAAGAAAAGATTGAGTGGACTTTCATTCCCCCTAGATCCCCGAATCATGGTGGACTTTGGGAGGCGGGTGTCAAATCCGCGAAATACCATCTTAAACGTGTAGTTGGCAATTTAAAACTAACATATGAGGAATTCTTAACTGTAATTGATCAGATTGAGGCAATTCTTAATTCCCGCCCATTGCATCCCTTATCATCTGACTTAAATGATTATGATGTCTTGACACCTGGCCATTTTTTGATAGGCAGACCTATCACAGCAATTGCAGAACCCAACATCCTAAATTTACATGACAGTAAATTAAAACAATGGCAAAATTTAACTAAGATAGTGCAGACATTTTGGAAGCATTGGTCTAACAATTAAAGTGCAATGCAAGAAAGATTAAAGTGGAGGTTCGCCAAGGAGAATGTGCAAGTTGGCACTATGGTGATTTTAAAGGAGGACAATGTTCCGGTTTTTAACTGGCCATTGGGCAGAATTATGCAAACATTCCCAGGAAAGGATAAGAAGGTGAGAGTAGTTTTAGTTAAAACGAAGAATGGGGTTTTTAAAAGGAGCATTAATAAAATTTGCATTTTGCCATTGCCTAATTAAGCAATGAGAACTCTATCAAATATATCTGTGTATCATTATATATTTTGTGTAGTTTATTATTAATAGTGTGTATCATTGTACTCATATTTTATATAGTGTGTATTATATTGTGTGTTATATATTGTATATAGTGTGTTAATATTTTTCTTGAGATTTCAAATTGTTGAATGTACCATGTCAACGCCGGGCGGAATGTTGGCGCCTGCGAGCGCAGCGCCCCCTTTGAGTTATAAAGAGAAACCGGCAGTAGCCATTGTGAGTCGGAGAAATAAAGTGTGTGTTTTTATACAGTCCTTGAGTGAGTGTTTATTGAGTTAAAACTGAGCTATTAACAATAGGATTCATTACGAATACTTGTGTTATCGTCGGTTGTGTTTTCTTGGAATTGTTCCTCGAGGGAGTTTGCAAGCGCTTCTACTTTCTCTTGTACTGTAATGGCCATTCTGGGGCCGTCCATGAGGGGGGGAAGTACGCCCTTCTTTGTTTTTCTTTTCTTTACTGCCCTCCAGAAGGAGCCATCTTCAACATTTAAATTAGTGAGATAGGAGTTCCAGCTATTACAGTTGTGTTCATCAATTTCATTTTTGATGGTTCTTTTAAGGGCGTTTATTTGGGTTTTTAATTCAGTCGTTTTATATCTATTAAATTGCTTGCGAAGTCTATTTCTAGTTTTAATTAAGTTAATGATGTTTTCGGGAAGAAAATTGACTGGTAGTGTGAGTTTTAGGCGTTTACTGGTATCAAGAGCTTGTTGTATTATTTTTGTTAGTTCTTCTGCTTTATTTTCAATTTGATCTTCAGTAACAATGGGGCTTAATGAATTAGGTGAGAGGGAGTTGTTAATGACATTTCTAAAGACATTCCAGTTATGGTAAGTGGTGTGGTATTCATTTCCCTGTTGTGTGGAGTGGCCATAATAGATTAACACCGGGTAGTGGTCTGATTGGAGGTCTTCAACAGTAGAAAGTTTCATTGGTGATTGGACTCCTCTGGACAGCATGAGGTCAATGTAGTTCCCATGTATTTGTCCATAGTGTGTTGGCTTGTCTGGCCTGTATATGTTGAATTCAGTATTTTGAACTAGGGAGGCAATCGTGCGTCCAGATTTATTCTTGTAGGGACAGTCCCAATTTGGCTGTTTGGCATTGAGGTCGCCAGCTAGAATAATTTTGTAGCTTAGTGAAGCTAAGGTTTCTAGATCCATCGAGAGTGCTGCATTGGGGGATTATTAGGGGGGATGTACAGTGATAAAGAAGTTTTGGTGCACAGGCTACATGTTATCTGCATTTTTTTTTATAATAAAATCACGAAGTTTAATTTTATTTTAATTTTTCTTATGGTGTACGATATTTTTGTTAATACTAATAAAATACTTAATGAATTTGCAGATAATTATTATGTCTGAAAATTTCTATTCATTTTTATCTTCTTTTGTAAAAATTATCTAGATATGTTTTCAAAATACAAAGATATTTTTATCGATAAAATGCAAGAACTTATTTGTACATTTTAAACTTTTTTGAGATAGGGCGAGCTTACAAAAAAATTTATTTTCAAAGTGATGAAGTAGCATTAACATTCCATATGCTGAATTTTAGAAATTTATATCAAGAATTAAAGTCGAAAAAATTATGGAAATAGGAAAAGTAATGACTTTTTAAATTGATAAGATATATTTTTAAAGACTTGAAAATTTAAGAAGTTGTATAATTGTTGTAAGCATCTATTTTTCTATTCTTCAATATATCGAATAATAGTTTTAAAATAAAATTAATGTGTTTTAAATTATCAAAAATTTATTTATATCGGAAAAGTTGCTTTTGTATTATAAACTTTATTGATATTATTTTATTAAATATTAATTCTTTATCTGAAGTAAGATTGTGATTTCAACTAATCACTATTACACTAATTGAAAAGAATACCTTCTGAAGAGTATAAAACTATTTTAGACCTAAAACTGTTTATCAATATTTAAATATTAAATAAAATTCACTGAATTTTCTGAAGAACAATTTACTGTTTAATAATTATTGAATCATAAAATTAATTTGCTTTGAAGATTTTATAATTTTTTATAATAGAATATTCATTTCCCAAAATATTATCCTTACGTCATATAAAAAAAAAACTATATGAAATTTATACAAAAAATTAAATAAAAATTGAAATGTCTCTCAAGTCAGAACAGAGATAAAATCAGAAATATCGTAATTTAATTTGTTTATTTTTTATTAGTGAAAATTTTTAATCATACGATGTATAAAAAAATATTGCTAATTAATATTGATATATTAAAATAATGACTTTAGTGTAACAATTAATATTTTTGGCATACTTTAGTTTCAATATTATGTTTCTTTCAAAAGAAATGAAAGTCAATACATAGGTATAATATTCTTGGCTTAAACTCAGGTGACCATCATGCTACATTATGCTTTAAAATGATACTTCTATTTTATGAACAGTATTTCAAATGCATATTAAAGGAAATTAAAGTAATAATGAACTAAAATGTAACATGCAGTAAACTTATTCTGTAAGTTTTTTCCCAATGTACAAAAATAAAACTATAAATTAAATGAATGTGAGTGATTATAACTTAAGACAATATTATTAATTATGCAAAATCAATCAATTTTACTAATAAATGCAAGAGCTCTTTCATTGTGGGAATTAAATATATAATTAACATTTAAGAAATTTATTCGCTTATCTCAATCATAGCTAGTTTATAAAATGTCATTAAAACAAAAAAAAAAACTGAATGAAATTAATTGAAATAAATGTAAGTAATTAAGAAAAGAAGGAAACTGGACAAACATAGACTTAAGAAAGGAGGCAAGCGTTAACAGAAACAAATTAAAAAATATATATAAATATAAAATCTTTGTCCTAATCAAATTACCTAACTTAATTATATTTAAGACTAAAATTTAAAAAAGATATTTATTATACAAAATTGCATTTCATTTGTAAAATTGTAAATATTAAATTTTAGAGTTGAATCTTGGCGATAATAATCAATGATTTAGATATTTGGCATGAAAATCAGTCCCAATTTTAGTTTTAAAAAAAAGGCTAGAGGAGTGGGATTCGATTCATTAAGACCCATCCATCAATCCACCCATTAGGGGGAAAGAAAAAGGAAGGGGTTTCTAATCTGGTCTAAATTTTGCTGTAAGGTTTCTAGCTGTAAGCCATTTGCCTCTTTACTAATTAAAAAAAATTTCGGACCTAATGAAGAAGTTGAAGTTGCCTAAGATATGGAGAAGACATCTTACCTAACTCCGTTAAGCTTCCCGAGAGTTAGTGAAAAATTCAAGAAAAGTTATACAAGATCTTGCAATACAAGAGAGAAATACATAGAGATTTTTACAATTCTTAGTGCACCGAGTGTGTGCAATATAAGAATAACATGAGTACTTATAATAAAATATTTAAGAAAAAAAATACAGATTCATTTCATAGGACCAATGGAAGGACTCCCTCACTGGGTTAGAATTGGGTTTGCATGACAGTGTTATGGGTAAATTATTTAATCTGTTTATTTTGCACATTTAAATGTTATTATTACAAAATATTTAACTATGATATTTTATTGAAGCAGGAAAATTCGCTAAAGTTTTGGTGTAGGTAGAAGCAGTGCCATCTGTAACTGATTAATGTCGTAGCGTTTGTTTACAAGCAAACATTCGTTTACCAACAATTAATGAGTGGGAGGATTTAAAAGTGTACTGTCAATTTATTTACACTATATTGATGGAGTTAAAATAGAAAGGTGGCAACAATTTAATAGGCATAATTTAATTTAATAGAAATTGATTGCTAGAAGTTAACAGTCATTGGTTTTAGACGAAGTGCTGATCTTGGCCTACGAAAGAATTTAGGGTCATACGGGTTATAGTTAGGGATATTTTGTATAGCCGTGTTTTATATAAACTATATAATTTGCTGCAGAATTTAAATGCAAGAAATTTTATAAAGTTGATAAGGGTTAATATACTTAAGTCCTTTCTAATTTGGGCATTCCTGAAGTAATATTCCGCTTTCGAAATAACCCTAAGGATTTTATTTTGTTGCCTTTCAAGGTTATTTATGGAAGTCGCACAAGCACCACCCCATATCTGGCAGGCGTTTGTTATTATGGGCCTGATGTACATTTTGTAAATTAGGATTTTATTGTTCATAGATAGGCTTCAGTTTTTCGCTAGGAGGTGATACAGTGCTCTAGTGGCGCTGTTGGCTTTAGTTTTTATTGCGTTAATGTGTGGCCTCCACGTTAGTCTTTCATCGAGGATTACTCCAAGATATTTTGTTTGTGGGGACCATTGTATTTCGTTTCCGAAAATTTTTAGTTTTTGGCATTTTTTTTCTTTTTCTTGAGAATAGAACCGCAATGCATTTGTCTGTGTTTATTTTGATTTTCCATCTGACTAACCAGTTTTCAATTTTCTTAATGTGAGTAGTAAGGTATGTGTGGATGTTGTCAAGGTCTTTGTGTGAGGTCATGATGGCAGTGTCGTCCGCAAATAGTGAGAGTAAGGTGTCGTTGTGCTGTGGGAAGTCATTATGTAAATGTTGAATAAAAATGAGCCGAGGAGGGATCCTTGAGGTACACCAGCCTCTATAGTTTTAACTGTGGATAGGTGATTATTGAGTTTGACCTGGAAAGTTCTATAATCGAGGTAGTTTTTAATAAGTAAAGTATGTTGTGTGGGAAATTTATATTGAATAAGTTTGTAGATCAGACCCGCGTGTCAAACGCGGTCAAAAGCTTTTTCAATGTCGATGAAAAGAGCCCCTGTTGACTGTTTGTTGCTGAGTGACCCAGCGACCATTTCCGTAGTTCTCAGGAGCTGGTGGGAAGTAGATAATTTTTTGCGAAAACCAAATTGTTGGGGAATTATAACTTTGTTTCTTCAAAATGCTGGAGTTTTTGGAGAATAAATTTTTCTGCTAGTTTCACTAACGAGGGTAGCAGTGAGATTGGTCGATAGCTGGATGGCATTTGTTGATTTTTCCCAGGTTTTTGATGGGTACAACCAGTGCCCTTTTCCAAGCATCAGGGAAATAAGCTATTCTAATAACGTCGTTTATGATGTTCGAAATGTTCGTAACAAAATGCAAAGGCGACTTACAAACAGCAACAATTGTAAGTCTCCTTTGCATTTTGTTTGAAATTGCATCTCTCCCTGGGCTTTTATTCGGTTTTAAGCTGAAAATGGCATCTTCTAGTTCTGATGCTTTAACTGGTTCAAAATTCCAGCAACTATTCTGTTTGCTTGAATTTAGGTATTAGTACATGGTTTTCAATATTTGATTGATGTGCTAAGCATCCTAAGTCGTTTAATTTGAATTGGGCCACGAGACTATTAGCAATAATCTCAGATTTTTCCGCATTTGATATTGCGACAGTGGAGCCATCTCTTAGAACAGGGAAGGACTGTTTAGCTGTTTTGGTTTTTCTGATTGCACGCCAAAATGATCCGGCTTCAAGACTAAGTTTGGTTAGGTAATCACTCTAGGTTTTGTTATTATGAGCAGCGAATTCTTTTTTAATCATATTTCTCTTAGGGAATTTATTTTGCGCTTGATATCAGGGATACGATAGGTTTCATATTGTTTTCTGAGCCTATTTCTTTGTTTGATTAGATCAAGAATATATTTAGGGAGGCTTGTATTCCTTTTTGTTTTAATTGCAGTACTGTTTTACTCGAGAGCTCTTTGAATTAAGTTAGTAATAAAAATTACATTTCTATCAATCTCGCTGGGGGTGTTACCATTGTGCTTATTATTAATGGGGATTTGATCGTTGATTGCGGCTCTAAATTTTTTTTTCAATTTACAGTTATTTTGGTGAATTCATTTTTATTATTGTTTATGTTGCTGAAACTTACGACTACTGGATAATGGTCCGATAGGAGATCTTCCACTGTAGTGATATCAGCAGGAGGAGGGGCGTTGCTTACCATAATTAGATTAATAAAGTTTCCGTACCTACTTCCATAATGCGTGGGTTTGTCAGGTTGAAATAGGTTAACATGGATGGTATCAATTAGTGCTTTAATCTGACGACCTGTATTATTTTCCTATTTACATCCCCAATCTCTGTGTTTGGCGTTGAGGTCACCGGCCATTATAATGCTATTATGTGTTGATATAAGTTTCTGTAAGTCATCAGTTAATTGTTGTCCTCCGCAGGGGGGCGTATACTGAGGAGATAGCCAAGTCATTATTATTGTTTTGATGTATTTTAATTATTGTAGCTTCAGATACACTCAGTTCGGGAGTAGTAATGGGTGAGTGGGGGATTTTGTTTTTGATTAGAACCGCTGTATCACCATATGCGACAACTCTGTCATTTCTATAAGTTCTGTAGTTTGGCATGGTGAATTTGTTTTTTGCAGTTAAGTGAGTTTCCTGCTGTAGAATAACGTCTGGGCAATTATATACCATTTACGAAGTTTTTAAATTCAGTGAACTTGTTAATTATGCCATTTGAGTTCCAGCACATGATTTTTAAATTTAGTTTGGATCTATTATTCATTATTGATATTATTATTTTGACTGAGAGCTTTTAGTAATACATATAATTTGTCAGAGGGATGTTGAGCATTTTCAAGCAGGGGGACTGCTTTAATTAGGTTAGGGAAGGCTTGATAGATTATATTGATTTCGTTAATTAACTTATTTATACTTTATACATTGTCAACATTGTCGATATGGGAAATGGGGGTAGACGTGATTTCTTTATTGTTTGTTTTGCCTGAGACTATGTTTGCGAAAGAGGATCCTGTTCTTAAATAATTATTATTTGCCTGTTTTTGCTTAACTGTTTCTTGTTTTTTAATGTTAGTTGGGTGTTGTGGACAACCAGCATAAGACGCTGTATGGCTTCCGCCACAGTTACAGCATGTAGGATTTTCAATTCTTTTATGTGGGCATTCTCTAGACATGTGCTTTCCGCCACACTTAACACAATTTGGCTTTAAAAAGCACACGGAAGAGTTATGCCCGAATTACTGACAATTAAAGCATTGGGTGGGTGATTTATTTATATATTTTTCTGTTTTAACAATAACACTTAAGAGTTCAGTTGTTTCGTAGATTTTATTTGATATCTCATTATAGTTGAGGGTTACAAGAAAGCATGGCAAGGGTTCTTTTTTCCTAAATCTTCTCATAACCACAACAATTTCAGGTACTCTCCACTTAGCTTAGTGGTTAATTTTTTATCAAGATTAGTTTTAATTGTTTTTAACAATTCGTTATAGTAAATTTCTAGCTTAACAAAAATGGGGTGTGTTTTTTTTTTTATCTTCAACTGGCTGCATGTTATGATTATTAGTACCCTGGGCACTATTTTCATTTAAATCATTATTATTTGATAGGGCGCTATATTTGTTGTTATTATCGATAGGAGCTACAGGTACAATTTTAACAATACCTGCAGTTCTCTTTGGTTTTTTAAAGCCTTCCTCATCTGTATCAAGCTCGTTCACACGTTTGTGATTAATAGCGTTAGTTGAGATAATTCCAGCCTTACTGAAGCTTGGCATGCCCGCATTTCTTACAAAAACATTGCTTACAGGTATATGAATATCAGAATTATGTATATTAATATTATTTACATTATTAGTTAATTCATTTACATTATTATCATTGAGAGTTTGACTTACATTAGCATCATAAACGAAGCAATCTACACGTTTATTTAAATTTCTACTTTCAGCATTAATTTTAATAGAGGAATTTACTTTACCAACATTAGCTTCTGTGTCCGAGGACGAAATATTTTGTATATTATTTTTGCTTAGCGTTTAATATTTTTAACATTACTATGAACGTTCATTGATTTGCGTTTAAATTTAGATTTCTTAATATTAGTTTTAGCATAAGAATTACTATCAAAATGATTTACATTTTCCTTGCTTGTAAGAGATTCTATAGTTAAATTACTATTAACAGAAACATTGTCATGCAAATCACAATGTGGTTTCTGTTGTGCGAAAATATACGTCGTGACCGCTTTTGTGGGGTAAACCTGCGACATATATATACGTCGCTGGCCGCTTTTAGGCTGGAAAATTGTGACGGATCTCTGCCGACGCTGGCCCCTAATTGACCAGTTTATTGCGACGTATCAGATACGTCGTGGAAACTGAGTCGGTTAAAAAAACGTGATATATTTGAAAAAGAACGATATTTAATCATTAAATAGATGTGCCATGCGATTATTGGTTTTCTCAACTCATTTATTTTATCAACCGAAATGAAACAAATGTACATGCGTATTTAATTTCGCATTATAAATTCATAATGTCTCCCTCTCCAACCCAAAGAGATCTTTCAATTCCCAAGTATCCCTCTTCTATTTACCAGTTAAACCAACTGTCATTTCCCTTCTCCTAACAAGCCTCCCTACCATAAGAAGCTACCACAATCTCATAATTCATCCATCTGTATCGATATATGGATGACATTGTCACTTGTACTCGCTCTGTCATTGGCTCTTCTGTACTTGTTACATTCAGTCAAGTACACTGTAACTACACTGATTACTTTGAAACAGTCACGTACGCACGTACAAGCTGATTACTTTGTAACAAGCAAGTTCTCGCGTATTAGCTGATTACTTTGTAACAGACACGTACTCACGTACTCGCTGATTACTTTATAACAGGAACAAAGTATCTCAAAATATTTATGTTTATATTCTTAAAAGGATATATTTTTATATAATAAAAATGTCATGCAAAATTTAAAAATTTATTATCGAATGTAATGAAGAAAATACCAAAATTTAGTATGATTAAAATACTGCATATTTGTTACTTCATTTTATTAGTTAACTAAATTTAAATTTTATGCTGTGTAAAATCCTAAAAATTTAAACATGAAATTGAATTATAACCGTTTTATAATAGAAGATGCACTGCTTTTTGGATTTTGCCGATATTTTTAGTTTTGATATTTACTTTCATATTGAATTACTTCAAAACGAAGTTAATATTTAATCTGTAAATCTGAATGATTTAAATATAGTTAAAACATTGTATAAATTGAAACTCTGGAATTTTCAATAAATGGTATTCATACTAAATACTTAATTTTTTTTAACTTCTGTAAGAACTTTAAATAAAATTGCTTTCTTTAAAAACCATTAATTTAAACATGTCATTAAGTACTCACTGCTCAATAGTTAGACATAAAAAGTTGAACTTTTAAAAAAGTTTATTAACAATAAAAATGGAATACACACTTTTTCTCACAATATTTTTTAAAATTTTACTACTCCAGGCTTATATTTAATGTTTTCATCAATGTTTCTTATCCACGGACTATCTATAAAGTTAAGGAATGCAGAAAGAAATTTAAGTTTAATTTTAAAAAATGTTCATTCAGACCTGAAATAATGCTATGCCTTAAGGGCGCTGAAAGTATGAAACAAAGTATGAAAATATGAAACAATTGGCTGCAATCAATTATAAAATATTAACTCAAGGGTATGTTTATATTTCCAAAAAAATCAGAAAGGAAGAAGATAATAAATTTAGTAAATAAATGCTGTAAGTATCTTAAGTACTTATTATTTATTTTTATTCTTTTTTTGGAAGTATTTATTTTATTTTCGTTATAAGTTGTGAAGGTAACAGAAAATGAAACATTTTTCATACATTAATATATTTAGACAAAATATTTTTTTTAAAAAAATGACATAAGAAAATTAATGTCAAAATTCAAGAGTGAAATTGATTCAAACAAAACAAAAGAAATCTATTATGAATGTTTATTAGAATTAATTTGCATTTTAAAAACTCTTCTACAAAAAAAATCCAAATACGAATTTATCATCGAATCTGGAATCTACTACGTAAATTAGGGCAATCTTAAAAATGTTAGCCAGACAAGTGATCTACTATTATATCTAATAAAACAGTTATTTGTAGCAAATCTGAAAGAAATATCAAGAATTCATTCGACAATGTGTGATACAATAGAATCTTTAAACAATGAATGGAAAAACATCGAGTATCGAGTAAATATAGCATTATGGGTAACATCGAGTAAGTATAGTATTTATGGTAAACCCATTTATACGGAGGATGTGCCAAACGTTTATTTTTCAATAACCTGTTAGTACTATTATATTTTGAGCTGATAACTGTTATAAAGTAACGAAAGAAATTGGTGTCTTCTAATTGGCTTAAGAATAGAGGAAAACTGCATTTTTATGTAGGAATACCTAAATATCACCAATACGAACTGTTATTGGCGATATTCAAATGTCATTGGCGAAATTGAGATATTATTGGTGATATTGAAGGGTATTAAATAATACTTTGGAAGCCAACTCATATAGGATTGCTCGCTGGAAAATATTTGATTTTAAACTGAGTAATACATTATTAGCTAACCGGTATACTTCTTATTGTGCCTTTCTATTGAGAATCGCACTTTTTAGAAATATTGCTATATCATGCTTTAGCATGCATTTTCTAAGCATTTTTCTCAAAATTTATATCAGAAAATATTTTTTAACTACTTTAAGGATTTTTCTTAGTAAAGGAAAAATCACAGTCCCGCTTTTCTTGTAAACTCTTTGTTTCAAGTTTCCTTTTCCTTTTGGAAATATTTTATTTTTAATTGACATATGAATGAACGACTTTAGAATTTTAATAACTTATTCATTATTAATTTTATCAAAACATACATAGAATAATTTTAAGAAATTTAAAATCAAATAATTTTCATATGTAATAGATCGTTTAATAGAAGGCCTTCCTTCGTCACAGCAATTGTTAAAATTGAAATGATAATAGGTGCTTATGAGTGTGAGAAAAGCATGTAATAAATAACTGAAATATAATTATTATTCATTTACCTATATGCCTACAACTACATCTTCAATAAAAACTGCATTTGTCGGAAAACATTTATTTTTTATCATTTCTACCTTTATAAATCTATAATTAATTTCTTTACAATTAATATTTTAAAATTCAAGTAACAATTGAATTTTTCAACGTAATTTTTACAGTGTCTTTTCAGAGAATGTTCTTCATAGAAATTTTATGTCTAATAAAACTATGCAGTATTAAATAGATATGTTAAATCAAGATTTACAATATATATTTTGATAAAATAAATATTTTAATAAATAATATATATTTTTATGTAACGCTATTTATTGTGTTCTTATTTAGATTACTTTAAAAAGTTTTAAATATATATATTTTTTAGAATTTTATCATTTTATTTCCGTTTAAAATTTCAAATTATTTTCTTTTTATGGTTTAATTTTCCTTTTGTTGTTAGATTTTTTTCTACAAAGTACCTTAGCAGTTATCCGTTTTTTCTAATTATTTTAAAGAAAGCCAAATCATTTTTTACACTGGGTCACTATTTCATCAAGCCCCAAAAATTTTTAAAGCAAAATTAATGAAATATTCATTTCATAACATTCTAAGATTTATTTATTTTAAATAATTGTGCGTGTTTCACAGATATAAGTTTTTATTTTAATAAATTTGGTAAGTGCTTTTTTACATTTCTTGTAAGCACTTCTAATCAACATTCTTATTCCCTATAATTCCCACGACTCACTTTTTACTATCGAGAGGGGGGATAACCCAATTGGTGAAAGATGTTAGGCTTTCTTGACATTCACAAAAGATTTCTTTTCGAAAAACATTCTTTGATTGTTTGATTTATTCACGTGTGTGGAGCAAAAGAATTTTAGTGAAACTCCCAAGTACAGTTCTACTAGATTTTTTTCCAGTATAACAGAATTCATCACAATGATCTTACTTTTAGACACCTCTATAAATGAAATGATTCTACTGAAAAAAATTACAAAAAATGATTGATGACTGGGATGATTACAATAATTATGTCTGCTCTTTATTTGCATATATATATATATATATATATATATATATATATATATATATATATATATATATATATATATATATATATATATATATATATATATATACATATATATATATATATATAATATAAAACAATGCATATAAAATGCATAATAACTTCATATTAATTATATTTTTTGTCACTTTGAAATAAAATTAATATGAAATTATTATGTTATATGAAATTATAAATTTTCGTGGAAACAGCATATAAAATCAAAAGTAAAATAAAATATTAAATGAAATATTTTAAATGTTTATATATTTGTTTTTAGATTAACCATGAAATATTTATTAAATGTAAATAATTGGAATTTTTTAAAATATCAAATTCATTTAGTCAGGATTTATTTGACAAAAATATTTTTTTATTATTAGGGAATCTTATGATGAATAACACTTTTATTTACGCATTTAAAATTTCTAGTTACAGTGAAACTGAAATTTTTAATATTTAAGGAATCATATAATGAATAATATTTTTATTTATTCTTTTAAAATTTATATAATTACAAGAAAACTGAAATTTTTAATTCCAGATAATTTTCAAAATTACAATTTATTTAGTAGGATTTTTTTTAACAAAAACAATTTTTAATGTTTGAAGAATCACATAATAACTATGATTTTTTTACATCTAAAATTTATATAATTATAACAAAATAATTTTTTTTTAAATTCTAGATTGTTTTAAAAATTATAATTCATTTAGAAAGGATTTTTTTTTTTTTGACAAAAATAATTTCAATATTTACCAAATCAAATAATATCTGTTAAGACTTCCGTTTTGTAATATAGATGGCGCTCCTATTCACCTAAGTGAGGGAAATGTTTACGTAATTTTGTAGAAGCATCTCTTCGTACAGCCGACTGTATATGCGCAGAAGAAAACTTATGGTTTATGCGGCGATTAGTAGCCAAATGTAGAAAACTGTTTCGCCAACCATGTTAGGCGGGAATATTTGTTCCAAAATCATTCCGCGGGTGTGCGACGGTGTTGTTGATTGAAGTATAACCGCATTATCAGAATGGCCACAATAGCCCCTGCTTATTTTAGAAACACAAATATATTCAGAGAATTCAATATCGAAACAATGACAGAACATATTACTAAACTAGCTGACAAGTTTTTATAATAATTTAAATCAAATCCCCAACTCGCTTATTAATATTCAGCCACAGTACGAATGCAGATATAAATAGAAGATCGAAAGCCATATTCACAAACAATTAAAATCCCTTTCAATGCAATCAATCAACAATCCATGACACTCCCCTCGTGAGAAAGTAACGGGACCTGTCAAAGGTCATCCATCAACCACCCAGGAGGGTGAAGGAGAAACCACCAAGAAACCGAAACCGCACGCATGATCAAATCTGATGCAATATCTTTAAAGTGTTACAATCACAGCTTTTTCAATGCATTATATTAATTCTAACTAACAATTAACTCTAAATATTATAAATTTAAATGTCTAATAGAAACTAACTGTAAATAGTCATACCCAGACACCATAATTTTAAGCTGCATTTGCATTCACATAATACGGATGGAATTAAAACTGCACTAACTATTAATGATGCTATTGAAAAACAAATGTATGAATTAGCATACTGAACGATAAATTTAACATTTGGGTAAACCCAACATCAAAATATGTAAATAATGTAAATAATCACTGTATCTTAGCGAAGAATTGTTAACCAGAAATTATATATATATTGTAACACGGTAGATAACTTTATTTTGTAATCAAGTAATTAAGTATGTCACATTTTAAGTGTATGTTACCTATGCAACAGCTATGTAATGTATAACAATCTATCATGTAATTCCCCTCATATGTAGAAGTCCTTGTCGGATTTAAATAAAATCTGTTCTTAGCCATGAGGGAAATGGCAGTTCGATCCGCACCAAACCAACACCCCCTAAAGACATGTTATCTGCATGTCTTTAGGGGGTGTTGTAGCTAAGGAAATTAAATTTGATTGATTAACTTAATTTTTGTAGTTTTCCCGTGTTCAGAATTTTTAAATATTTAAAATAATATTTTCTTATGAAATTTACTTTTCAAAATTCTGCTTTACTTATGTAAAAGTAAAATGTTTATCAAGTTTATAATTTTTATACAGTTAGGATTTCTACAATCTTACATGATTTGATTAGCAAAACTTGTTTTGTATTGTGATTTGTTTCTATCATATTGATAATATTATATTGTTTTATTGTGCAACAGAAGTTACAGATAGCTCCTAAAATATTCAAATATTTTCACTAATTCACTACCCATTGGATCTTTTGAAAATATTGAGAAATTTAATGATCACATAAAGTTGAATATGTTAAAGGATGGGGTATTAAATTTATTTTCTCTATTGTTCGATTGTTCTAGTTGAATGAGAAACTGGTTTCTTACCCTGATTCATTACTATACTCAAATTTAGAAGTATGTTTTCTTCTCTTGAATGATTTTCAAGTCTTAAAGAGAATAAATTTTGATATTGATAAGTGAAATATTTAAAACTGTTCTTTTTTTATCAAATTTATATTTTAAGAAACATTTAAAAAAATGGCTAGTGTCACTGAAGAGGAAGTTCCTCTTTTAACTACGTTTGACGTATTTTTCTCTGAATTAGAACAATCTGACAATGATGATGTTAATTATGTCAGACAATAGTATCCTGTGAATAACGAAACTCCAGCCTCACAATGTTTTTCATTCACGGTTTCTCCTGGAATGAAAGTACCAGCTCCCGATCCGGGGGATTTGTTGAAATTTTTTGAATTATTTCTGAACGACACTCTAATTGAAATGATTGGGGATGAAACAAATATTTATGCTACAAATTATTTACAAGGGAACACTCATACCCCAAATTCAAGATCACGTCAATAGTATCCCATTGACATTCAAGAAATGAAAATTTTTCTCGGTCTTTTGATGTTACAGAGAATGATTACTAAAAATAAATACGTTCAAAAAATTATATAAAATTTTCACTGTTTCAATTGTATGGTACAAAACTGCTAATTTTTTTACTTTCAATAAAAAAAACTTTCATAATCAAACACATTTTCTTTTGAGAACAATGTGGAAGTTTAGATCAATAAAAATCCTAAGTAAATCTATAAATAAGCATTTTCCAGGCAATTTTTGACGTTTAAAATTTCTAAAATGCAAATTTAAAATCTAATAAATGAAAATTCTAAAAAGAAAATAAGCATAAAAAAGGGATTTCTGATTTAAACCGTAAATAATTTTTTATTTAAAGGAAAAAAGATTTTTCATAAAAATATAATTGGAATATTTTTATGAACAATAGTAAATTAAGTATCTCATCAATTATAAAAAAATGATTTTCAAGTCTTACGCAAAGAACAAATACGCAAAGAAAATTTATAATTCCCTATTAAGATTCAAATTTTTAATTAAGGGACAATATTCTCCTATACAAAGTCCCTTTGAATTCAAGACTCTATAAACGTTATATTCGTATCATTATTATGTTACGAATGAAAACATTTTTATAATAAAAAAAGGAAATCTTAGTATGTTGTTAGATATTATTTTAAGGGAATTGAATCACAAGTCCACACACACACAAAAAGAAAGTAAGTCATTTTAATTTTATCATTTCTCTTTTGCACATTTGCGAAGTTAAGTAATAAAGATTATTTTACTTTTTATTTTTAATTATATCTAAATATCAGTTCACATACGCTAGGAAAATATAGAAAAATAATTCAAGTAGTAAACTCTTATAAACAAATCTTCTATTTAAGTTGTAATACATTGACCGTAACAGTTTAAACTACTTAGTAACTGCACTGAAATTAGATAAAACAGATTAACCAATAAAATTAATTTTCTTGCACTTTTTCCCCAAAATATATGACAAGTGATATTTTATCTAAGATTGATCAGTTTCGAGTTGAGAAAAAGTAATTTAGCTAATAAGTTTCTGCCTTAGCAACTTTAAATTAGCAAAAAATTACGTTTAGTAATCAAACACAGCATAAAAAGTCCATAACAATGATTTAAAGGTAATTATTATCCTTTGTACTTCATATTATTCACTAAGTTAAGATGAAAACACTGAAAAATTTCTTTATTTTATAAATTACACTATAAATAGTTATTCATTATTTTTACTTTCAAAAAATAACACAAAAAATGTGAGGTATGTTTTTTTATTTTTATTTACTTTATTTGGATGTACAATTCGTTCTTGTAAACTGCTAAATATATGCAACCCTACATAGAGTAAAGTGGAAAGTGACATCCCCCTCCCAAATTCTCGGCTGTGACAGTTTTCGGGGGGGGTAAGAAATTTTCCCATAGAGATCTAAGAAATAACAGACGATTTTTGGCCAGTTCAAGAGAAGTAAGTAATGAACGAAAAAGTACAACATCTGGTTTTGAGGAGGGAACACTTTTCGCAGATTCATAAAATATTCTGAGATGCTGAGTCGGTTAAATATAAGAAAAGTATGATATTCTTGTTATTTATTTAGTAATTTTTATTAACTTTTATTTTCGTTATTATTTCTTTTAAAAACTTAATTTTATTTTATGAATATATATAACATATTCATTTGAACCTTAAATTAGGTCAGATTTCTGAAATTAAAATATATATATATACATATATATATATATATATATATATATATATATATATATATATATATATATATATATATATATATATATATATATATATATATATATATATATATATATATATATATATATATATATATATATATATATATATATTTAAATTAAATCTGCTTACCTACTTACATTGTTATTTTTAATATGCATATTTTTTATTATAATTCCATATAAATATGTTTATTTTTTATTCAACTATATTTTAGTTTCACTATATTTTACTGTAAATATATAGAATTTAAACTTTTAGAAAAATCTTCTTTTATATTTTTTACCATACGATTTATTTTTATTTAGATAATGAGAATGTTGATTTAAACCTAATAAAGGTAGTTTATTCATTTTAGTTCAAAGTTTCGAAATGAAAAAAAAAAGCTTTAATTAAGTTAATTCTTTATTTGTGTGTTACCATCATGTTTATTTCTTAAATGATAGATTGATGTAAATAAAATATATGTATTTCTGTTCCTCCATTTTGTATTAAACATTATTTCTCAATATTTTACCTTAAAACATTATAACGTTATAATGTCTAAATGTACATTTAGATTGTTGATGAAACTGTTTTATATTTTTTTATAGTTATTGAAATTTTATGCAACTATATCTAATATAAAATGATTATAATTACTTAAAACATTATTAATACAGTTTTAATTGCGAAGCTACTTTGTTTCACCATAAATTGATTAAGTTTTAGGAAACTGAAACAGGATATGTGAGTTAATGTAATTTTTATTTTAGAAAAAACTGGTTTATCTACTTCATAAAAGTATAAACAAATAAACGTCTTTTATAATATAAATTACTACCTATTATACATAAAATTTTTTTACTATGTTTGTCTTGTTAATGTTTAACTATAGAAAAATAAAGGAAATTTAAATTAATTTTTTAATTGATTTTTTGATTAATTGCTGTATTTTTGTAAGCAAACTTAAAATAAAACCTCTTTGCAATTGATTAAACCTTCCACTTTACAATTCTTTGCAAAATATTTACCAGTTAATTATAAAAATTCATTTATATAATTGGAAAGTCTTACTAAATTCTAATAAAAAAATTAAGCTGATTAGGTTGAAAAATTAAAATTATATTATCTCAGCTAATTTTATATTTTAATTAACATTGGAAGTCATTGAAAATTACTATTGAGTAATTGGAAAATTTACTTAGAACTGATATATATTCTGGAAACAAATGTAAATAACAGAATGTCATGATTTTTATATTGAATGAAATATTTCATTCAATATAAAAATCGTTTGAGAAAATTTAGAAATTTACAATTTTTTACAAAAAAAAAAAAAAAAAAAAAAACGGTTTGTAGATAAGTAACTTATATTTCTTTGCCTCATGCTAGAAATTAAAGCATTACAGGAAAAAAAAACTTGCAATTAATGAAATGTTGCATAAATAATAAGAATTCTTTTTTAAAGATCTTTTTAATAATATCTAAGCGAATGCTTATTTATAAATGATAATAATTTAAATTAAAATTAATTATATTATTTAATTTTATGGAGTAATATAAAATATTATTGATCAACTTATTTAGTTTTAATTAATCATGAATTTATTTATTATTAATTTAGTTTTTATTCAATTTATTTGTTAAATGTTAAAAACCTTGTCATTATATTTTAATCCGATAGATGGCAGTACAAACGAAGTTGTAACAAGTACAAAATGTAATCGGTAAAATACTTGTTATTTTAAAAGTAACTGTACTCAGTACGTACTAAGTACAGGAAAAGTAACAAAGTCCCATCCCTAGGCTAGGGATGGGAAGAAATACCTGTAACAAGTATTTTGTAATCAGTATTTGAATGTAACAACCTGTAATCAGTACTTTTTCTTTCAAATACTCAGTACTTCCAGTACAAAGTCAGCGCGAGTTCGAGTATCCTCAGACAGTTGCAGGTACAATGTACTTGACCAGTTTCTAAGACTGAGCGAGTACGTGAGCACGTACTTGTTACAAAGTAATCAGCGAGTACGTGAGTACTAGGTTGTTACAAAGTAACAAGCAAGTACGTGAGTACGTGGTTGTTACAAAGTAACAAGCAAGTACATGAGTACTTGCTTGTTACTTTGTACTTGCTTGTTACTTTGTACTTGCTTGTTACTTTGTACTTGCTTGTTACTTTGTACTTGCTTGTTACTTTGTACTTGCTTGTTACTTTGTACTTGCTTGTTACTTTGTACTTGCTTATTACTTTGTACTTGCTTGTTACTTTGTACTTGCTTATTACTTTGTACTTGCTTGTTACAAAGTAATAAGTGTACATTGCGCTCTGTCATTGGCTCTTCTGTAACAAGTACAGAAGAGCTAATGACAGAGCGAGTATAAGTAACAATATCATCGATATATCGATGCAAACAGATGAATTATGAGATTATGGTAGTTTCTTATGGTAGGGAGGCTGGGTGGGAGAAGGGAAATGACAGTTGGTTTAACTGGGTAAATAGAAGAGGGATACTTGGGAATTGAAAGATTTCTTTGGGTTGGAGAGGGAGATATGAATTTATATTGCGAAATAAAATACGCATGTACTTTTATTTCGTTTCAGTGATTGTAGTTCTTTTTCAAATATATGACGTCTTTTTAAATATAAGAAAAGCATGATATTCTTGTTATGTATTTAGCAATTTTTATTAACTTTTATTTTTGTTATAATTTTTTTTAAAAATTTTATTTTATGAACAAATATAACATATTTATTTAAACCTTAAATAAAGTCAGATTTCTTAAATTAAAAAAAATATTTAAATTACATAAATCTGCTTACATACTTCCATTGTTATTTTTACTATGCATAATTTTTATTATAATTCCATATAAATATGTTTATTTTTTATTCAACCATGTTTTAGTTTCACTATATTTTACTGTAAGTATACAGAATTTAAACTTTTATAAAATATGTTCTTTTGTATTTTTTACCATAAGATTTATTTTTATTCAGATAATGAGAATGTTGATTTAAAACTAAAGAAGGTAGTTTATTCATTTTAGTTTAAAAATTCGAAATGAAAAAAAAAAACTTTGATTAAGTTAATTTTTACCTTATCTTTATTTATACCATCATGTGTTACTGTCATGTTTATTTCTTAAATTATGGATTGATGTAAATAAAATGTATGTATTTTTGTTCCTCCATTTTTTATTAAACGTTGTTTCTCAATATTTTACCTTAATACATTATAACATTTAGATTATTGGTAAAACTATTTTACATTTTTTGATA
This sequence comes from Latrodectus hesperus, assembly GCA_037975125.1. NCBI lineage: Eukaryota > Metazoa > Arthropoda > Arachnida > Araneae > Theridiidae > Latrodectus > Latrodectus hesperus. Next base: position 94,682,829 of record CM075859.1, on the reverse strand, counting down.
GTTATTGAAATTTTATTCAACTATATCTAATATAAAATAATTATGTTTACTTAAACATTATTAATATATTAATTATGTTAATATATTAATAATGAAAACTATAGTTTTAATTGCAAAGCTACTTTATTTAACCATAAATTGATTAAGTTTCAGGAAACTGAAACAAGATATGTGAGTTATTGCAATTTTTATTTTAGAAAAAACTAGTTTATCTACTACATAAGAATATAAACAAGTAAACGTCTTTTATAACAAAAATTATTATCTATTGTACATAAAAAATTTTTACTATGTTTGTCTCGTTAATGTTTAATTATAGAAAAATAAAGGAAATTAAATTTTTGTTGATTTTTCTGATTAATTGCTGTAATTTTGTAAGTAAAACCTCTTTGTTTAATGTAAAATAAAACCTCTTTGTAATTGATTCAACTTCCCACTTTACAACTCTTTGCAAAATATTTACAAGTTAATTATAAAAATTCATTTACATAATTGGAAAGTCTTACTAAATTCTAATAAAAAATTAAGCTGATTAGGTTGAAAAATTGAAATTATATTATCTCATCTAATTTTATATTTTAATTAACATTGAAAGTCTTTGAAAATTACGATTGAATAATTGGAAAATTTACTTATAACACATATAAATTCTGAAAATAAATGCAAATAATAAAATGTCATGATTTTTATATTGAATGAATTACGTTTAAAAAGATTTAGAAATTTACAATTTTTTTTACAAAAAAAAAAAAAAAAAAATCAGTTTGTAGATAAACAGTTTATATTTCTTTGCCTCATATTAGAAATTAAAGCATTACAGGAAAAACAAAAACTTGCCGTTACTGAAATGTTGCATAAATAATAAGAATTATTTTTATAGATCTTTTCATTAATATTTAAGTGAATGCTTATTTATAAATGATAATAATTTAAATTAACATTAATTATATTAATTAATTTTATGGTTTTATATAAAATATTATTGATCTACTTATTTAGTTCTAATTAATTATTAATTTATTTATTATTAATTTAGTTTTTATTCAATTTATTAATAAAATTTTAAACAATTTGTCATTATATTTTAATCCGATAGATGGCAGTACAAAAGAAATTGTAACAAGTACGAAATGTAATCGGTAAAATACTTGTTACTTTAAAAGTAACTGTACTCAGTACGTACTAAGTACAGAAAAAGTAACAAAGCCCCATCCCTACCTAGGACGCAGGTACCTCGTGAACAAGGCGGAACCAGCCGAAGTAGCATAATCAGGTACAACAGCCAGCAGATGCGCACCTCAACTTGCTGTTTTCACGAATGCTGCAGGGCATTATAAAAGCGTGAAAGGCACCATAATCAGGTACTTCTCTCCAGTGTCCACCAAAGAACCGTCGTGCTCCAAGTTACATTCCACGTGGTTTTCTCCATTACATTTTGTTATATTTGAAGAGCTCCACCACGCGATCTACTTCTAAATAAGTAAGTAATATTTTCAATTAACTATATTTTTGTTTATTGATTTAAATAATAGAATTTCTATATATAGTATCAAATTACTTCTCTTCATTGCAATTTTAAGTACTAAAATAATTTTTTTGTCAATTCGAATTCGTTTCAAATGCAGTTATGAATTAGAAAATATTTAAAGCAAGATTTTATAATGTGGTTAAATCAATTATTGTATAAATTTAAAAAAGTTTACTAGGGAAATATTAAATATTTTTTCTACATATTTTTCATGAAAAGTTCTATAAGTGTATTTCGACTCGTGAAATAAATATTAAAAGTATATTTGCCGTTTCTATTTTGCTTTATATGTTTGTTTTTGAATTTATATTTTTATTAATGTTGAAATTAACTTCACTTAAATGATATTCAAATGTATCATTCTAAATTTCGATCATATTTTTAAAATAAATAATAGTAGAATTTAATAGAAGTTTTTAATCATATTTAAAAATGATAAATACTGTTATTCCTAATGCCAAAAATTACAAAGTAACTGAATTGCCTTAAATCCTGAAATTTATTGAATTATAATTCTATGCATAGTTTGAGAGATAAAACTCATTATTGGAAATCCGTTTTCTAATTTTTGTAAATGTATTTTTATTGTATTTTAAAATTGCAGTAAAAAAAGACCTTAAATTAAAAGTAATGTATGATTCAAATGTTATTAAGAAGCAAAAGTAATTTTAAAAATGCTTTTTATGCATGTTACTACAAATCTTTATAGTTTTGCTATTTTTAACATAAAAATAGTTCTAAAAGTTTGTATCTGAAATGATTTTTTGATAATCCAGTGTTTGATTGTAAAGACCGTGGTAAAATCTTTGAATGTACAAGGAGGTAAATTTTTCGATATTTACAAAAACTTAAAATATGTTATGTATTTCATGGAAATTTAATTACTTTATTTTTGCATTATTTTTGCAAATTAAAATTGAGTTTTTAAAGCAAATACTGCTTGTAATAGATAATAGCGTGTAATAGATAAAAATGACCATTTGTGAATAAATGAAAGAATTCAACTTCATCATTTTAAGCGGAGTAATTAAGCAGGTAATTAAGCATTTAAATAAGAAAACCCTTGTAACGTCAATGTAATGAAAAGGGAAAAATCAGTTACTGCTTCATAAAGTAATCCAAAATGTAAATAAAGTTTACAAAAGTATTGTTTTACAATAATTATTCAGTTAATCAACTTTTTAATCTAATCAAATCAAAAATATATTTTTGTCATTAAATAACAAAATAACAAGAATTTTATTTTTCCGTATTTTTTAAATCTAAACGTTCGCAGCACACTTCCTTTATTTCAGAAAACACTTTTGTTTCTCTTGCATATTATGCTTCAAGATTTTAATCCTTTAGCTAAAAGTAAATTAACTGTCAACTGAATTTTTTCCTTTGCGATTGTTAAGCAACTATGAATATATATGTGTGTGTGTATACGAATATATTTAAATTCATTTGTTGGTCTCCTACATTATATGTGTGTGTGATTAAAAAAGTTTTAACCACACTGTCCATAATTACTGTTAGCTTAGGTAATAATTAATATCTCAAATAAATTTTTTATAATAATTTTTCTCCAAAAATATAAATCTTTTAGTGATAAATTTTGTGGTTAATGAAACCAATACGTGAATGAAATATTATCATTAAAAGAGAAAAGTATATTCACAAACAATCAGTTTCATGCTTAGAATCTGTATAATCAATGTGTTTACCATAAATACAATTTTAATTATTATGAGTAAGCTGCAAATCATTCTACATAGCTGCCAACTCTACTGATTTTATCGGGAAACTCCCGATTTTTCATAGTTTCTCCCGATTTCCCGTTAATGTATGAAAATATACCGATTTTTGGCAATTTCAGTGGAAAATTTAAAAGCAGCCGAAACTTTGCAAGAAAAATGTCTATTGAGTTGTTTTAGGAGCTAAAATAGTCAACAAATGGCACACTAATATAATGATATATATAATTATATTTAAATATTTTCTTCTGAGTTTCGTGAGTCCGGTGCCTATTTAAATAAACAGATCTGTTATGAGGAATGTTACTAGTTATTCGGAGTTTAATTAGGAAAATATTTCCTTCAAAGTATTTGTCATTGAACTAAAATGATTTGGTTATGTATTTTATATTTTTATGTAATTTTATAAGTTTAATACTTATAAAAATTGCATTAGTGTAGTAAAAGTTGCCCTATAAAATGAATATTGGGACATAAGTATTGAAGTTTATTTTTTTTAAATGAAGTATATTCTTTAGTCTTTCATAGCTCATTTATGAGGTTGATGAATGCCTTATTAAAAAATTAAGATTAACTCAAAATATGCTTAACATAAGTCATTCTCAGAATGTGTAATCTAAAGAGTAAAATTGTCTTTTTGCGGTACTGCCGTTTTAATTATTCTGTGTCAAGCAAAAATATCGCCAACAGTGTCTCCTGATTTTTTCCCCCAAAATCAGTAGAATCTACTGATTTTTTTTCCTCCAAGGTTGGCTGGTATGATTCTAGAATTATATTAAGTTATTAATAAATAAAATTGAAAATTATTTAACAACTGTAGGAATACATATGAATTGTAAATGTTCGTAATGGTATGATTATTTTTTCATTATTTAAAAATGCACTTGAAAATATGCACGTTTCAATATTTTGCCAAGAATTTTAAAAATAACATTTTCCTCGAGCACTATGTAAAATGCCGAAGTAAATAATAATGATTTTTCGTTGAATTATTTCTACCTAAAATTTATCAAAGAATTCAAACTTATAGGTATGTATATGTAGTTTTTCTATCCTATTATTATTAAATGTATAGTCTAACGTTTCAAAAGTGAAACATAGAAATTCATAATTTATTGGTTAAAACTCTATCTATCATGTAAAAATAATTAATAAAAATTATGTATTTATTTTTTCGATCCTATTGCTAAATCTATTGCAAAGTGAATTAAAAATCTGATTTGTAACAGATAAGAGAAGAGTGTAAAATGTAAGCCATGACAAGTAAGAATATTATTCGTTTGTCTTGT